>OW386288.2:102552198-102955371 GCA_936432065.2 Rutpela maculata | reverse complement strand
TGCCCGCTGAGTAGTTGTTTCCTTCAAATCCTTTTGCGTGTATATATATATACATTTCCTTTTTCATGTTTTTTTTTTTGATTTTGACGTATATATCTCTCAAATATATAGAACCTTTTTTGTACGAAATCACATTCTGAACAAGTAATCCAGTAACTTTGTCATCAAAAAAACTGCTGCCCAAGGAATTACTACTTCCACATCCAGATTCTCTATCCAAGTCACTCACAACGAAAAAACTTTGTATGTGGAAATAATTGTTTATGGAACTTTAATAATATAATATTTGAAATCCTCTACCCCAAAAACCCATAAAACGATACCCCACATCGGTAGTGTGAGGTGGGGGTGGTGATAGGGGGGTGGTAGTGGGGGTGGATGCAGTAAAAAAATATTTTGAGGTTTCTGGTTCTTGTACATACACTAAATCACAATTTTTTTCCATCCCATTTAATAAGGGGGTGGGGGTTGGTAATGGGGGTGGCTAATGCCAAAAATTTTTTGAGACCTTAGCTTCTCCTGTATATACTAAATATCAATTTTATGGACTCTTAAATGCTTGATTTACCCATTTACCCCATTTACCTCCCAACCCTTCGACGGAACAAGATGAAAATATAATCTAGTTCTAGATCTCGTTAAAGAACATATATGTACCAAATTTCAAGTCAATATCTTAAACGATTTCAGAGTAAACGTGCGCACAAAAAAAGTTACAGACAGACAGACGGACATGTTTTTTTTTTTTGCTCAAACTTACTGTCTCGACGTTTCATTTTAACCTATTTGAACAATAAAAAATTTTTAAAATTTTTTTGTCGTTACTATACTTCCACTGGATGTGGAAGATTTTTGTTTTTTTTTTCAGTTCAGATAAAATTGTGCTAATTTTTTGCTTCACTTTTCACTCTCTATGAACCTACTATAGATGTACTTAGTTTATGTAATGAAGGCAGAGATAGTGTAAATATTTCGTGCAAAGACGAGATTACCTACCCTTCCCGTTATTAAAGGTGCTGAACAAGATGCAAGTGGTGGGAGAAGTTTTTCACTGCCGCAACCCCTGTTATTGATCCCTTTATGTTTTCATATATAAACGGGTCTGGGGAATGACTTATCGGCGGATTATACTTGAAATAACATATAAGGGGTTTACAGAGTAAGTGGAATCCAGACAGCAATCCTAGGAGTTGATTAAACTCCTTCGAGGGGTGGAAAATCATTTTTTTTAATTATTCGGTTCAAACGAGTATCCCTCCGTTTTCGGAGTCGCTGATCACGGGAAAAATATTCATTTTTAGCTCCAACCCCTCCTCATCCCTCAAACAGTGAATGAGAGGTGGTTTTTGCCCGTTGGGATGAGGAGGGGTTGGAGCTAAAGATGAATATTTTTCCCGTGATCAGGGACCCCGAAAATGGGGGGATATGCGTTTGAACCGAATCATTAAAAAGGAAATGATTTTCCACCCCTCGGGAGGGTTTAATCAACCCTCTAGGTCTGCTGTCTGGATTCCACTTACTTTATAACCCCCTTCCATGTTATTTCAAGTATAACCCGTCGATCAATCACTCCCCAAACCCGTTTATATATGAAAACATAAAGGGAGTTGGCGGCGGCCAAAAACTTCTCCCACCCCGGACCCCCTCCACCTCGGAACCTCGAAAACGGGGGGGGGGAGGTAATCTCGTCTTTGCACGAAATATTTACAAAAAAGTTGTGTTATAATGCTTCATTCCATAGACTAATACTAGAAGCCAAGGTCTCAAATGGTTTTAGGACATCTGCCCACGATTATTACTCTGGAACGGTTTAAGATATTGACTTGAAATTTGGTACACGTATGTATTTCTGGAACTAGATTAAATAGAGGTAAACAGGTAAAGCAATCTAGTAAGAGTCAGCAATTTGAAATTTAGTGTTTATCCTAGAAGACAAGGTCTCAAATTGTTTTATGACATCCCCCACTAAATTACTAAAGAGGTTAACAAAATAGAATTTAGAAATTGACTTGATATTTCGTACAGTTATATAATATAACAAAATCTGGAACTACATTATATTTTAAGCTAATTTCGTTAAAGGGATGGGTAAATAAGCCCAAGCCTCCATTTTTAATGACATCTGCCACCCTCACCACCACCCTCTCACTTCCTTATTAAAATTAACCCCTTTTAATAACAGTGAAATTGAAATTGACATGTGGAAGGAAGCGAGAAGATAATTTAATATTGCAAAAAAATTAGCAAACTGGGATAAATATAGGACCTTCTTGACTGAGTACAATCGGGCACTGAGAAGGGCCAAGAGAGAATCTTGGAGGAGACACTGCAAGAGTAATGAAACTACTCCGGAAAGTGCCAGTCTCCAAAAAATTCTCTCGAAGGACAATCACTGCTCATAAACTCTCTCCTAACAGAGACATGTCATTGAGAGGAAAGGAAACCATGGAGGAACTACTCCGTGTGCACTTTCCTGGATCCACCACAATTGAACAATTACTTGAGGGATGGCTTTGTAAATTTGAGGTTATTACATAGAAATGGAGGATAATTAACGCAGACGGTGACGTCAAACAACCACGTCCTTCCGTCCTTAACCGTATAAGTTTCATGGCTATGAATATGGAGTGTTTTTCATCTGCTTAATCATTAAGTAATGAAGTGTTAGATCAATTTAAATTTGAATTTCTAGAATTGCTACATGACATGCTACTTACTTAGACATGACATAAAAACTTCTTCAACATGTCTAAGAAGTATACGTTAATTAGACGTTTATTTCTTTCTAAAGTTTTATATAACATTACCAGGCAGCACTTGCGTGAATGTGTCATTTAATTACTTAATGTAGAGTTAGTTATTCATGCTGTTTACGCAAATATTCAGCTTTCTTGAGAAAGGTGAATCGTTGTTTTGCACCCAGTATGACGGATATAGTCAAATTTCGGGGGATATTCTACAATGCTACTTGGTTAAATCAAATAGGTAAAATGATGCATTTGTTATTTTTCTATAACTTATTTTAATTTGGTTACTTGATATATTCGGAACGATATTGAATAATTAATAAATCGTTTTACTTATATATTTAAAATAATACAGTTATATTTGTTTTGAACAAAATGTCTTAAAACATTATTTACTCTCACATAAATTTCTTTTTATTTGTTCACGGCATAGATGTCAAATGTCATAAATAAAAAGCCGTTCCCTTGTATTTTACATTCATTAAAACCAATTTCTTTACGAAAAAATATGCACTACTTACGTATTTATTTTCTATTAAAAAAGTATATATTTTTCGATATTTTAATTGTGTTAAAAACACTTCCCCGACAATTAACCACTTATGAGAATTTTATCATTGAAACAGTTTTGTACCAGCTGAAGAAGTCGTCGGTCTGCTTCGTATAGAAAATCTAAAACACATTTTTGACCATAAAGTGGACTAGAAAGTATAAATTTTACCATCTGCTTGGCTTATTCACTGTAAAAATAGCGCGAAAAATAATTGCCAATTTATTACGGAAATACATTAAATTGTGATATTTGGTATAAAATACGCTATTATGCAAAATAAATTTAATTAAAACAACCCCAGTATTTTAAGCAGATGCAGAAAGAATTTGCTTTGGATAATTAATGGCAAATTCTCAGCCCTGTCTCATTGTTCTATCATTTTTCTTTCATAGTTTTTTGAGGTGTGTCCTGCTAATTTTATATCAAGTTGACAGTGCCATACGGCATTTTTTATAAATAAGCCCCGGCAATAAATTTAATTTTACATATAATTTATTGCAAATTATCCAATTGTTAATTTTTAAACACGTCAGAGTTGTGACGTCAACTTAAGGATTTGGTTGCATCGAGATTCATGATTTAATTTTGTAGGTACAATGTCTAAATTATGAGGTGTTGAGTGTTTAAAATTATGCTATGAATTGTGCAATGGTTTTCTTAACCATTTTTAATTGCAACTGTTTCTTTGGTTCTTTTTTTTGTATTTAGGATCTCTATACACTATCGGAATATCCTGGATTAGGTATTGCATAGTTTCAACGACTTAACCGACCGCCCACAATAAAGGCGTCTACTACGACACGCGCATCAAGAAAATCATATGTACATCATTGACCATTTAAGTATCTGAACCTTTTTAGCAGGCGTATAAACTGACATTTTGAGTAGCTACTAAATAAAAACAAATCAAACTTTTGCTTAATTAGGCTAAACGAAAAATGGTGCAAGACGGAAACAAATTGAAATTTCCCAGACAGAGCTGCCCACGCACAATGTGGTGGGGAAAGCAGGTGGCACGAGTAGGATGTGTTATACGATAAAAAAGAATAGCCTAGTTGCTTTGCTCTCGCTTGCTCTTATTGCCATACCTAATCAAACGCTTGCAGATAGTGTATAAAGTATGTGCTTATTTTTACATATTTGCCATTTATTTATTGACAACTTTACAGACAATAGAAATATATCTGAATCAGAAATCAGAATGGTACTACATATTATTATCTAGAACTAATAAAATGTACACTATAAAGCATTTCTATGGGGAATTTTTAGTACCACTTGCCCTTAAATTTTTTTGGCCTTTTTAGCTACACCTTGCATACCTGGGAAGTGGGAAAAATAATTATATTATTTTTTTATTTTAACTCAGACAGACTAAATGTATTATTTATCATAAGTAAGTATTTATTTAATTACATATTCTTTTTTTAATTTAAAAAAGCTATAATTACTTCTACTGGAGTCAAATTAGGACTAAAAAATTCGCATTGTGAATTGTCTGGTCAGGTCACTTTTTTTGTTTTAACGTGCTCTGGGTTAACTTCACAATTCAGCTTTATGTACAAATGCGCATGCACGGCAAGTAAACAAATACGTTAGATGATTTGTCCAAATACAAACCATATTGTCTTTAAACAATATGAGAGAGGTGTGGACTTTAACAAGTAAAAGTGTACAGCAACAAGTGTGCAATTTACTTTAAATAATATTAATATCCAGCTATTGGGAACAGAAAACTAATAAAAATTGTAAAAGTACCTACCATATTAAAAGTGTAAGAGAAATTATTATTCGTTTCATTTCTTAAATTAAACAAAAGGACAATTTTTTACGGTTTTTACTTTTACTAGTTTTATGCAAAATTTTATTACGAACATTTTGGTACTTTTATTTTTGCGATGAGGTTACTAGGACCGGAAATAATAAGGAAAATAGCAGACATTTTTTACAACACTTTCTTAAATTTTGTAGGAAGCAATGGACTGATTTAATTCAAAGCTTCTCATTTTACTTGTTATTATACATAAAGCAAATTAAAACCTTAAAATCGCTGCAGCAAGACAATTGTTTATTCACCTTATTTGGATGCTTAATTTGACTCAAATATACAGTTACAGTGGAGCATGCATTTGAGCGGGAATTGGTGATATTCTCGCTCGAATGTACCCTTGACCATGACAAATTCTTTTATTGCTTCCAAATGTTGAGAAGTACCTGCTGTAAAACTTTGTCTTTTATTTGTCTATTTACTGTTCACTTATATGAACTGAATTTTGCTATTACATTCCTATTCATGGTATTATTAATAGTTAATTTGTATTAGTATTTTATATTTAATTGGGTATACGGTTTTATGCGAATTTTTTTTATCTACAATTAAGTTATTACGGAACACATAATAATTAAATAAATAATAACCATTATTGGTGGGTTACTGTTATTTTATTATTTAAGTATTAAATAAATGTAAAGGAAAAAGTAACAATTTTGATATACTTAATACTTAGTTCATAGTTGAGTCAACTAAATTCACTTTAAAACATAAAAATATGTTAAAAGTTTTGATTTATATTTTCGGGCCCATTACAATAACTTCCATATACGCTGGGAAGTTAATAAATAATTTTTTTTTAAAACAATGGTTTTAATTTAAAACCAAATTGCACCAAAACGTAAAAAAATTTTTTTTTTCAACTTTGTAAATAGAAAATCATTTTGCGCTCTGATTAGACGAAGTAATATTTTATGACCGCCCAATGGTTTTCTATTTACAAAGCTTAAAAAAAATTATTTTCTACTTTTGACTTCAAATTTTGTACACCTATGTATTATAGCGAGACCTGGAACTATTGCATTTAGATTCAATTTTTTTGAGAAAAAGAATAGATATCAATATACAGTTTTCAGGATTTAAGAAATAATTTATTTGTGAAACAGCGACTTTTTGCCCGATTCTTTTATTTTGAAGCACTTATTATATACAGAGGGCGTGAAAGAAAATTGTGTTTTCTTTACCAAACTTTATAGTTACCGAGATACCACTTTTTTTCTTAATTTTTTGCATTATTTTAAGTCACACATGAGCCCTATAATTGACTTTTTGAAAAAGAAGAAAAGAATTTCTCAAAATCAAAAAGTCTATCTCGACCAATTTTTGTATTAAAAAAATAAAAAAACAGATAACACTAATAGCCCAGACGACAGAGAACATTCTACAAAAACTTGCAATATATATATATATGTTAGATCACGGTTCACATGAATGACTTTTTAAAAAAGGTTTATTTATTTAATGGAGCCAACGTTGGCTCTTGGAGAAGGAATAATACAATAATTAGAAGTGTTTCATTCTAAGTGAGTTTAATAACTGATTCAACAAAGCGTGTTTAGTCATATTTATAACATACAGAACCTGAGTAAGCAAAATATATAACAAAGGAATTGCAGTTCTGCAGTCTGCACAAGTTATGAGAAACAAAGGTGTAATATGATATCTTGAAGATAAGCAATTAATAAGAGAAGCTGTTATCGTGAAATACGATATACCTGTGAAGGTTTATTATGGCTAAGTCGCAATAAGATAGCGTGTAGTATTATATAACAACTTCCCCCTTAATAAAAAGTTGATGTTATGCAGCAACTTTTGAAAATTGTTAAAACGTTAAATGAATATAATGCAAAAATAAATTGAAACAATGTTGAATGAATACAAAGCAAAATAATAAAATACTGTAAAAGTTAAAATTGGTAAGCGATAATAAAACATTACATAACGTAATAAGGATAAAATACAATAGTCTAAATTAATAGACAAGGGTAAAACTCCACATGAAAGTCTATGTTAACTCGATGTCCTCTTCTTCTTGAGGTCTAATACCGGGTCGCTTTCTTGGAGGGATCAGTCTAGGAAATTTGGTAAATACTCTGCTTCGCTCTGAAGGAGGTGAAGGAGGGTTATCCGTTGAGGGTTGGATTCGCAATGCTCCACATCTTCTTCTTCTGCATTTACAAGTTATGTAAAGTAGAACTAATAGGATGATGAGAGTGATTATGAAGTATGTGAACCAAGATACATGTTTGGTCACAAAAGGTTCGTTTATAAGGTCGTCTAGGTCTTTGGAATATTGCTCTAGTTTGTTTTTAGCAATATCTAAATCTTCTACGTCGAGACTGTTTAATTTAAGCGGTTTTAATTTTGGAATTTCGATTTTGTCGGGCATGTGATTGCAGCATTCAAAAGGAATTTGGATTGGATGTGAATTGTCCTTAATTTCGGAAAAGTCTTTAGCACTGGCTTGTATTCGAGTAATGCCTGCATAGGCGTAACATCCTGGTTGTAGTTTTATGATGGAATTTTTGTTAATTAGCTCTGTTATGGATTCTCTCTTCGGGCAGTTGATGGTAATGTGAAGTGGTTCGGAATTAATCACTAGCCATGTGTTGTCTTCAAGTTCTTGGACGTTGTATCCTTGACTAATGATGAAGGAAGTTTGACAATTTTCTGGGAGTTTCGGCAATGGTTTTAATATTCTAGCTTCACAAATGGCATTTTGGTCGATAGGATATGCAAACAGGTTCGAACATAGTTTGGTTCCAAAATAAAGTGATTTGCATTCTTTCAAATTTTGTATAGGTATGTACATTAAAGAATCATCGTCTCTCGCGATAAACTTTTGTGAAATAGATAAAAAGTGATGTAGACCAGTTCTGTTATCAAGTATGGGTATAGGGTACAGACGAAAGGTGTTGTAATTTTGAGGTTCAATGAGAGGTATTGTTAAAACAAATATTAAATTAGAATCTAGTTGAAAAGCTTTTAGTTCAATAATATCCAGATATTGAGCAACTGCTGATAGTTTAATTGGAAGAGGTAAATTGTTCCTTCGCAAACTCTGTGAAATCTCTTGTAACGCCGTTACTAAGTGATCAGGTGTTATGATTGATGAATGAATAATTCCTAATCTGGCGAATGTTATTGAATTTAAAATATCGTTTAGATTGTCTTCGATGTACAAATAGCTGGCCATTAGTTGTTCGGAAATGTATAAAAATTTTAGTTTTATTTCGGCAGCTTGGATCGTTTGAGTCATAGTTTGAATTGTGTGCTCGATTTCTTTGATATCTTTGTTAAATGTTTCCTCATCAATTTGTAATTTTTGTATAGTTGAGTTGAAATTTTTGATAACAGAAGTTGTAACTGAGATTTGATTTTTGATTAAGTTTTCTAATTGATGTTCGTCATTATTTAATTTATTTATACAGTTAGTGTAGTACTCGCCATCTTCGGCGTCTAAGTTTCCGGTAATTGATTTGAATATTGTTCCGAAACCGTTAAGTATTCCGCGTTTATATCTCTTTGTGTCTGAAAAGACTTCGTCAAATTTCGTTTTTATCGAACTAGCTATTTGCATTAAAAGGTTAAACTCTGTTTTGACTTCGCTTCTAAACAGGATTGATTTTTGGTCAGCACCATCAAGAGTGTTCAAGATTCTGTCTAAATTATTTTGGTTTTTGTCAAAAGCTAGTTTGAGGGATGAAATATTTTTATGCACTAGCAGAGTCCATTTGTCATTTGTCACCACGATGTCCGTGTCTTGGTGATAGTATACACCAACAGTGTTATCGATCGGGGTAATTTTGTATTGACAGAGTGCTGATCCGAACAGCAGGAGAAACCTGAAAATAAATTTAATTTTCAGTATATGGTTTCATTCTATCAAAATTTACTTTAGTTTCTTGTTTTGTTTCGAGATTTAATAGGGTAGCAGAATTTTGAAAAATTTCTTTTATTTTAAAGGGACCGTTAAATTTGTTTTGTAGTTTGTTCTTAATTTGTGATTCTTTTACATAAACTAAGTCACCTATTTTGTATTCAGGTCGTTTTTGGGGAATATTTCTGTCGAAGCGAACTTTTGCTTTCTCTTTTTGAGATTGTGTTCGACTACGGGCTATTTTATAGTAGTGGGATATTCTATTGTTTAAATCTCTAACGTATTTAGTTATTAATTCTTTTTGGTTGTACAAGGTTTCGGGTGGTCTGTTAGATGTATGACCAAAGATAAGTTCATATGGGGTAAAACCGTGTGTTTTATTTACCGAATTGTTATAGCATATTACTGCATATGGTAAAATCGTGAAAGGATGTTCGTTTGGGTTTTCAGTTTTGTGGATTCTTATCATTTCGGCTAAAGTAGCATGAAATCTTTCTATGGATCCGTTCGATTGGGGATGTCCTACGCTTGAATAAGTTAATTTTATGTCGTAGAGGGTGCAGAGATCTTTGAGCAAGCGGTTGTCAAATTCGCCACCGTAATCGCAATGGATTCTTAGCGGTGTACCGTAATGTTGAAAGTATAACAACAAGGTATTTACGACGGATTTTGCGGATTTGTCCGGGACTGCATAGGCTTGTGTAAATTTAGTTAACTCGTCGCGAATAGTTAAAGCGTAATTTCGAGTTGGGAATTCAAATAAATCGATATTAATTCTTTCGAATGGTGTTCTTGGGGTTTCTGTGACTACTAGAGGGTTGTTAAGGTTTTTCCGGCATACTTTAGTTTTTTGGCAAGTTTCGCAATTTTTTATAAAATTTTCAACGTCTTTAGTTAGACCTTGCCAAGTGTATTTTTCTCTAATTCTTCGAATAGTTTCGTTTATTCCGCGGTGTAGATTATTTTTACCAAAATGATTTTGCTCCAATATAATTGGAATTTCGTCTTCGTCGGCAGTTCTGACGATATCTTGACAAATTACTACTTTTAAGTCTTTTTCCGCAAAAATGAATGATAGGATTTCAAGTATGGGGAGGTCTAAATTATTTTCGACAAAGTATGTCTTAGAGAGATCTAGAACATCTTGATTTTTAAATAGTACCAAAAATAGATGTTCAATTACAGATTCGATATCAGAAGGTAGAGGGATGATAAAATATCTCCTATGTCTGACTGTTTTGCTTGATACAATATTGATTTTATCGTTATAAAATTCGGGGTTTTCTTCGAATATGTCCTTGATAATTTTGTGATGTAGGTCTTGTAAGTTGTTTTGTTGGAAAAAGGTTATAATATCTTTATGTTCTCGATACAAAAGTTGTTTGTTCGAGGCTTTGATTTTCGAATAGTCAATTAAAGATGTTGTTTTATATAAGTTGGCGAAAGTTTCAAATTCTTGGGAAATCTGTTCGTTAGTGATTTCGTTATTATCTGGGTTTTCGTCGTCGTCTGACTCTTCGTCATTCGCGGCTAGAACCTTTGAATAGAATTTGGAACATTCAGAAAAATGATTAATTTTGATTCTGGAAAGTGCATCCGCGTTCTTATTGATTTTGCCGGGTTTATAAATTATTTCGTAATCGTACTCTTCTAATTTGAGTCGCCAACGAGCAAGTCTACTTCCTGGGTCTTTTATAGAGAATAACCAGGTGAGTGGTCTGTGGTCGGTTACAAGCTTGAACTTTCTACCGTACAGATAGGGTCTAAAGTGCTTTACACTCCATACTATCGATAAAAGCTCGCGTTCAATCGTTGAATACTTAGTTTCTGCACTGCACAAGGTTCTAGAAGCATAGGCAATGGGTAAATCTTTGCCAATGGGCCCCTGGCTCAGCACTGAGCCGACGGCAAATGCGCTCGCATCAGTGGTTAGAACGAAAGGTTCATCAAAATTAGGGTAGATTAATATCGGAGTTGTCGTTAATGTTTGTTTCAAATCTTGAAAAGATTTTATACAATCATTGTCGAAGAGAAATGGTATGTCTTTCTGTAAGAGTTTTGTTAAAGGCTTGGTAATCTTGGAGAAATTGGGGATAAAGCGCCTATAGTATCCGGCTAAGCCTAGAAATGATTTAATTTCTTTTTGATTTTTTGGTTGAGGGAAATTTAGAATAGCGTCAACTTTCGAAGGATTCGGTTTTACGCCGTCTTTTGTAATGAGATGTCCTAAATAAGCGACTTCTTTGCGGAGAAACTCGCATTTGTCGGGTTGAATTTTGAGATTGGCTTTCTGTAATCGTTTGAAAACTTCCGTTAATCGAGAAATATGCTCGTGAATAGTAGGGGAGTAAACAATAATATCGTCCATATAGACGAGACATCGTTCATTTTGGATACCTAATAAAATGTTATCCATCACTCTTTGAAATGTTGATGGAGCATTCTTAAGTCCAAAAGGCATTCTTACGAATTCAAAATGACCATTTTCAACTGTGAAAGCAGTTTTCTGAATATCTTTCGCATCAATCTCGATTTGGTGAAATCCGGAGGCTAAGTCCAAAGTTGTAAAATATTGACATTTGCCTAATTGATCGAGGAGGTCGGAAATATTGGGTAGCGGGTATTTATCGTCAATAGTCAGTTCGTTAAGTTTTCTGTAGTCCACTACAACTCGCCATTTTTGTTTACCGGAGGCGTCGAGTTTTTTAGGTACAACCCAAACTGGAGAGGACCAGGGAGAAATCGAAGGTCTAATGATGCCTTGATCAAGCATATTAGAGACTTGTGTTTTGACTTCCTCTTTATGAATATGAGGGTAGCGATATGATTTTGTAAAAACCGGTTTTGAATCGTTCGTGTCAATGGAATGCTTAATTTCGTTAGTAAAAGTTAAATTGTCTCCTTCCAAATAGAATATATCTTGAAAGTCTAAACAAAGCTGCGTTACTATTTCGGCCTCTTCTTCGTTTAGATGATCCAAGCGCAATTCGTTCCTAATTTCGAAGGATCTGTCCGTCTGTAGGTGTGAGTCAGAATTTTGAGTGTTTAAATTGAAAATTGATTTGAATTTTTGTACTGGCTCTAGTTTTATGTTAGAAAAATTTACCGTTTTTGGTATTGCATTCGCGTTTATAATTGAGGTTAAAAATTCTCCATTGTTATCGATTTTGACAATAGCATTTGGTAAGCGTACTTTTTCAATTTCTTGGGCTAACAGTATAGCCTCGGTATTTTGCAGATTGCATTTTAATTTACAAATTTTTTCCATGCGAGGTTCAATAGAAATTAAATTTTTGATGTTGCTTAAATTTGAATTTTTTGTATCGGAATTGATAGTTGGTTGTAAAGGTAAATTTACCGTAGTTTCTTCCGTAACCTTAAATAATGGTACGGTTTTAAAATTTGTGACTAGTTGTTTATTTTTAAAATCTACTCGGCATTCGTAATGTTCTAAAAAGTCTGCGCCTAGTAGTCCATCAAAATCTATATCTAGATTATAGATATAAACCTTGTGTGACTCGTCTGAGAATGGGATTAGAACAGATTCGTTGATATAAATTTTTTGATCAGTAATACCCTGTATAATTACATTTTCGGGAGATCTACGTCTATAATTTTCAGCTGTTTTAGGTTTAAAAATTGATATACCTGCGCCTGTATCAATAAGAATTTTAAATTTGCCGGTTGCATCTTTGATGTAATAAAGATTTTTTGAATTTACGGTTAATAAGGTGTGAGAAAGCGTATTTACATGAACGTTTGTTCTGGGAAGTTCAGCATTGGATCGAAACTGTCGTTGAGATTCATTGTTTGTATTTGGTTCGATATTTGGTCGAATTGGTCTATTTGTTGTGTCGGAGTATCCGTGGGGTACTCCGGATCTAAACGAAAATCCTGAGGATTAGCAGTATAATCCTCGTATTGCTCGTTCTGAGAATTAGCAGTATAATTCTCCTGGAAATTTTCGTACGATTCATTTTGACTTTGGTAACTTTGATAATCGTCGAAAGAGTAGTCGTTACATTGATTATAGTTACATTGATTGTCATAATTGTCATAAGGTTCGTAATTCAAATGATGAGCTTTTTGCTGGTTAAAGCGATTAAAATTTGGGTTAGGTTGGATAGCTGATGGTCGCTGTTGCATAAAATTAGGGTTCGGCCTTATGGCTGAGGGCCTGTTTTGCTGTGATTGATTTGGCTGATTATTTTGAGGGAATGTCCTCTGACTAAATTGATTATTACTAGGTTGTGCGAAGTTTTGATGAGAAAAATTTTGTGAGTTTGGGTTTCCTTGGAAACTTGGTCTCTGGAAGTTTTGAGACTGTTGCCTTGTGCGGCATTCGCTTATTACATGTCCATTCCGTTTACAGAAGGAACAAAACTTTTGTTGCAAATTGGGACCTTGTGGTCGCTTTTGTTGAATTACTGGATTTTTGACTGGACTATTTTTTGGGAATTTTTGCTGTTCAAAATAAGAGAGTTGTAGCTCTCTACGAATTCTAATAATCGCGTTCATTATAGAAGGAGGGTTACTGGCACGTATTATTCTGCCTAGATTTGGTTCTAGACCCGTTAACAAATTATTTAATGTCATAGTTTCGATCAAGTTTGTTTGCGCGGTTCTTTGCTCTGAAGTTAAATTTTGTTTTTGCACTGCAGCGTGCATTTTCGCATTGTGCGTTTGTAAACGCGAAACGAATGTTAAGGCGGATTCACTAGGTAATTGGTGAATTCGTTGTAGGTCCTGAATTAGGGACGTTAAATCTCGGGAGTCTCCGAAGTGAGTTTCTAGTAGTGCCTTTATTTCTGGCCATGTGCTAGGGTTGCGTGAATTTATAAGTTCGGCGGCTCTGCCTTTTAATTTATTTTTGATGTGCATGGTTAATAGAATTTTTTGGTCATGAATTGCCATACTTTGTGCACAGGAGCACGAGTTTAGGAATGTCTGTAAATTTATGGCGTTGCCATCGAATTCTGGTATTAGTGAAAAAATTTCAGAGAGCTTGTAAGGCTCAATTTGTTGTGGTTGTTGTTGTTGTTGTTGTTCGGCTGGTGCCAGTGGCACTGGTTGAACAGTCTCTGGTTGAGCTCTATCAGGCATTTTGCTTTTTTATTTAAAGATTTTTGAACTAAAATAATTGTCTGCGTATCAGCAGTATGATACGAGAATTAAATTAAAATTGTTTGTTATGTTGCGTACGTTAATAAATTGTGTATTAACTGTATAATACACAGTCGTTTCGTGAATACGAAAATAAATAACTTAAAATTAAAATTGTTGCGTTGTAGCTTGTACAGGATTTCTTTGATAATAGAACTGGCTTGTTTGCCGAGTGTATTAGCGGTATAATACACGTAAATAATTGTGAGAAATAGTAATTGTAAAATGAAATAACGAGATGATTCTTAAAAATGACTTACATTAATTTCATCTCCATGAGTAGGTTCTTCGTCCGTCAAGGGATTGGGATCCGCCACCACCAGTGAGGAAGGTCTCCTTGTTCTTGCAGATGTACACGCACTAGTTAGGCACCTTCTGCAGATGTTGTCCTTGTTCTTTTGCGCTTCACTACCAGTTAGGCTTCTTGTTCTGATGATGTTTACGGATCCTACCGACTGCGCCAATGTTAGATCACGGTTCACATGAATGACTTTTTAAAAAAGGTTTATTTATTTAATGGAGCCAACGTTGGCTCTTGGAGAAGGAATAATACAATAATTAGAAGTGTTTCATTCTAAGTGAGTTTAATAACTGATTCAACAAAGCGTGTTTAGTCATATTTATAACATACAGAACCTGAGTAAGCAAAATATATAACAAAGGAATTGCAGTTCTGCAGTCTGCACAAGTTATGAGAAACAAAGGTGTAATATGATATCTTGAAGATAAGCAATTAATAAGAGAAGCTGTTATCGTGAAATACGATATACCTGTGAAGGTTTATTATGGCTAAGTCGCAATAAGATAGCGTGTAGTATTATATAACATATATATATATATATATATATATATATATATATATATATATATATATATATATATATATATATATATATATATATATATTTTTTTTTTTCACGTCAAGCGGATCACCTAGGCTTCCAAAAGCAAAGTGGCGTTTTGAGAAATTCAAAATGGCGGATACAATATGGCACCTGAAAGCTCTCAACTTTAGGGGAAGAAAATTTTAAAACACACGGCAAAAAAAAAGTTAGTTCATTATTGAGATTCTGTATATGCTTTCCGATGTATTTTGACCACATAAACACAAATCCGGTGTTAAAATTAAGCTGTCGCATCACATTGAGAACCGGTAAAGATGTATAAAAATGCGCAAAAAAAAAATTGAAAACCTGCATTCTTCGTATCCTTCTCTTTGTCTATTAAAAAATTAACCCACGGAACCCAAATCCACCTCCTGAGTTAAGTCAGCATGTCTCACTTGTTCCTAACCTCAAAAAAATCGATCTCAAATCGATTTTTCTTGGAAAGATTCAAATCGCAAAATAAATAAAAATTTTAGAGACAACAACAATCTGAAAACAAGTAACCTTATTTGTTCCAATAATATTATTATGCTTGCACCAATATTCAGTTAGTGGTTACTATACTATAGTGTAATTTGTATGTGCGAAAACATGACCGATGGAGATTTTTGTAAACGCGTAATCGGAACATTTTAAAATGTCTTAATTGTACACATTATTAAAGTTCCTGAAGGTCTAGTGCCTATTATGAGTCTTTCAAATATTTTTTTCATGTTTAGTTATTATATTCAAATAATTTTAATTTAACTATACTTAAATACTTTAAATCTTACTTGATTATTTGTGGTGGTTAGGCTTTCTTTGCTCCAATACTTCAGCTGGGTTTCGAGATTTTAGTGACACCACCCATGCACCTATTTCCAATTAGATTTCTTGAATGCTGACGTTTTTATCAAACAGCCTTACAGTGCTTCTATAACACAAAATAATAAGATAATATATATTTTAAAATATATACAAATTGTATAGAGGGTTTTATAATTTTACTGCTAAAATTACCTGGTTATTGAAAGAATCCAGTTTATTTTCACTCTTCTCTGTCAGGGAAAATTTGGCATATTATTCTCATGGGAAAATTTGTCATTGCTCATCATTTTTGAACAAAGTTATATGTAGCAGATGAGCTCAATTTATTTTGCCATTATGGACTAATCCGAAAAAAAACCTGCCTATAAACAAAATCGTAAACCAAATCGTTATGGTACAGTCGGTCATAAACATGTATACAGGCGTTTGATTGTTACAAATAAAATGTTATTACCTATTAGTACAGTAACTTGAGGTTTTAACTTCGGAACAATGTCATATTGAACGAATTTAGTTCATTTTTGACAGTATTATAGTAAATGATTCACAGAAAAGTTTCTATATTGTACGGGGGCTTGCTAATTTATAGGGGGTGGATGCTAATTTATAGGGGGTGGATGCTAATTTATAGGGGGTGGATGCCACCCCTTCTCAGGGGGTGGCACTTAAAAAAAATATATATTTATTGGAGCTGAAAAAGAATCAATTAAGAAGAAAAGGTTCTATGCAATTTTTCACATAAATTGATAGTTTTTAAATTATAACGACTTCAAAATAGCGATTTTAGCTTTAAAAAAAAGGTATTTCCAAACGGCTTTCGTCAAGTATCTCGAAAAGTACTACTTTATTGAAAAAATGTTACAGACCAATCACAGAAAGTACAAACTGGGAATAAATTACATTTTTTGTTTATTGATGTAGGATTAATAATTTCGGAGATGTTTAAGTTTATATTTTGCATCCAAGTGTTTCGAATTCACCTTTAAAGTTTAAAATGCATTTTTTTAAAAACAAGTGCTTTAAATGAGCAAAAAAATTTGAGCATCTAGGTAATGCTACATTTTAACGAAAAACTGTATTTGAGATTATTTTTTTTAAATTACTAGTTAATTAGAGTAACAAAATGGCGACCTTTTTATATAAAGAAATATAAATACGCACATTTTTCCATCGTAACTTCTTTATCTCTTATGCTACAGAAACGGGTAAAACATAATTTGAAAGCGCAATTAATTGACTTTAATTTCACTTCTTAGCATGCGTGACGTAGGTGTCACAATTTCTGAGATATTTAACATTTAAACTGCATTTTTGGTCTCATAAATGTTCGGACGCCATTTGTAAACCTTCATATCTCCGAAACTATTAAATCTATGTAAATAAATAAAAAATCGAAATTCATTATCAGTTTATGAGCTTTATTTTTGGTCTCTACCCATTTTTCAATAAAACTAATATTTATTGAGATATTTGGAAAAGGAAAAAAAATTACGTTTTATCGAAAATACCTTTATAGTTTAAACTGTAATTTTTTCTAAAGCAAGAAGCAAGTGCTGTATACAAACGAAAAAATTTGAGCATCTACGTCATGTTATATATTAATGAGAAACAGTGTTTGAAATTCCTTTTTTATTTACTGGCTAATTACAGTAACAAAATGGCGACTTTGTTATTAAAAAAATGTGAAGACGCACATTGCTTCGGTCACAACTTCTATGTTTTTTATGCTACAGAAACAAATTAAAAAACAGTTGAAAGCTTAATTAATAACCAGAGCCCGTATTTTGGATGACATTGACGTAAAACGCAGAGTCGGCATGGGAGGGTAGGTAGTACAAAGTTATAAAAATTCTTATCTCTTTTTGTAGTTAACTGCTCATCCAATTGGAAACATTAAATCAAACTGTTACATTGAAGATTAATACCATGTAAATAACAATAGATAATTAAATATTAGTCTAAATGTTCGGCTCGAAAAGAACGGCGTTTCTCTAAGAATATCCCTTGTAAATCCACGTTTTCCTGTTGATGGGAGTTATAAGACACGTGTCATGTAATTATAGACTTTCGCGATCATAACAGGGTAATATTGCACCTTTGATACTTGAGCTTTGCATCATTTAATTAATTTTGCGTTTTCGCAAATCCACGATTGTACCGTTTGTATTACCGCACTGGACGCGCCATTATTATACTAACGGGCATTTTCATAATCAACTTTAAAGTTTGGCTTTTGTTAAAGTTACATTAGACTGTGACAGATACAAACTCACAAAAATATCACAGTCTAATGTAACTTTAACAAAAGCCAACTTTAAAGTTGATTATGAAAATGGCCGTGAATTGCCGAAATATGCCATTGCCATTGGAAAGTCGTTTCACTTACCCATCTCTGGAAATAGTATATCAGTGGGTATTCGACGCATAGTGAAGCACTGAATTGCCAACTGACACAGGTTAAGGGTCTATATAGAGTACAGATGAGTTGCTATTTAACAACCTGTTATTTTATAACTGTTATTTGTAAATAGCATTAACAGACTGTTATTTGTGTTCAAAAATAACAGGTGAAAAAATAACAGATAAGAAACACGACGTAGTAAAAATGTTCTTGCTGACTGCTGTTAAACTGTTATTCAGAAAACAGCAGCAGCAGATAATGAAATCCCAACGCAACCGCGTAGACTTATGTGAAATAAAAGAAAATGTAGTTGAATATTAATTATGAAGTTGAATATTATTGTCGGTATCTGGAGTCATCGGCTTTATGTACACACTTTTTAGTTGTTTTTTTAATCAGAATATATTCAAACCTTTTAGATTTTCTTCTTCGTGTGTATATTTTCAATTACCTGCATACCGAGTTTAAAAGCGAAGGGCTGCCAGAGTTGAATATTTTTGTAGAAATCTCGAGCCATCCGCTTTATTTACTTTAGCTGTTTTTTTAATCGTAATATGTTCATGGCTTTTATATTTTCTTCTCCATATGTATATTTTCGTTTACATGCATCTCCAATATTGTCATTGCATACGCTGTGTTTGGCGTGTTTTATTGCTATATATGGGGTAGGTAAAAATTTTTCCTGCCCGTCAGCCAGTGGGAGAGCATGATGTATAAAATAACGTCTCTGAAATAATATTTGCAAACTGAGCGCTGCGGTATACGAATGCCAGTACTTCTCATCGATATGTAATTTTTGAACTGTTATTTCAAAATAGCAGTTGCAGTTTAAACCTGTTATTAAAAAATAACAGCTTTTACCCATCACTAATATAGAGATGGGTATACCTAAAACATATAGCTACACTTAGTAAGAATTTATTTTAATGATGGACGATATTTCACTGCTGGTGATCAAATCACCGTGATTAAGCAAGTAGCAACAGTGACGGTGAAACTAAAATCCCTGCGATTAGTGATTTTAATGCAAGCAAATAGTGGCTATAACCTCGCCGTTCCATGTCAAAGACTGTTTTCCAATGCTGGACAAGGGCTTAATGAAAGATGAAGTAAACTAAATGACGGAAAAACAAAAATGTTATGTTTATATTATTTATGTATAAGTACGTATTTATTTATTTTCTATTATGTAAAATGTATCGATATAAAACTGTTATTCACAATATTTTACTTTCAATGTATATTTCCGCAGGGCGCAGGAGTATAAGAGAGTCACGGCAAAATAACACCTGTGCAAATTCCATTCGCTCTAACCGCGACCGGAATTACTGTTTAAAATCACCGTGAATCAAAAATCGCAGTCACCGTTGACGGAAATATCGTAATATCCCTAGTTACATTGAATAATTAAGTAGAGGTTTCTTGTACTGTTAAATGGTACACGTAAAGAAAAAAGTTCTCTCAGTTCGGTTAGAGCATACATAATTATATCAATTATTACTCTGAACGAAAAATATATTTCATTTATAAATCTTTGCTTTCGTAGAGAATCAAACATATTATTTTCATTCTTCCATTGTAATTAGGCTCTGTATTGACGGAGGGAATACGAGTTGAGGTCCCTAAATGTAAAGGGGAAAGTGCATTAGAACGCGTTTGGCAGTGTGCGCTGGGTGTCGGGCGGTGAGCCACGCAGTGTTGATAGTCCCAACATTTACTGTTAGTACTTTATAACCGATGAGTTAATGTTTATGCATGTAAAATGAATTTGAAATTATTTTAAATACTTCCGAGTTTATTAACATAATTATTATACGTCATATCACTGAACAATATTCAAGACAGCTAACAACTAATGTTTTTTATAATATTAAAATCCAATTTATATCATGGACCGTCTAGGTCGAAGATACCAAAAAATAATATTTAGAACTTGCAATATTTAAGAATAATTACTTTACTGTGTAATGACACCATATATAATAATATGACTAATTATTTTTTACCTGTCTGGAGGGTAAGGGACTTTTTTTTATCTGTTGAGAAACGTAAACATCTCAATAAACGTTCGCCTGGACTTTCACTAAGGTTTATAAAATAAAAAAATTTTATTTAAAGATTTTTTAGCTTGTGTGGCAATAATACTTATTAATTGTTAGCGACCGATGTTTCTGATTGTAACTTTACAAAAGTACTAGATAGTATCGTGTAATTCAGAGTCCGTCTCTGGAATGTCATCGGAAATACGGGCTCTGTTAATAACCTATTATTCTACTTATTAGCATTCTTGACGTAGGTGTCACTCTAAATAATTATCTTATGAACACTTGGATGCCAAATATAAACTTAAGTATCTTGTGACGTATACTTTCCGGTGATGCCGGAAAGTCACTTTTGGCACCTTAGTAACGGTTCGGTTACTCAGGCGCCACCTTTACAATTTTTACGTGGGGCAAAGGTCCCACACTAACCTCTTAATACAGCCTGTTTCAGTAGGGCTGGGATAGCTACAGTGGAGAAAAACAGAAAATTCCAGTGGGTCAATTGGGATGTATCAGACTTTCACACACACACAGTAAAACACATAATTCGATAAATAATGTCTATTTATTTCCTACAAGTTACAATACCAACACTAAGTTAGTCTAAATCTACTAATATATATACCAGACAGTACCCAGGCTATGATATGACTATCGTGCAGTTACGGTGCGGTTACAGCGAGGTTATTTATGGCAGGCGGGAGCGAAGCAGCGGTATGACGTGGACTTGAGGTAATGGCGGTGATGGATGGTTAACGGCGCGAAAATGACCAGGTGACGGGTTACGATGCAGGTGACGAAAAGCGGTTAGGTTATGTACAGTCGTCGGATACCAGGAAGGAGCAAGCAAATAATAACTAATGCAACAATAAGAAAAATGGCTACTCTAGGTGTCAGGCTTGGCTAATACCAGGAACCCTAAAGCTGGAAAGAGATGTATGATTAGTTAAGAAAGACGGCGTTCTGCAGCTCCTAACCTTGAAAACAGTTAAAAAAAATAATAATATGGCCACGTCCCGATTTCTCCGCATTAGCAGATACTACGAAGATCTCGGAGACGTTTTCTCTGTGCCCACAGGGTAAACGCACTAGCACATATTACGAATACCCTGGGTACACCGTAGTCAGCCACACTAGCAGGACGGTTGGCACCTGGATGTGAGCTCGTACCCTGGACCTGAACCCACACAGCACAGAAATATTCTAAGAAGGTGCACAGAATGTTTGCTCGGAACGTTTCAATATTCTGAGAATATTCTCACAACATGAAAATCACTACCATAGAATGTGCCATGCACATTACAAAGTGGAGTCTTTTAAATATTCCTAGAACATTTCAGGTATGTTTTCCCAGGTAGCAAAGGCACGTGAAAATGAGTTAGTAGTCTACTTGATAAAAATGAAGTAATTAATGCATAAATAAGTATTGTCCTATGAATTTGTTTGTTAGCCATCCGTATATCTAATTAATTATCTAATATTGTTTACCATCACTCCAATTTTTTTCTCACAAGGGTTGCCTGCAAATTATATTGTATTAAATTATTAAATTCATTTTATTTTACTTACCTTTACCAATTGCCGTTGGCAGGGGTCGAACCGCTGCGCGTCCAACCTTCTGATTTGGAAGTCAACGGTTTAACTCACTCGGCCACTGAAGTTACATATGCTAGTACCTACTTAAAGACTATAATTATAGTTGAAATCCGAAACAAAATTTTTTTCTGATCTCAAATTTGATTAGCGTTGGGGGAAGTCAGGAGTCAACTGTTTTAAGATTTTATAGTTGAGGTACTTATACAAACCTAGGAAACGTGTTGGAGAAAAAAACGGTAACGATATAATATCGTTATCTACAATATTTAATGGTCTAAACAGACCTAAAATTGGAAAAAATATATTCGTATATCGGTTTTATAAGCAATTATTATCCTTAAAAAAACAAAATTTTTTTCGCAATTATTTAAAAAAAAAAAAAACGGGCTGAGCAGGGGTCGAACTGCCGACCTCGTGACTTGTAACAACAACAACAATAACAATTTATTAAACATTTTTATATACATTTATGCTCCTCGCCGGAGAACGCCTTAACTCATTCGACCACTAACTTCTTGAAAATATTTATTTAAAGACTATAGTTGGAACACGCAACGGCTAGATTTTGCTTTTTAATACATTTTTGTTATTAAAAGAGCTCGATATCTGCACAAATAAATTGTCGAATCTTTGCAAACTCTTTCGAATATAAATTATTTTGGATATAATAATTAGTAGTGTATTATAGTCATTATTCTTTTCGTAGTTGTTCATGATCCTCTTATAGTCGTAGAAGTTTTTATTACAAAAAAAAGACATAAATTATCATTATTATAAACATAAATTATCATTATTTCTGAGAAACAAATAGGTACTTAAATAAATATTTGTATTTAGTATACCAAAATAATTATAATAATAGTTCAAAATAATAACCATTGTTATAAAGGTATCGCATAAAAATTTTTTGTGGAACGTACCACGAACGTTCTTTTAAAATATTATAGAAATATTTGATCAAAAATGTTTCATGAATATTCCAAACTAGATAAAAATATTTATGGAGGTTCTAGGAATATTTCAGGTAAACATTCTGTTTACAGAATATTGTCACTTAATGAGAACATTCTGAAAATATTCTGTGCTGTGTGGGAAATTGGGTGAGCGTCTTGCTTTCTCCGCATTAGCAGATACTACGAAGACTGCAAAACGCTCTCTCTATGAACACAGCCCGCGTGCACTAGCAGATATTACACGCACGCTGGGTACTAGAGTTACCAGACAGCAATTAGAATTAAAGGACCTGATTTCTCCGCATTAGCAGATACTACGAAGACTCCAGGAACCTTTACTTTATGACCACAGAGTACCCGCACTAGCAAATATTACGGATACCTTGAGGACACAACCAAAAAAATAAGTACAAAGATAAATAAAAGTTCACAGTATCGGCCAAACCGCTACCTAATATAATTATTTCTATTATTCTTACTTATTTCCTCCTAGTTGCTCCTGGCGCGTCTGGTTGCTGACTTCTGGACTGGCACGTCTGCCTGCTTCGGAAGCTCGTGAGGAACTTAACTGTCGGTGTCGCTTTCAATAGTTAGTAGGCTCGTATCCCTTCTCTCGCCCGGTAGTGGGAGAAGTGAATGCGCGTAGGCAATGAGCGGTGTAGACGGTACTTGTGAAATTTTCGTTATAATAGATTTTACGGACTTAGTACAGTTTCGTAAAATGGCATATTTTAAGAAATATTGACAGAGTCCGAAAAGTTGGACTTGAACTAATTTACGGAAATATTCACTTACTCTTGACGGCTGGTCACGGGTGGGCACCTCTGCTTGCTACGACTGCTTTCGATCGACTCCCTGACGCCACAGAGAGCGTGTGCTTAGGACGGTCTTGGCGCTGTGCTGGTGGGGTCTAACGCGGGAATGTATTTTTACGTGGTAATAAATGCTTTGTAGCCGGCTGGGTTTAAACAAGTAATACAAAATTAAATAACAATATTTATAATATGTAAAAATAGGGCACTTGTTTGGGCCTCGGAATTTGCTTCATTACACCTTCCAAAATTATTAATCCTACATCAATAAACAAAAAATATAATTAATTCCCAGTTTGTATTTTCTGTAATTGGTCTGTAACATTTTTTCGATAAAGCAATGCTTTTCGAGATCCCACACAGCACAGAATATTTTCAGAATATTCTCATTAAGTGACAATATTCTATAAACAGAATATTTACCTGAAATATTCCTAGAACCTCCATAAATATTTTTATCTAGTTTGGAATATTCATGAAACATTTTTGATCAAATATTTCTGTAATATTTTAAAAGAACGTTCGTGGTACGTTCCACAAAAAATATTGTACTGCAAAATTTTGATGCGATACCAATATAACTGGTTATCATTTTTAACTATTATTATAACTATTTTGGTATACTAAATACAAATATTTAGTTAAGTACCTATTTGTTTCTCAGAAATAATGATATCTTAATTTATGTCTTTTTTTTTAATAATAAAAAACTTCTACGACTAAGAGGATCATGAACAACTACGAAAAGAATAATCACTAATACACTATACTAATTATATCCGAAATAATTTATATTCGAAAGAGTTTGCACAGATCCGACAGTTTATTTGTGCAGGTATTAATAATAAAATTAGATTAAAATGTATTAAAAAGCAAAATCTAGCCGTTGCGTGTTCCAACTATAAAGTCTTTAAATAAAGAATCTCAGAGAGGTTAGTTGTCGAGTGAGTTAAGGCGTCGTCTTGCAAGTCATGCTCATTCCGTTTTTTTTTTTTTTTGTTAAAATAATTGTGAAAAAAATTTTAATTGTTTTTTTTTTAAGGTAATAATTGCTTATAAAACCGATGTACGGACGTACTTTTTTTCAATTTTAGGTCTGTTTTTGTAGAAGAACGCACTACCGGGCGTCAAAATGACGCGACACCAATTTATTTCTCAGGGGGAGCCAGTCGCGTATTACCCCGTTCTTCTACCTTCCAGGCGGGTTCGAGATAAGATGCACTTCGATAGCCGGATAATGGACCAAGGCTGCACTACCACAGATCGGTAATGACGCTTTCTCTGGACCTGAATTCCCTCGTTAGTGGTTTAGGCACCTCCCAATTTCCTGAATTTTTGCATAAAAAAATCCCAACCGAAGAATTTCTCTGCGGGGGGATTAATTTTTGTACGTGGAATCCACGTTTTGGTCTGTTAATAACGGACAAACAAAAAAACGCATAAAAAAATCCCTATAAAACTTCCGTAAGGCAACCAGGTCAAATGTGAGTTAACTCGACACATCCGGTTTTCGATACGAAAGTTCCAGGGATTATAGACCGTCAGCAGGCCTCAAGATCAATTAAGAAACAATAGTTCAAAGAATCCGTTTATTTAACAGAAGTGGTTATACGTAATTCTCAAGATAAGAATCGTGCCTTCCCCAATCAAGGTAATGGCTTTCAGACCATACAAGCGAGAGCGCTTACGCTAACGATCGATTAGGTAGAAAAGATTCATGCATACCTTCTCAGAATCAAAATGCGAGTTTTTTAGAGAAGTCTGAGACTATTTGTAATTCATAATTACGACTGACTGATATTAACTTAAAAAAGTATTACTAAATGAATTTACCCAGGTAGCAAAGGCACGTGAAAATGACGTGAAAAAATGGTCAGGTGTGACGAGAAATTACGAGTTAGATGACGTAAATGAAACGGGAAAATGACTTCCTAATGTCTCAGACGAATGACGTCTTTTTCAGGTTATATTTGGTAATCCCCCCCACAGGTTTTTAGTAATACATAAAACTACATACTAGTTAGTAATCTACTTGATAAAAATAAAATAATTAATGCATAAATAAGTTTTGTCCTAATGAATTTGTTTGTTAGCCATCCGTAATTTTATTTACATTAACATATCTAATATTGTTTACCATCACTCCAACTTTTTGGGGTTGCCTGCAAATTATAATGTTTATTAAGTTATTAAATTCATTTTTACTTACCTTTACCAATTGCGGTCCGTAGGATTCGAACCTACATGTCTCCCGTTGTCCGTATTACAGTACTGACGCTTTAACCAACTGAGCTAGCTTGGGGACCGCTATTTCGGATGCTAAAAGCAGTATTTATGGTGGTGAATGAAGTCTTTATTATGTGAAATTGAATTTCTTGCCTTATTTAAAATATATGAAAATCTTTCAGGTTCTCGTTTCGAGTTACTAGTATTTTTATTTATTTATAATTATTAAGAAGAACTTATTTAATTTAATTAAACTGTCACCAGTGCCACCTGAGAAGTACGAGAAGTTGTTGAACAATGTAATTATTACATTAATTAGTATTAGTGGCGGTTCGTTAAAAAAAATATATTTTCCCCAGATCTCGAAATTGAAGAGAAGAGAGGGAGAAATCCGAAAAAAAATGTTCCTTATCTCAAATTTGATGAGCGGTGGAGGGGAAGTCAGGAGTCAACTATTTTAAGAATTAAAGTTTTAAGTTGAGGTACTTATACAAACCTGGGAAGCGTGTTGGAGAAAAAACGGTAAAGGTGTAATATCGTCATCTACAACATAAATAGAATATTTAATGGTCTAAAACAGACCTAAAATTGAAAAAAGCAATTATTACCTTAAAAAAAAAACAACTAAAATTTTTTTCGCAATAAAAAAAAACGGAATGAGCAGGGGCCGAACCGCCGACCTCATGACTTGGAAGACGATGCCGCCTTAAGCACTCGGCCACCAACCTTTCTGACGATACTTACCTAAAGACTTTATAGTTGGAACACGCAATAACGGATAGATTTTGCTTTTTAATGCATTTTAATCTAATTTTATTATTAAAAGAATAGATAGAAATATAATTTAAACAAATAAACTGCCGAATCTTTGCAAACTCTTTCGAATATAAATTATTTTGGATAATGTTAAAAAACATTATATCTTCTAATAAAAACGCCAATACTTATCCCTCACGACACGGTTTATTTTTTTTAAAACTTTATACTCTGCTTACGATAACAAAATGCCATTAGCGAGTTTTAAAGTTTGTAATCCGATAAAATATAAATAAATTTAACACCGAAAAAAGACGACAATACGACGTGGTGTGTAGCACGTCATTTTAATGTCATTTATAAGACGTCATTCTGTCGTCGATTTTTAGTGCCCTGGCGTCTTTTTGACCAGAATCACCAGATTTTGACGTCATTATAACGTACCCTTGCTACCTGGGTAGTTTCGCTAGAGACTACTTAGCTTTAAAGTTCTTGTATCGTGGAGATTCACGTACTCAAAGACATTCGTGAGGACTTATAACTGCATAAGTTTAATGGCGTTCGATCAGTCCACGATTTACTTGCTCCTATGCAGTTGTTCAATATTATCGATATGGCAGCAACCCACCTTATAGTGACTTTTAGGCAAAATTGAATTTTTGGTTTTTTATGCACAAGGCGTTTATAACTTTGTCATTTGGAAAGCCCTGCTATTGGCTTTCCTACCATTGCTTTGTCTGGACCACTCAACGCGCTCGACCAAATTGCGAGCCGCTGACTCAATCCAAACTCTTTCTATGCGAGAAACCGGCCTTGTACATGTTGTAACACTTTGATTTTGCCTGTATAAACGGAATAAATATAGCATTTCCGAATGCTGCTAGTTTTTAGCATATATAAAGAACCGCGCCGTTTTTTTTGTGACAAAAAGAGAACAAGGAAAAAGCGATATTAACGCGACTGTCGCGGGTAGGCAGAAAGATAAGAAAGATCTGCAGAGACCATCTATTAATTAAGTTTGGTAAATAATAACAATTTATTGTGTGTTCTGGAAAGTTCAAATTCAATAATAAAAGTAGTTTTGAAACGAGGCCTAATGAGAACTAAGGTAAATCAATTTAATTTATACATTTAATTGTTATAATTAAAAGTATCTCAATTGTATAGTGATATTTCGGGTATTGAACGTCAAATTTTTATTTTAGGCCTTTATATACACCTTAGATAACTCTTAAACAAGTCTTAGACACCTATGAGAAAACTTGTTGAGTAGTTATTGAATAACGATTGCATAATATTGGTTACTGGAAAATTATTAAATATCCCTGGGAGAATTTTCGTATTCACGTGGCGTTACAACGCTTTACAACTTCTCATTTGGTAACAGCCCGGGAAGTATAGCGAAAGTAAGGCAACCTTCATCTGAGATGGCCAGGTATTTATTTATTTAATCTTTAATCAAATTGAGGGGACCATATTTGCTAAGCGTGGAACTACCCCAATCGGATAAAGAAGCCGTCATAAGTTTAAAAATTAATTTTCTTGAAATACAGTCATTACAATTTTCTTATTGATTTTACACGATTTTATGTAAGAGGAAATTGCAAAAAACATTATTTTGTTGTGAACCATAAAACAGCTGTTTAGTTTAGTTTAGCACTACTTTTTTTATTATTTGTTGAATTTTGACGTTAAATAAGTATTTACACTAAAACACCATAGATTTACCAAATTATATGCTCTAGAGAGACTGACGAGTTTTTCCGTATTATTGTTGTTACTTTAAAGTGTGTTCGTTTAGTAAGGATTCTTAAATTGTTATTAAAGTAAATAATTTAATTATTTTAATTACTTTTTCACTGATTGCAGTGATATCCTTAGTTTAATCATTTGTTGCGCGTGTATATATATATTTTCAATTTTGTTGTAATTTTTACGAATTTTAAATTATTAAAGGCTTTAATAATTTGTTATTAATTAATTTGTCTATTTTGTTTTCCCCCCTCTGTCGATTTAATCGGCTGGCGCCTATATAATAGTTTACTTCACAAGTTCTAATTTACCGGTATTGTTTAAATATAATTTTCAATGTAAATAAAAGTTTCACGACCCTGAGAAAGCCGGAGCAACCGTGGTCCCTAAACATTTTAATATTTAGCATTGTCATCGGCTAATGGGAACGCCACAATGTTCATTGATTTTTATCAATTTGGATGCAGTGCATGGCTAAAATTTTATGCTCATACTTTAGAATTGGGTTTCAATGACCGTACATCATATATTTTAAATAAGACTAGAAATTCAATATCACATAATAAAGACTTCATACACATCACCATAAATACTGCTTTTAGCATCCGAAATAACGGTCACTAAGATAGCTCAGTTGGTAGAAGAGCCAGTACTGTAATACGGACAACGGAGACATGCAGGTTCAATCCTTACCGACCGCAATTGGTAAAGGTAAGTAAAAATTAATTTAATAACTTACTACACATTATAATTAGCAGGCAACCCTTATGAGAAAAAATTGGAGTGATGGTAAACAATATTAGATATTATAATGTAAACAAAATATACGGATGGCTAACAAACAAATTCATAGGACAATACTTATTTATGCATTAATTACTTCATTTTTATCAAGTAGACTACTAACTAGTCACGTCATTTTTACGTGCCTTTGCTACCTATGAAAATATACCTGAGATGTTCTAGGAACATTTAAAAGACTCCACTTTGTAATGTGCATGGCACATTCTATGGTAATGATTTTCATGTTGTGAGAACATTCTCAAACTATTGAAACGTTCCGAGCAAACATTCTGTGCACATTCTTAGAATATTTCTGTGGTGTGTGGAATACTGGACGAAAGGCGTTTGGAAATACCTTTTTTTATGCTAAAATCGCAATTTCGAAGTCGTTATATAACTTAAAACCTATCAATTTATGTGAAAAATTGCATAGAACCTTTTCTTTTTAAAATTTATTTGTTTTTCAGCTCCAATAGATATACATATTTTTTAAGTGCCACCCCTATAGATTAGCAAGCCCCCGCACACTATAGAAACTTTTCTGTGAAGCATTTACTATTATACTGCCAAAAATGAACGAAATCCGTTCAATACATCATTCCGAAATTTTTTAACTCTAGGTACTGTACTATATGCATAAACTGCAGAAAATAATTTCATCTTGGAGAAAACTCTTCTTTTGTTTATGACCCTGAAGGGCTATTCAGACGCATTACATCGTCATTCACCATTCTGCTCAAAATTCTCCTAGTAGATATATTATTTATGATCATTCCAATTCGAGAGACTTTTTATCCGTAAAATAAATTTAATACATATTGTCATCGGAATACAGAGAGAGATAATGATAAATTAAATTTAATTCAATACCAACTGCAAATTGAACTATAAATTAAATTATAATTATTTATAACTTTATAGGTATGTGCCAAAATCCGCGTTTTCGAAATGGTTTTGATTGAGGTTATGGTTTTGTAAATATGAACTTGTCGACGAGATTGCTGCGTGCGGGGGCGAAATAGGGGCGGCCAGTCCTGGGGAAGACCCCGGATTGAGCGGTAGGAGGTCACAAATTTATGTAATGGAAGTCGGGCGCCAGCGCCTACCTACCTATGCGTATCACGCAGCTACTGCCGACCTCTCAGGGTTAGGTTCTGGTGAGCTTCGGGGCAGTTAGGTCCGTGGAGGACGGAGGACCAACCCCCTATCCTTCAATCACGAAAGTCGCCCTATCCTTCAATCACGAAAGTCGGCGCGTTAAGCGCAGCCAGTGAGGATGCCTCAGGTCAGAGAAAAAGAAAAAAGTAACAACGCGACGAACACCGTAACCAGGCTTAAATCTACCTGGCTCTCAGAGAGTTAGTGTTCGTCGTTCTTCCCGCGAATAGGGCTACTGCGCCCGAGATTCTAAATTGTTAGGTATTCTGACCTGCGCAGGGGTCCTCAAAGGTGGATGGGCCGACCGACAGGGCTATAGCGGTGTACAGCGGATTGCCACCTGACGATGACTACTTTACGCTTGGAACTTGGAAACTGTCCCGGTAAGATGACAGAGTAACTAACACCAGGTAATTCGTTGGGGGTTAATCTCCGCTTAATAGTCCATGTACAGATGTACCAGCAAGCAACAACAAGTCCTATCACAACTATGGTGGCTAGTACTAAGATCCTCACATTAGAGGGTGATGCCAAAGACCTGTCTTAAAAGCCCTACCAAGCCCTGCCTCTGGCTGGGATTGAGGTGTGATAAAAGTTACTTTAATGAAAGAAACGGAGTTTTTAGATTAATTAAGAGCAATAATGTATGAGTGTAAATAAGTTTAATAATAATATTAAGGAAATAAAAGAAATAAAAAATTATGTATAATAAAATAATAAAAAAAAAATATTAATAAAAAAAGGTTAAAAAAAAATTGAATGGTATATACATATACCGCTGAAGGATTGTATACCTTCGAATACGGACTATATTAATGTGATTGAAGCAATAATAATGTACAATTACGATAACTTTCTAATTAATAATGCATTCCACTGAATGGAAAAAAAAAAAACAAAAACGTAAAAAAAATTAAAACCTCCCCTAAAACTAAAACCTAAAAATTAAAAATAAAATTCTAAAAGTCCTAAATGTATCCGATTTGATTTCGCAATGATTTAAAACCTAAAGTACCTGCCTTGATTAATTAAAATTCTTAACACTAACTGAGCCAGGCAACACACTATAAAATAACAAAATAAGTAGGTACAAGAAGGAGTCCCTTAATTCGTTACTAAAACGAAAGAACAAAAAAAACGTGGTGCTCCACCTGTGGTTTTAAGGAATTTAAACTAAGTACCTATCCTACTTGTAACTTATGAATTTGAAATTTAGAATCAGGGCCTAAAGGATGAATAATAATAACAATAATAAAGAACAATAGAAAAAAATTAAAAAGAACCTGGCAAGTTCTATTCTTAGGAGCTAATTCACCTCTCGGTAACTGAACTTCGATTTCACCTGTTCGCCGTTCTATGGTGAAGTTCAGGATCCAGGTGAGTCGTGCCTAGGTACGGTGCCAGAGCCGCTTGATGACAGTTAACATCAGTTAATACAGAGTCGCGGTTTTTGGTATCTCTAATACTGCATGTATTCTACGGACGAGTGACAGGTGGTGGGTGCAATACCTGTACACTTCTATGCAACAAGCGAACGTTAAGATACGTAAACAATACAGACAAGAGAACGGAAGCACGAGCAACGCACTTTACCACAAAAAATACGCGGCCTCTACTTGCATGAAGTGCAGGCAAGGTTTCTCGGTTTCGTGGCCTTCGTACCTGGACGCTAACACCCTTTACCTGGCGCACCTGGAAGTAGTACGACGAAGGGGGGCTATAGTCGTGCACTTGCGAGATAGCGAGTTGTACTCTCAAACCTTAAGCTCGATATGAGTCCCGAATAGCTTACACTATTAATTTGTTATATTTATTTGGGCGCTAATGACATTTGCTAAGGTTAATTGCTTTAACTAATATAATTTGTGAATTCTAGACAGTTGATCAATAGCAAAAGGGGACATAACGCTTGAAACTCGGTTAGTGGGTCACTAAATATGGGTCAAGCACCGGGTAGCTACCTTCGACAGGTAGTTGACAGGTGTCTGTGTCTGCAGCAGGTGATTATTGTCCCCGCGAAACGTTAAGTCCTTGACAACTGCTTAGTGGAGCTTATACTACACCTTTTAATTTAGGAGGTGGCAGTTGTATCTGCGATGATTGAAAAGCCAGAACGAAAAGAATTTAAATGATTTGGAATTTGTTTTAGTAATTTTGAAAGGACGCTATGCTAAAATTTAAATGGCGGACCTTCTTGTTGATTTCAAGATCCGTCGTAGAGGGAGGCGGAGCTTCCCACTGCGCAAAAGCAGACTCTAAGCTCCTCGCGTCTCCGCTAGGCGAAAGACGCGCAGGATATGCTAATGGATGCCCAATGGCTCACTGTAATTTAAATAATTTAAAGAGAAAAATTATTTTGACACAATTTAGATGATTCACGATTACGTGGTTTCGCGCGTTCCACTAGCCCTTGACCTAGGACCTACTATCTCGTACTTTACGCCACTGATTAGGCTGGTAATTAACTTTGACGCGAAGCCACTCTCGTAACAACTCCCCACGCCCTCTAAACGAACAGACACAGCACTTTACAACCCTGTAAAAATGGCGACTTCCCAAGCGTCCTTTATTTTATTTGAATTTAATTTAAAATTTTTTTTTTAAAAATTCGTGATTTTACGCAATTTTGGCAGCGATTAGCCTGAGGGACTAATTCATCATTCGAGGAGGCTGTAAAAGCACTTCTTGACAACCCTCGAGAGCCGGGGTCGGCTTAAGTTTATTATATTTTATTTTCAAGCAAAGGTTTATGAATCTTATTGTTGTTTAGATCGACAATAGCTCTCCCTTACGTCGCACTATTTTTTGTACACACTAACGATAAGGCAATGAAATCAATGCGAAAAGAAAAAGGTACAGACCCGTGCTCAAGGAGCTAGTTTCGCCCAGCCCACCTGTGATAGGTAATAATTGAGAGTTGATCTGCAGACAATACAGGTAGCTATAGCACAGGTGAATACAACGAAACTGTTCGCCTGAGCTTGGCTCGATGACGTCGAATATAAAAAAATGCTTACTCCTCTCCCTCGCTGTAATCCCTGAAGAATACACTACACCTGTTGCTCGCACTATGGTTTACACTCGCGGATCGACGGGGGAGAATTTAATTAACTCAGTTTGGTTGAGTAACTCGCGATTCCAGCCAGGGTTTCTAGAGTGATCTAGATGAATTTGAAAGTGTGAAAGAAAAAGACTGTATGATTGTCTGAAATTATTCTTTGAAGTCATAGATGAATATATAAAAAAAATTAAACTCAGCGGAGATGCTCTCCGTGGTTTCGCTGACTGTCAAAGTGCTTTAATTAATGTTTAAAAATGATCGTTCATTTACCGAAGACTCAGATACAACTCGGCGTCGCGTCAATGACGCCGCGGAATTTCTCGCGGTTTGCGGCTAAGTTCTACTAGCTCGTGGAAATCGCTAATAAAAAAAATGTTTTTTTTTTATCGACTGGCTGAACGTGTTTGCGACACTGCAATGATTTGTTTCACTGAATTTACATGAGATTTAACATTAATAGAAAGAACAAAGAACTCGACACGGCGAACACCCTTATGCAAGGGAGTGTTTCTTACTTGGCGAAAAAATGGAGACTGACTCCCTTTTTCCTTGTCTTTGCTTTTGTACCCTCGAAGGTTTGGGTGTTGCTTTTTGTGGCGTAGGTTTCGAGCGGAACATAAGGACCCTTATTGCCATAGGTCAAGTGGTCATATGCAAAATTGCATAATTGTGATGCATTTGATGATAATTCGTGAACCACCCCGCAGATTGTTCCGCGGATGGTCCCATCGTAAAGTTGAGGATTTTCTACCCCTCGTCGCCAATTTTTAGCGCTTCACCGTGAAAGGCTCGGCATCTATGAATTATTTAATATTAAAGAGTTTAGTCTCCCCGCTAGAGTGCCCTCCGCGTTGTTTTTGGAGTTACGCCCCGCGGTTGCGACCTACTAGGTTAATTGCTCGCGCCCTGTGTGCGGGACGACGAGCCTCGTCGAATGAGACCACTTGACTACCTGTGAGTCGCGAGGCTTCCCCGTGCTCATCGATTACCTGGCCTAAAAGCGCGATCCGCACCTTTGAGGGCAAAAATAAAATATTTTCCTATGCCGTAGGGATCTGAAATTTTGACGAGATATGACTGAAGGTTTCTAGACTAATTGTGTGAAATTTTATGACGATTGGTTGAATTTAAATATTTATTTAATGCAAAGACGCGTAATGGTGCGTAATTGTGTTCCTACGCGACAACCGGCGCCTAGCCAGCCCTTTCAAGCGGACCAGTTTTGCCTGCCGGGTCGAGGTGAAGCCTCTTGAACGCTGGCCGGACAAGGACGTCTCGTGTTGCCTATAAAAAGAAAAGAAATAGTTTTTTATTTATTTATTTTTTTTTTTTTTCATTCTCAAGTTTATTTGAGCACTTCTTACTTTGTAATTTCTTGAGATACGAGGCTGGAATTTTTTATGTGGTATAGTGTGAACATACAGGGTGTGCCTTACAAATTGCAGGGAGATTCGACGGTCCTGTGCAAAAGGTCCGTCGACACCCCCCTTCTTTTAAGTGAGACGTCAACGGCCAAGCTCTGGCTGAAAGAATTTAGTACTTAACCTATTTGATTTATTGTCTTAGCCTAGAAAAAAAAAACAATAAAAAGAAAGTAATTGGTATGACGGACGGCATTACAATAACTTGTCGTCCGTGTGCTTAAGTCTAAGTGTCCGAAATTTCTAAAAGCGTCTCCCCAGATGAAGGGGACGCTCTTCACATGGTAACGCGGCGATACATTATCTTGATGCGTTTTGTGTCTTCCTATTTTCGTTTCCCCTACTGGAGTCTATGGAATGGGGTGGGCGGGGGTATTGCTTAGCACTGACCGCCAGACTCTTAGCGCACTGAGTCCAGGGCTCGAAAAATGGCTTTTCACGCACTCGGCCGTCCCTCCACGGCGACACCGAGAGGAATAGGCGGAATACGTCGCGCACTACTTAGTGTTCTGCTATGTGTGTAGCGGTTCGTGTACTACACTCGCGGTAGGTAAGATTATTCGTGTGATTATTGTCCTCGCGCCTTATGGTAGTTCCCTAGCTTAATATTATTATTGTCTTTCTGGCTCTTGCGCGACGCGTTTTGGACCCGCGATGATCGCCAGTGTCTTCCTTTTCACGGCACTTGCGAAGGACTCCTCACCGGAGCACACGGAACATGCGATTTTCCGCGTTCGGCGTCTTCGTCGTCGTGCTGGGTCTGGGGAATGTGTGGGAATCGGTGCACTGGCTGCCGGGCCCTGATTACTGCTTCCCGGTACGGCCGCTATACCCTTGGCGGCGTCGTACCTTGAGGCTGGATCGTCAAGCGCATCGGCTGGCTCTAACCTGTCTTTCCGACTTCCCTCACGTAGTTCATTTTCTCTTTCGTCATCGGCGTCGTCTGCCGTGCAGGACTCGTCCGTGATTTCGTAAAACTCGTCCGTCTCTTCTTTGTGCTCAGTGCCATCTCCCGGTCCTGGTGGCTCGTCCATCTCGCTGTCTGTTCGCACCACTTCATCTCTGGGCTCGTTTGGGTCTTTGTCTGTCCCTTCTGCCCCTTCTTCCTCTCCTGAATGGCTCTCTCCTTCGAAGTGCTCTGACCGTGATGATGGGGATATTGGCCGCGGTGTTCGTCCACCCTCGGACGGACCCTCCGAATCTGATGGTTCCCCAGATTCTGTCTCCAGATCGGCGTTGATCCGGGGAGGTGCTGCTCGTAGGTCGTCAACGTGGAAATCTACCTTCCTGTTGCCCCTCTTTATGGTGTACACTTCCGGCGAAAGCTTGTCTAGTACCAGATACGGCCCTGCCCACGGAGCTTCGAATGGGGCTTTGTGCGGTCGCAGCGCTCTTGCCATGACCCGGTCTCCGGCACAAAATGTGACCGGAGGAACCGCCTCGGTCGGTGCGTACCGCCCTTGGTACGACCGTTGCCGAGCCTGCACTTCCTCGATTCTCTGCTCCCTGGAGACCCTGGATTGCTTCCGTCGTTCATCTTGGTATGCCCGGAGAGCCCATTCTCCTGGCCTAGGGGGTTCGAAGCCCAGAACGATCATTGCTGGCGTTTTTCCGGTGGCTGCGTTCCTCCTCGTCCGGAGAACACGCAGGGCGCCCGGGAGGTGTCTGTCCCACTTCGTCTTTGATTTACCATATGTGAGTGTTCGTAGTACCTTCTTTAACTCCTGGATCCTCCTCTCGGCTGGATTGGCCCGTTGGTGGTACGGGGCTGAGTGGAAAACCTCCACGTGGTTTCTCTCGCACCACGCGACGTATTGCCCTCCGACAAAATGTCCCCCGCGATCTGAGATTATGTTGCGCGGGTATCCGTACCGTGAGGAGATCGAATCCCTCAAGAAATCCACGAGTACCTTCCCGGTTGCTCGGGGCACTGCAATCGCTTCCACCCACTTGGAGAAGACATCCTCCGCCAAGAGAATGTAACGGTTCCCGGTGCCCTCCGCGGCTTTGTATGGTCCCAGTATGTCTAGACTGAGGGTCTCGAAACATGTGCTCGGAGAGTGCGCTTTAAATGGAGCTTTATCCTGTAGTTGCCTAGCCTTGACTGCGTGGCAAATTAAGCATGATTTTAGGTAGCTCCCGACGTGTCGGGAGACGTTTGGAAAATAATACCCTCGGAGTATAGCCCGTGTGGTCTCATCGCGCCCCGGATGTGCTGCTCCCTTCGTATCGTGGTGTCCCGCTATTACTCTCGGGATTCGTGAACAAGGTACGCAAAGCGTATGTTGCCCATCAGTACAGCGCCATAACAACCCGTCTCGTACTCGGTGTTTGCGGTGGAATTCTATGTCACGTACTGTTACTGCTCCATCTGTATTTAGTCTATTCCAGCGCTCGATCCGGGCTTGTGTTGCCGTGGATCGACGCTGGGCGTCAGTTATTTCTCTGTATAGTCCGGTGGTAGTCAATGTTCGGATGGCCTCCGATTGTTTCGCGCGATCTGGCAGTAACATCCTGCCTTCATCGAGTTCCGGCCGGGCGGCTTCCCTGTCGGGGTACCGACTGAGGAAGTCCGCCAGCAGGTTCTCTTTTCCCGGACAATGCTCTATTTGGAAGGAATACTCCTGGAGGAGGAGTGACCATCGCATAAATTTAGTCTTTTGGTCTCGGTGTTTGTTGAGCCAAAGCAACGAGCGGTTGTCTGTACGGACCGTGAATGGTCGGTCCTGTAAGTAGAGTGCGTATTTTTTTATGTACGTCACCAGACTGAGGCATTCGAGCTCATTTATATGATATTTCCTCTCAGTCTCGCTGAGCGTCGAGCTGGCGTACGACACGATGCGTCGTTCGCCGTCTTCGTCCAGCTGGTACAGTACCGCGGCCATCCCAATAAGAGACGCATCCGTCTGAAGGACGAACGGCCTCGCAAAATCTGGCCGGTGTAGCTGAAGCGGCTGTGAAGCAGCCTCCTTCAGCTCATCGAACGCCCGCTGACACTCGCTTGTCCATCTGAATTTCAGGTCTTTGGCCAACAACTGGGTCAGGGGCTTCGTCAACAAGGAGACGTTTGGTATGTACTCCCTGATCCAGTTGAATAACCCAAGAAAGCTCTGAAGCTGTTTCTTGGTGGCCGGAGGTTGAAATTCTTTGATGGCTAATACGTGCTTGTCTTGCGGGGTCGTCGTATAACCTCTAATCCGGTGTCCTAGGTAGTCCAGCTCCTGCGCCGCGATGGTGCATTTGCTGGGTGACACCGTGAGGTTATGTGTCCTCAGTCGCTCAAAGACTAGTCGTAAGTGTTTGGCGTGGTCTTTCAAGTCATTGCTAAAGATGATGATGTCATCCAGATACACCTGCACGAAGTTGTGCAGGTAACCCGTGAGGACATCTCGGGCCATCAGTTTCTGAAAAGTTGCCGGGGCAGATTTTAGGCCGAACGGCATAACCCGGAACTGATAAGTCGCCCCGTCTGGAGTCGAGAAGGCGGTGTATGGTTTACTGGCAGGGTGCATCGGCACTTGCCAGTAACCGCTCTTCAAGTCGAGTAGTGTGAAGAACCGTGCATCCCCGAAGTCTTTTATGGTGTCGAAGATCTTCGGCAAGACTGAGGCTTCGTCGACACCGCGTTTAGACGGCGATAATCGACGCAAAAGCGCGGTTTCTTCCCCGGCCTCTCTATGATAACCGGAGGGAAACTGTACGGTGACGTGCTTGGCTCAATAACGCCCGCCTCAAGCATCTCCTCGACCTGTTCATTGAGGATCCGCTTCTTCCCCGGTGATAGGGGGTAAGGGCGGACATGTATCGGGGTAGGATTTGTGAGAATGATTCGATGACACGTCGTTATTGTGGTGGCTTGGGACGGAGAGTCCGAGAAAATGTCAGCGAACTCCTCGAAGAGCGGCGCCAGAAGGGCGCTGCCTTCGGGAGGTATTTCAATTGTCTCTGGCAATACGGCGTCAGTTCGCGGAACGTGGTCTCTGTTGGTGTTATCCCAAAACACCGTCTGTCTGTCGTCAGTGCCAACGTACAGACAACTTCGTTGGTAATCTAGGACCGCGCGTTCCTTGAATAGGAACGGGGCCCCGAGTATTATATCCTCGTTAAGGTCGCTAATTATATTAAATTGCGCCGTGTATTGGCGGTCGTCTATGTAAAAAGTTATAAATATGTTCCCTAGGGAAGTGATGGTATCGGCGCCGCAGGCCATCCCGAACTGTACGTGTCCTTCGCCGGGTTGGTACTCAGACGCGAAACGAGCATTAATAATATTACGGGTAGCGCCTGAGTCTATAAGCGCAGAGTGGCGTTGTCCGCCAATCTGGACGATTACCCGTGGAAGGCGCGGAAGCTCTTCCACGGCGTTCAACGTTTCTAGTGGGCGTCGTAGTCGTTTGTTGGTCAAGTAGTTGTTGGTTCTAGACGCAGGTGAACCCTGACGGTCACTAACATCGCGACACGAAGGGGAGGCAGGACAGAGGTGGTCGAAGACGTGACCTGTGCCTCCCAGTCCTTCGTTGGGTTGAGGGAATGAAATTTGACTCGAAGGTCGGGGAAGTGAAACTTCTTTCGGGGACCTGGAAGGACACTCTCCCGGAGAAGGGATTGAAACTGCCTCCGTAGAGGTGGGAGAAGCAGGGATGTCGGCGCTGACGTGAGGCGTCAAGCGCTTGACGGTTGGTGTCCCTGTTGGGATGATTCTAGTTGCGTGCGCGACCTGAGGTAGGGCCTCTGCTGTGGCCGATGTGGTGGGGTTCTTATGCGTGTGTGGGACTGGGGAGTCATTGGTGATGTGTTCAGGTTGGAGCGGGGGTTCAGCGAATGAGAGGAGGGGCTTGTCGACCGATGTGGTCGAGCGGGGGAAGTTGTCCCAAGTGGACGTTCCGGGAGGGTCACGGTGAGCGGCGAGACCTCCCGGGATAGGGAGGGTGTGCGAGGGCAATTCCTCGAGGCGTGGGGGGGCGGATTGTGGACCGTGAGAAGTGGGCGGGGTTTCGCCTTGGAAAGGCTGGTGCCCCTCGACCTTGGTTTCCCTGTGGGGAAGGCGGTCCGCGTCGTGCGGGGGGACTCGTGTGATTGGATCCCTGAACTGGGGTGGCGCCTCGAGAAGGGGAAAAGCGTCGGAGTCTGGGCTCTCTCCGAGCTCTGGGGTCTGTTTTGAAGTTAAAGCCCTCCGGCGTAGGTCGTCCAGTAACTGGACCCGGTCATCGGGGTTGGCCCTATTCCACGGCGTGCGGGAGTGCGGGTAGCGGCTAACGGGAGTTGGGGGGTGTCTCCAGTTGGCGGAGTCTTGTGTTTGGGGAAGCTTTCCCGAAGGGTTTGGGCATTGGGGGCTTGATGACCGGTCAGGGGCTGAGCTTAGCGCCCTCCGGCGGAGGAGTTCCGAAGGTGGGAAGTTACCGCCGGAACGGGGGGGACTCCGCTGTGAGCGGGACTCAGGGGACTTGGCTGAGCTTAACGCCCTCCGGCGGACGTCATCTGGTTGACGAGGGTCAGTTAATTTTGGGTCGTAGTGGGGTTCGAGTTCGTGGCCGGGGCTGGGCGACCGTTGTTGCCCTCGGCCCGCTCTCGGTTTCCCGAGAAGGGATTAGTACTAGCTCTGGATGTCGCGCCGGTGTTAAACGGGCGGTTGGCCGGATAGCCATTGTCTGGCCTAGACTGAAACCCATTAGGTGAGTTGCGAGGGGGATGATCCCTCCAGGATTGGCGATTATCATCGCGTGAAGGTGGGGGTCGAGCGCGGTCGGTCTCCCGACCCGCGTTCTGTCGTTGGTTTATGAAAGGATTGTTAGGGCACTCGTTGTGGAAGTGGAATTGAGCGCCCTGACAATAGCGACATGGGGTAGACGGTATGCGTGCTACTGACGGGGGGTTACGTGTGGATCCCTGGGGAAGTGGAGGAGGCCTGTTGGGCTCCTCGGAACGTTTGGGCCGAGTTCCACCTTCGGCATTAGGACGATCAGGCTACCGGTGGGTTTTGGAAGGAGCTGCGCGGTTCATGTCCGCCTCTACTTTACTCGCGAGGGTAACAAGTTGCTCCAGCGAGCGGAAGGGGTGGCACCTAATCCGGGAGCAGAGTTCTGGCTCCAGGAGGTCTAACACGATGGAGATCCGGGCGTATTCCGGTTGACTTCGGGCCACCCGGTTAAACAAACACATTTTTCGGGTAATAAAAACCGCAGCGGCTTCGCCGGACTTCTGCCGCTCGCCATAAAGTTGGGTGGTCGCCCGCGTTAGAGTGGGGCCATGTCGACGAGATTGCTGCGTGCGGGGGCGAAATAGGGGCGGCCAGTCCTGGGGAAGACCCCGGATTGAGCGGTAGGAGGTCACAAATTTATGTAATGGAAGTCGGGTGCCAGCGCCTACCTACCTATGCGTATCACGCAGCTACTGCCGACCTCTCAGGGTTAGGTTCTGGTGAGCTTCGGGGCAGTTAGGTCCGTGGAGGACGGAGGACCAACCCCCTATCCTTCAATCACGAAAGTCGCCCTATCCTTCAATCACGAAAGTCGGCGCGTTAAGCGCAGCCAGTGAGGATGCCTCAGGTCAGAGAAAAAGAAAAAAGTAACAACGCGACGAACACCGTAACCAGGCTTAAATCTACCTGGCTCTCAGAGAGTTAGTGTTCGTCGTTCTTCCCGCGAATAGGGCTACTGCGCCCGAGATTCTAAATTGTTAGGTATTCTGACCTGCGCAGGGGTCCTCAAAGGTGGATGGGCCGACCGACAGGGCTATAGCGGTGTACAGCGGATTGCCACCTGACGATGACTACTTTACGCTTGGAACTTGGAAGCTGTCCCGGTAAGATGACAGAGTAACTAACACCAGGTAATTCGTTGGGGGTTAATCTCCGCTTAATAGTCCATGTACAGATGTACCAGCAAGCAACAACAAGTCCTATCACAACTATGGTGGCTAGTACTAAGATCCTCACATTAGAGGGTGATGCCAAAGACCTGTCTTAAAAGCCCTACCAAGCCCTGCCTCTGGCTGGGATTGAGGTGTGATAAAAGTTACTTTAATGAAAGAGACGGAGTTTTTAGATTAATTAAGAGCAATAATGTATGAGTGTAAATAAGTTTAATAATAATATTAAGGAAATAAAAGAAATAAAAAATTATGTATAATAAAATAATAAAAAAAAAATATTAATAAAAAAAGGTTAAAAAAAAATTGAATGGTATATACATATACCGCTGAAGGATTGTATACCTTCGAATACGGACTATATTAATGTGATTGAAGCAATAATAATGTACAATTACGATAACTTTCTAATTAATAATGCATTCCACTGAATGGAAAAAAAAAAACAAAAACGTAAAAAAAATTAAAACCTCCCCTAAAACTAAAACCTAAAAATTAAAAATAAAATTCTAAAAGTCCTAAATGTATCCGATTTGATTTCGCAATGATTTAAAACCTAAAGTACCTGCCGTGATTAATTAAAATTCTTAACACTAACTGAGCCAGGCAACACACTATAAAATAACAAAATAAGTAGGTACAAGAAGGAGTCCCTTAATTCGTTACTAAAACGAAAGAACAAAAAAAACGTGGTGCTCCACCTGTGGTTTTAAGGAATTTAAACTAAGTACCTATCCTACTTGTAACTTATGAATTTGAAATTTAGAATCAGGGCCTAAAGGATGAATAATAATAACAATAATAAAGAACAATAGAAAAAATTAAAAAGAACCTGGCAAGTTCTATTCTTAGGAGCTAATTCACCTCTCGGTAACTGAACTTCGATTTCACCTGTTCGCCGTTCTATGGTGAAGTTCAGGATCCAGGTGAGTCGTGCCTAGGTACGGTGCCAGAGCCGCTTGATGACAGTTAACATCAGTTAATACAGAGTCGCGGTTTTTGGTATCTCTAATACTGCATGTATTCTACGGACGAGTGACAGGTGGTGGGTGCAATACCTGTACACTTCTATGCAACAAGCGAACGTTAAGATACGTAAACAATACAGACAAGAGAACGGAAGCACGAGCAACGCACTTTACCACAAAAAATACGCGGCCTCTACTTGCATGAAGTGCAGGCAAGGTTTCACGGTTTCGTGGCCTTCGTACCTGGACGCTAACACCCTTTACCTGGCGCACCTGGAAGTAGTACGACGAAGGGGGGCTATAGTCGTGCACTTGCGAGATAGCGAGTTGTACTCTCAAACCTTAAGCTCGATATGAGTCCCGAATAGCTTACACTATTAATTTGTTATATTTATTTGGGCGCTAATGACATTTGCTAAGGTTAATTGCTTTAACTAATATAATTTGTGAATTCTAGACAGTTGATCAATAGCAAAAGGGGACATAACGCTTGAAACTCGGTTAGTGGGTCACTAAATATGGGTCAAGCACCGGGTAGCTACCTTCGACAGGTAGTTGACAGGTGTCTGTGTCTGCAGCAGGTGATTATTGTCCCCGCGAAACGTTAAGTCCTTGACAACTGCTTAGTGGAGCTTATACTACACCTTTTAATTTAGGAGGTGGCAGTTGTATCTGCGATGATTGAAAAGCCAGAACGAAAAGAATTTAAATGATTTGGAATTTGTTTTAGTAATTTTGAAAGGACGCTATGCTAAAATTTAAATGGCGGACCTTCTTGTTGATTTCAAGATCCGTCGTAGAGGGAGGCGGAGCTTCCCACTGCGCAAAAGCAGACTCTAAGCTCCTCGCGTCTCCGCTAGGCGAAAGACGCGCAGGATATGCTAATGGATGCCCAATGGCTCACTGTAATTTAAATAATTTAAAGAGAAAAATTATTTTGACACAATTTAGATGATTCACGATTACGTGGTTTCGCGCGTTCCACTAGCCCTTGACCTAGGACCTACTATCTCGTACTTTACGCCACTGATTAGGCTGGTAATTAACTTTGACGCGAAGCCACTCTCGTAACAACTCCCCACGCCCTCTAAACGAACAGACACAGCACTTTACAACCCTGTAAAAATGGCGACTTCCCAAGCGTCCTTTATTTTATTTGAATTTAATTTAAAATTTTTTTTTTAAAAATTCGTGATTTTACGCAATTTTGGCAGCGATTAGCCTGAGGGACTAATTCAATGCCACTGAAGTTTCGATCGATCAAGCTTGATCGAATCCGTGAAAAAATAAATTAATTGTAATTTGCAAAAAACCGTTTAAATGGACCTAATCCATGGTCGAACATGCTTCTTACAACTTCCTATATACATCCCCTCTAGCTGGAACCACCCTCGGTAGCTGAGACAACCCCCAAACGAAAAAAATTTGTTAAACTCCAAATTTCATTTAGGGTAACCCAATTTTCGACCGAACATGTCTCTGACAACGTCCTCTATGCAACCCCCTTAGTCCCGTCCATCCCCGGGGTGCGGAACCCATATTTTTAGTCTTGCTACCAAACAAAAAAAAATTCGCCAAAGCCGAAATTCAATTTAGGGTAATCCAATTTTCGACAGAACGTGTCTCTGACAACGTCCTCTATGCAACCCCCTTAGTCCCATCCACCCCCGGGGTGCGGAACCCATATTTTTAGTCTTGCTACCAAACAAAAAAAATCGCCAAAGCCAAAATTTAATTTAGGGTAACCCAATTTTCGACCGAACGTGTCTCTGACAACGTCCTCTATGCAACCCCCTTAGTCCCATCCATCCCCGGGGTGCGGAACCCGTATTTTCAGTCTTGCTACCAAACAAAAAAAAATTCGCCAAAGCCGAAATTCAATTTAGGGTAATCCAATTTTCGACAGAACGTGTCTCTGACAACGTCCTCTATGCAACCCCCTTAGTCCCATCCACCCCCGGGGTGCGGAACCCATATTTTCAGTCTTGCCACCAAACAAAAAAAAATTCGCCAAAGCCGAAATTCAATTTAGGGTAACCCAATTTTCGACAGAACGTGTCTCTGACAACGTCCTCTATGCAACCCCCTTAGTACCATCCATCCCCGGGGTGCGGAACCCGTATTTTCAGTCTTGCTACCAAACAAAAAAAAATTCGCCAAAGCCGAAATTTAATTTAGGGTAACCCAATTGTCGACAGAACGTGTCTCTGACAACGTCCTCTATGCAACCCCCTTAGTCCCATCCACCCCCGGGGTGCGGAACCCATATTTTTAGTCTTGCTACCAAACAAAAAAAAATCGCCAAAGCCAAAATTTAATTTAGGGTAACCCAATTTTCGACAGAACGTGTCTCTGACAACGTCCTCTATGCAACCCCCTTAGTCCCATCCATCCCCGGGGTGCGGAACCCATATTTTCAGTCTTGCCAACAAACAAACAAAAATTCGCCAAAGCCGAAATTCAATTTAGGGTAATCCAATTTTCGAGAGAACGTGTCTCTGGCAACGTCCTCTATGCAACCCCCTTAGTCCCGTCCATCCCCGGGGTGCGGAACCCATATTTTTAGTCTTGCTACCAAACAAAAAAAAATCGCCAAAGCCAAAATTTAATTTAGGGTAACCCAATTTTCGACCGAACGTGTCTCTGACAACGTCCTCTATGCAACCCCCTTAGTCCCATCCATCCCCGGGGTGCGGAACCCGTATTTTCAGTCTTGCTACCAAACAAAAAAAAATTCGCTAAAGCCGAAATTTAATTTAGGGTAACCCAATTTTCGACAGAACGTGTCTCTGACAACGTCCTCTATGCAACCCCCTTAGTCCCATCCACCCCCGGGGTGCGGAACCCATATTTTTAGTCTTGCTACCAAACAAAAAAAAATCGCCAAAGCCAAAATTTAATTTAGGGTAACCCAATTTTCGACCGAACGTGTCTCTGACAACGTCCTCTATGCAACCCCCTTAGTCCCATCCATCCCCGGGGTGCGGAACCCGTATTTTCAGTCTTGCTACCAAACAAAAAAAAATTCGCCAAAGCCGAAATTCAATTTAGGGTAATCCAATTTTCGACAGAACGTGTCTCTGACAACGTCCTCTATGCAACCCCCTTAGTCCCATCCACCCCCGGGGTGCGGAACCCATATTTTCAGTCTTGCCACCAAACAAAAAAAAATTCGCCAAAGCCGAAATTCAATTTAGGGTAACCCAATTTTCGACAGAACGTGTCTCTGACAACGTCCTCTATGCAACCCCCTTAGTACCATCCATCCCCGGGGTGCGGAACCCGTATTTTCAGTCTTGCTACCAAACAAAAAAAAATTCGCCAAAGCCGAAATTTAATTTAGGGTAACCCAATTGTCGACAGAACGTGTCTCTGACAACGTCCTCTATGCAACCCCCTTAGTCCCATCCACCCCCGGGGTGCGGAACCCATATTTTTAGTCTTGCTACCAAACAAAAAAAAATCGCCAAAGCCAAAATTTAATTTAGGGTAACCCAATTTTCGACCGAACGTGTCTCTGACAACGTCCTCTATGCAACCCCCTTAGTCCCATCCATCCCCGGGGTGCGGAACCCGTATTTTCAGTCTTGCTACCAAACAAAAAAAAATTCGCTAAAGCCGAAATTTAATTTAGGGTAACCCAATTTTCGACAGAACGTGTCTCTGACAACGTCCTCTATGCAACCCCCTTAGTCCCGTCCATCCTCGGGGTGCGGAACCCATATTTTTAGTCTTGCTACCAAGCAAAAAAAAATCGCCAAAGCCAAAATTTAATTTAGGGTAACCCAATTTTCGGCGGAACGTGTCTCTGACAACGTCCTCTATGCAACCCTTTTAGTCCCATCCATCCCCGGGGTGCGGAACCCGTATTTTCAGTCTTGCTACCAAACAAAAAAAAATTCGCCAAAGCCGAAATTTAATTTAGGGTAACCCAATTTTCGACAGAACGTGTCTCTGACAACGTCCTCTATGCAACCCTCTTAGTCCCATCCACCCCCGGGGTGCGGAACCCATATTTTTAGTCTTGCTACCAAACAAAAAAAAATTCGCCAAAGCCGAAATTCAATTTAGGGTAATCCAATTTTCGACAGAACGTGTCTCTGATAACGTCCTCTATGCAACCCCCTTAGTCCCATACACCCCCGGGGTGCGGAACCCATATTTTTAGTCTTGCTACCAAGCAAAAAAAAATCGCCAAAGCCGAAATTCAATTTAGGGTAACCCAATTTTCGGCGGAACGTGTCTCTGACAACGTCCTCTATGCAACCCTTTTAGTCCCATCCATCCCCGGGGTGCGGAACCCGTATTTTCAGTCTTGCTACCAAACAAAAAAAAATTCGCCAAAGCCGAAATTTAATTTAGGGTAACCCAATTTTCGACAGAACGTGTCTCTGACAACGTCCTCTATGCAACCCCCTTAGTCCCATCCACCCCCGGGGTGCGGAACCCATATTTTCAGTCTTGCCACCAAACAAAAAAAAATTCGCCAAAGCCGAAATTCAATTTAGGGTAACCCAATTTTCGACAGAACGTGTCTCTGACAACGTCCTCTATGCAACCCTCTTAGTCCCATCCACCCCCGGGGTGCGGAACCCATATTTTTAGTCTTGCTACCAAACAAAAAAAAAATCGCCAAAGCCGAAATTCAATTTAGGGTAATCCAATTTTCGACAAAACGTGTCTCTGATAACGTCCTCTATGCAACCCCCTTAGTCCCATCCACCCCCGGGGTGCGGAACCCATATTTTCAGTCTTGCCACCAAACAAAAAAAAATTCGCCAAAGCCGACATTCAATTTAGGGTAATCCAATTTTCGACAGAACGTGTCTCTGACAACGTCCTCTATGCAACCCTCTTAGTCCCATCCACCCCCGGGGTGCGGAACCCATATTTTTAGTCTTGCTACGAAACAAAAAAAAATTCGCCAAAGCCGAAATTCAATTTAGGGTAATCCAATTTTCGACAGACCGTGTCTCTGACAACGTCCTCTATGCAACCCCCTTAGTCCCGTCCATCCTCGGGGTGCGGAACCCATATTTTTAGTCTTGCTACCAAACAAAAAAAAATCGCCAAAGCCAAAATTTAATTTAGGGTAACCCAATTTTCGACCGAACGTGTCTCTGACAACGTCCTCTATGCAACCCTTTTAGTCCCATCCATCCCCGGGGTGCGGAACCCGTATTTTCAGTCTTGCTACCAAACAAAAAAAAATTCGCCAAAGCCGAAATTTAATTTAGGGTAACCCAATTTTCGACAGAACGTGTCTCTGACAACGTCCTCTATGCAACCCTCTTAGTCCCATCCACCCCCGGGGTGCGGAACCCATATTTTCAGTCTTGCCACCAAACAAAAAAAAATTCGCCAAAGCCGAAATTCAATTTAGGGTAATCCAATTTTCGACAGAACGTGTCTCTGACAACGTCCTCTATGCAACCCCCTTAGTCCCATCCATCCCCGGGGTGCGGAACCCATATTTTTAGTCTTGCCACCAAACAAAAAAAAATTCGCCAAAGCCGAAATTCAATTTAGGGCAATCCAATTTTCGACAGAACGTGTCTCTGACAACGTCCTCTATGCAACCCCCTTAGTCCCATCCACCCCCGGGGTGCGGAACCCATATTTTCAGTCTTGCCACCAAACAAAAAAAAATTCGCCAAAGCCGAAATTCAATTTAGGGTAATCCAATTTTCGACAGAACGTGTCTCTGACAACGTCCTCTATGCAACCCCCTTAGTCCCATCCACCCCCGGGGTGCGGAACCCATATTTTCAGTCTTGCCACCAAACAAAAAATAATTCGCCAAAGCCGAAATTCAATTTAGGGTAACCCAATTTTCGACAGAACGTGTCTCTGACAACGTCCTCTATGCAACCCTCTTAGTCCCATCCACCCCCGGGGTGCGGAACCCATATTTTTAGTCTTGCTACCAAACAAAAAAAAATTCGCCAAAGCCGAAATTCAATTTAGGGTAATCCAATTTTCGACAAAACGTGTCTCTGATAACGTCCTCTATGCAACCCCCTTAGTCCCATCCACCCCCGGGGTGCGGAACCCATATTTTCAGTCTTGCCACCAAACAAAAAAAAATTCGCCAAAGCCGACATTCAATTTAGGGTAATCCAATTTTCGACAGAACGTGTCTCTGACAACGTCCTCTTAGTCCCGTCCATCCCCGGGGTGCGGAACCCATATTTTTAGTCTTGCTACCAAACAAAAAAAAATTCGCCAAAGCCGAAATTCAATTTAGGGTAATCCAATTTTCGACAGAACGTGTCTCTGACAACGTCCTCTTAGTCCCGTCCATCCCCGGGGTGCGGAACCCATATTTTTAGTCTTGCTACCAAACAAAAAAAAATTCGCCAAAGCCGAAATTCAATTTAGGGTAATCCAATTTTCGACAGAACGTGTCTCTAATAACGTCCTCTATGCAACCCCCTTAGTCCCATCCACCCCCGTGGTGCGGAACCCATATTTTCAGTCTTGCCACCAAACAAAAAAAAATTCGCCAAAGCCGAAATTCAATTTAGGGTAACCCAATTTTCGACAGAACGTGTCTCTGACAACGTCCTCTATGCAACTCCCTTAGTCCCGTCCATCCCCGGGGTGCGGAACCCATATTTTTAGTCTTGCTACCAAACAAAAAAAAATTCGCCAAAGCCGAAATTCAATTTAGGGTAATCCAATTTTCGACAGAACGTGTCTTTGACAACGTCCTCTATGCAACCCCCTTAGTCCCATCCACCCCCGGGGTGCGGAACCCATATTTTTAGTCTTGCTACCAAACAAAAAAAAATTCGGCAAAGCCGAAATTCAATTTAGGGTAATCCAATTTTCGACAGAACGTGTCTCTGACAACGTCCTCTATGCAACCCCCTTAGTCCCGTCCATCCTCGGGGTGCGGAACCCATATTTTTAGTCTTGCTACCAAACAAAAAAAAAATTCGCCAAAGCCGAAATTCAATTTAGGGTAATCCAATTTTCGACAGAACGTGTCTCTGATAACGTCCTCTATGCAACCCCCTTAGTCCCATCCACCCCCGGAACCCATATTTTCAGTCTTGCCACCAAACAAAAAAAAATTCGCCAAAGCCGAAATTCAATTTAGGGTAATCCAATTTTCGACAGAACGTGTCTCTGACAACGTCCTCTATGCAACCCCCTTAGTCCCATCCACCCCCGGGGTGCGGAACCCATATTTTCAGTCTTGCCACCAAACAAAAAAAAATTCGCCAAAGCCGAAATTCAATTTAGGGTAATCCAATTTTCGACAGAACGTGTCTCTGACAACGTCCTCTATGCAACCCCCTTAGTCCCATCCACCCCCGGGGTGCGGAACACATATTTTCAGTCTTGCCACCAAACAAAAAAAAATTCGCCAAAGCCGAAATTCAATTTAGGGTAATCCAATTTTCGACAGAACGTGTCTCTGATAACGTCCTCTATGCAACCCCCTTAGTCCCATCCACCCCCGTGGTGCGGAACCCATATTTTCAGTCTTGCCACCAAACAAAAAAAAATTCGCCAAAGCCGAAATTCAGTTTAGGGTAACCCAATTTTCAACAGAACGTGTCTCTGACAACGTCCTCTATGCAACTCCCTTAGTCCCGTCCATCCCCGGGGTGCGGAACCCATATTTTTAGTCTTGCTACCAAACAAAAAAAAATTCGCCAAAGCCGAAATTCAATTTAGGGTAATCCAATTTTCGACAGAACGTGTCTCTGACAACGTCCTCTATGCAACCCCCTTAGTCCCATCCACCCCCGGGGTGCGGAACCCATATTTTTAGTCTTGCTACCAAACAAAAAAAAATTCGGCAAGGCCGAAATTCAATTTAGGGTAATCCAATTTTTGATAGAACGTGTCTCTGACAACGTCCTCTATGCAACCCCCTTAGTCCCGTCCATCCTCGGGGTGCGGAACCCATATTTTTAGTCTTGCTACCAAACAAAAAAAAAATTCGCCAAAGCCGAAATTTAACTTAGATTAATCCAATTTTCGACAGAACGTGTCTCTGACAACGTCCTCTATGCAACCTCCTTAGTTCCATCCACCCCCGTGGTGCGGACACATATTTTCTGTCTTGCTACCAAACAAACAAAAATTCGCCAAAGCTGAAATTTAATTTAGGGTAATCAAATTTTCGACAGAACATGTCGCTGACAACGTCCTCTATGCAACCCCCTTAGTCCCATCCATCCCTGGGGTGCGGAATCCAAATTTTTAGTCTTGCTACCAAACAAAAAAAAATCGCCAAAGTCGAAATTTTGTTTAGGGTAAGCCATTTTCGACCGAACGTGTCTTTTATAAAAAAAAAAAAAATTATAAAATTTTCATCTCAAATTTTATTAAAAAATTTCAAATTTTATATAATTTAATAAACTGTTGATAAAAATTAAAATTACAAAGGTATTTATAAACATTATTAATCATTGCATGTTATGCATTTTTGTGTATATCAATTATTTGCGTGTAGTAAGAATAAAGCTACTTTTTAGCCGTACTGTACGAACGAATTATTTCATTTTTTAAATGGCGTTGACAAATATTATGGGGTACATTTATCAATAAATTTCTCGTCATCAAGGACGAAAAATTCGTGGCACTATACAACTAGGTATTTATACTTTAATGATTATTAAACATGTTTACTTACGAAACTCCATTGAAAATGATGTGGAAACACAAATTTTCGAAAGATTTTCACGAGCGAAAGAAAGTCAGTCACAATCTCAGCAGTTGCTGTTTAATAGAGACCACGGCTGGACAAAATGTGTTACCCTGTGGGGGTTTGGCAACTAAAACTTGCGACCAGTTTTATTTAATAGCTTATAATTATTAATTGTATTTATGTGTAGAGTTGGCCAAGAATTAGCCTGTGAAAAGGGCGTTAATCAAAATTTTTGAGATATTGTACACTGAACAATTGTTACAGGTAAAGCATGATACTATGAAACATAAGATACGCTCGGTACGAGTACCAGCTTTTGACCTGCTGTGCACATAGCGTCACCCTCTAGTCAACTTCAAATCGAGCCCGCCCGCGCCCGCGACAGTCGTGTGTCCAATATCTACCTAAAGATACATCGAAAACCGTAATACCTATAAGACCTAGAAAGCTGACTGCAGGCAATTTTTAATATCATAGAATTCTATGACTGCTTTTGTCAGCACTTTTCATTTTGCATAAGGCCGTTGTGGGTTTAAATGTTTGTGAAAACAACTCCAAAATAATTCATGCAAGCACGTATGATATTTTGCACCGTTGATTTTTCAACGTGTAAGCTATTTATTATTATTTTTTTTTAATATTAAATTTTAATTCATTTAATTAAACACAATAAATAGTAGTAGTAAATAATATACTACTTTAGTTTAATTATGAAACAGTGCATTTATCTAACGTTATTCAGGAAAATAGACAAACAGTCAAGAATGAAAAATATTTATTCTGTTATTATTTCTAGATAAATTGCCGGATTCTTTAATGTTTTTATTATGAAAAACATTTTGCATCTGCAAAATAGCGTTTTCGCAGTATGACTTAATTCAACAGCACGGGACATATCAATGTGTTCTCTCATGGTAATTATTACAAATATTTAACAAGCTAAAAACGTACTCTTCGCCTGTTCACTGAACTTTTTATATAATTGTTACACATTCTATAGGATACCTTCGCAGTTGTTTGTAAATAATGTTAGGTTTAGAAATTTTTAGTTTTATAGTACGAACTTAGTTGGTAAAAGACTCAGTGTAAAATAAAGTAAAAATAAAAAAAAATTGTACCATACCCTATTTGGGTTTCGAACCCGAGACCCTTTGATTCCGAGTCAAAAGCGTAAGAACTACTCCACCACTGAACACTTAAAAAAACGTAAATTTTTACATTATAAGAGACGAGCTAAAATTATATTTCCACGGTTGTATATTACATTATAAAATGTATATTTGTAAAATATAAAAATATTTAAATATTAAAATGAAATATTATTTCACCAGATTTCTATTCAATTACAAAAACATAAAAAACAAAAATTTTTTTTTTCAAATTTAAATCATTAATAACATTTTTATTTACTGATCGATTTTGTTCAAAAGGGTTCTAGGGTTCTGCCTCTAAACAACACTAACTTACTGTCCAAATTTCAGTACAATCGGATTTTTCTTTCTTGAGTTATCGTGCTTACAAGAAACGTGACGGACGGACAGACGGACATTTTGAAAGTTGTTCAGAATTCGTTCACTAACACAATGATATGAAAATTTTTTCTCTACGAGCGATATTTACGATTTTAGAAATGTGCCGATCAAATGCAATATACTCGTTTTTGCGAAGAGTATAATAACCCTCCATTGATTTGCTGAAAAATCTCAAGAAAATCTGAATTCGATTTCATTAAACAACACTAACGTACATTTACTGTATCGTTCGCGAGGGCGTTCCGTATACTTAATTGCAATTTTCTCGAAAACTGTTAATCCTAGAAAAAAAAGTTTCAAATAAAAAAGTTAGCTCCATCCTTTATCTTCCTATGCCCTTGATATACTTGATATCTATTTCGAAAGAAAAAAAAGTTTCTCGTTTGTTGTATTCCCACCTGTAAATTTTCACAGTTTATCGACATAGCCTTAGAAAAAGAATCATATTTTCTACACTTATTAAAACTTGACCTTCATATTAACACATTTTGTTAACAAATATAGATTCACCACACGGTAAAAATTTGAGATTAATTCGTTGCCCCGTTTTTTAGTTACAGCGAGTTAATAGAGAAAATAATTGTATCTATTATTTTACAATTTTCTCACATTTTTTGCTCATCTTTTGTCTCGAACAACCAAAAGAGTCCTAATTTTTTATTTTATCGAAGGATAAGCTTCTAAACACTTCGGTTAAGGTAATTTTAGTTTACATCTAAACTAAAAATTGACCGCTGAATTAGTTGACTTTTACGTGACGCAACAGCGGGAACTGCAGTAAGGGGAGGTATGCGTGAGAGCGTATCTCTATTTCTTAGTATCATGCAGGTAAAGTAAATATTTTGGTACGAAGATTATTGAAAAGTCTTGCTCTAAAAAATATATACTTAATAAAAGGAAAAACATTGACGCTTATGGAGTTTTAAAACTTTGAATGTCCGCATCTCGCTTCGAGAACCTTAAAGGATTGTAATTTTCCGTTGTATTTTAGCGTTCAACGACCGATATTTCAAAAACGAGCATTTACATCTCTTACAATATTGTAGTGTAAAGTTTCCCGCTTACAATATACTTTTAGAATGTATGGGCATAACATAACGTAGGGAAATTAATAAATAATGTAAAACAATCCACAGATCTAACATGCTGCAGCCGACCGTCGCGCGTCGATCTCCCTCCCTTACGTTGCACGTCCCGCGAACGTCAGTTTTCTATATTCTGTGAAAACGGATTGTAACTTACAACTAGGTACTGTGACTTGCATTTTATTGTTTTTTTTTGTTACTGTTTTTTATTTAACAATAAGATTACTGAAATACTACTGAAATATTACTGAAATACCAAGAAAACAGATGTACCTGTTCGAATGTTCACTTGAACGAATTTCATCTGATAAAATTACATAAAAACAATATTTTTAAGAAAAAGTTTTTTGAAAAAACTGCACTAAAAAGTAAAAATATATTTTTTAAAATTCATACACCTGGAAACCAAACGCTTTGCGGACGGTCATATGGCACTATTGCATAGTGCTACCAGCACGGTAGCTCAATCGGTTAAGGCGTACTAAGTGGCGAATACGCTGATCGACTCGCTACCGCGCTCTGGGTTCGACCCCCAGCCCCGGTATTGACAACACCGGTGGGTGTGGATGTATGTCTGCGTTTTTCCGAATGTGTAACCCCCTTCCGGACAGCCTTGGCTTTGGATTTGGGGGTTGTCTACTATCTGTGGTGTGTTTATGTTATGTTTAAGTTACTTTGCCCAATTGACCGCCCCCAAAGCTTTTGGTTTCCAGATGCATGAATTTTCAAAAATTATTTTTACTTTTTAGTGAAGTTTTTTCAAATAAAAGCTTTTTCTTAAAAACATTTATTTTATATAATTTTATTTTTTACTTTTTAGTCTACTTATATTACAGACAGAGAGACAAAATCTTTTCGTTTGATACAAATGGCAAGGGAGCCGTGAAGAAAAAGATAATTTGCCATCCTAGGGCGTCCGCCATATTGGATTTATAATGGCGTTACATAGTTTATCGTATTTTACTCGTCAAATCCTTTCATTTGATACTCATATCAAGGGGGTTGTGAAGAAACAGGCGATCCGCCATCTTGGGACGTCCGCCATATTGGTTTTGACCGATAATGGCTATACTATATTGCATTGTCACCAGACTTATACACGTGTGCCAAATTTTAAAGCTCTAGCTTAGTTAGAAATAGCCGAAATTTTGATTGCAAGATTTGACCTAAACAAACTAACATACATACAAACATTGCAAGCTAAATAAAAGCTTTTAAAAAAGAAAAATTAATGGACTTAGGCACACAATTTATCTGGTAATATTTCCCGGCAACGATAGTATAGTATCGTTAACAGCAAATATTACCAGAAAAATGGTACGCCTAAGTGGATTTGTAGTTTTTATTAATTGTTCCTTAATTCTTTATAAAGCAATATTTCAATGTGACCTGTATGTTCTGTATTATTGTTAGAAGAAACCTGAAGATCTGTACCCTTCTTTAATACCCTCCAATATTTTAAAAAGCATTTCGCGTGATATTCTATTTCCATAGCAATTATATCATTATATCGCCAATGCGTTTCATAACAGAGCTATAACTTTGGGCTATTATTTTGATCTTACTTTCAATATTAATAGTTTTAGCACTTGTGATACATTTTGGTCATTACACCTGTTTTTACAAAACACACATTTATATTAAATATTCCTTTTCGTACTGAAACTGCAAGTTCGGATCCGTAAACTTCAGATTCCTCTGTTAGCATTTCCCTTTCATATTTTTGGCGCAGCAATTCAATACTTTTTTACTAATGTAACTACAGTACCACGATTTGTGCCAAATAAATAACGTTTTGTCCCCATTTTCAATGTTAGCAATATTTTGACGCAAGTTTTGCTAGATTTACAGATACCTACTGTTCATAATTTGTAACGTTTGCCTTAGACTTTTTAACGGCCTATCAGAGCTCTTTACTAAGCTATCAGAAGACTTTCCACAAATTAAACAGGTTTTAACATTTTCTGTTTGTAAAACACGAAATGTTGACTCTATCTCACTTTTGGATGTTGAACTTCCACTTCGGTCCATTTTTAGTTATTTATTGAAAATCAGACTAAAATGATCCCTATATTACGTTCTTTTTAATTTTTAATTATAGAAATTCAACTTATCTGGACACTGAAACCATTCTTTATAGGTCCTTTGCACAAGAAGTGTGACACTAATTTTGAGTGACAGAGATGGCGTCAATGCGGATAGGGACAATCTTACACCAGTGCAGCTCAGTGCTACACTTTTAGTGCAAAGGAATAGACCTTACATGATTAAACTAACAATAGAATAACAAGACATAAAGTTTTTAACGGGAAAGAATTTACTTTTAACTGATAATACCTCCAACACTTTGGGCTTATACTAATATATCCTCTAATCTCTATGAGCATATTGAGCATTACTGTGAATGCGTAATAATAAATATACCTATTTAGTCTAAGCAGAATGTAAACAATTGAAGCGCGCGGGACGCGCAACGTAAGGGAGGAAGATCGACGGTCGGATGCCGCGATGTAAATAGATCTGCGGATTGTTTTACATTTATTAATTTTCCTACGCGATCTTAGTCCAAATATTCTAAAAGTTATACCGTTGTTAGCGGGAAACTCTACAATATTGTAAGGGAGGTATTTTTCGATTTAAGTGCTCGGTTTCGAAATATCGGTTGTTGAACGCTAAAATACAACGAAAAATCACAATTTTTTAAGGTTCTTGAAGCGAGTTACCGACGTCATTTGCATAACTTTCGCAATTTTTTCCACAAAATATTTCATTGTAATTATAAAGTTAAAGACAACTACTTATTTGCAATGTTCCGGTTATCGTAACAGGGTGCAAACTTGATAAAATATGTCTAATAATTATTAAAATGTTCTCCAAGGTTTGATATATATTTCGGATTTTTTTTCAAAAACTTATTGCAAATTTACATTTTTTTGTTAATTTAACAATGTTCCGGGGGGCGGAAAGGGTGCAAAGACCGGATTCATTATTTTTTCTTCAAGCGTATTAAAATGTTTAAATTATGTCACCAAAAACAGAAGTAGAAGTAGGACATTGTTTTACTAGTAACAAAATGTTAGTACCGAACGCCACCGTAGTGGACATTGTTTTACTAGTAACATAATGTTAGTTCCGAAAGCGCCACCGCAGTGGGTATCGTTTTACTAGTAACATAATGTTAGTTCCGAAAGCGCCACCGCAGTGGGTATCGTTTTACTAGTAACATAATGTTAATACCGAAAGCCACCGGTGGCGCGCTATCCACTAGCCACTTGTCATATTGTGTCAACATGTAATACTGTAGTTTGAATATTTGTACATTTATGATAAATTAAAGAATTTTTGCATTTTAATACGCTTGAAGAAAAAATAGTATATATTACACGGAGTAGAACGCCTTTTTTTGTATACACCCCGGTCACTGAGATCATCAAGCAGAGAGCCAGAAAGATGTACGCCCTTGCCGAGGAGCATGGGAACCCACTAGTCAGGGAGGCAACTGACTATGACCCAGCAGATGCTCCGAGGCACAAGCGGCCGAAGGTGCAGCTCCTGGATAACGGGTGAGTATGAGAAGCATACCACCAACCGACGATCCACCCCCACGGAAGAGACATGACGATACCCAACCACCCACCCAAGACCCTGCGGGTACCGGACAAACAACCGTCCAGTATCTGTAGTCCCCCTAGCTCCGGGCAGACCAAAAATGCTACCAAAGCAGTTAGGTCTGCCCTTCCTCGAGCTACACAGCTCATCCTTACCCTACCGATGATCCGGATGACAGGATGCCTCTTGGCATCTTGTGTACCGGCAGTCACTCCCGCCACAAACCCAAAACACCCAACAGACCGATGACTACCCCCCGGGGGGCAAACAAGCTGGCGAAGAGCAGAAGACGAAGAAAGAAGAACGCCAGAAGAGGCCTTAGCCAGCAAGGTCCAACGAGCCAGGACCCAGGGAGGTGGACCGAAATCGTCTGCACCGCTCACAATTGTGAGTGGGGCCGACGTAAAGTAAGTTCGCCCGCCCTGCACGAGGCTGGTCCCCGGTCTACAGCGATGTATTGGGGTAAAGGGCAATAGTCCTGCCCGGCCCCAGTCATCCGAGACCGACATCTTTAGCCAAGAATATTGGCGCCTTTTTTTGTGTTTCGCCCAGTTTGCGGCCTGGCTCAACACAAAAAAAGAGTGCGTTCTATATAATATACTATTTTCACCTCCTCCAATATTGTCTCAAAGATTAAAGACTCGCAATTTTTCATACTTATTTTGCTGTAATGACTGGCCTAATTTATGAAGGGAATAATGCGTGAGTTGAATGATAGGGTATGGGTATGAGTCAGCGTCAGCGTATCCTTCGGGTTCGCGCCTCACAGGTAGAATTTATTTACAACTCATGAACCAATTACGAGCTTATACATATGTTCAATCACGGTCATTCGTGTCTATTTACTACATAGTACTATAAAGGCACGAAATAATAATATTTTATCGTTTTTAAAGGACCGCCCACTGGAGATTCCGTTTCGGTTCCCCTGTCATAATTTTTTTAGGAATTTGTCGAGGCATATCCTCACCAAGAAGGAAGGCTACATTTTTTTATCGGTAAATATTACGATTCTGAATAAGTACTCAAAATTGGCGAATAGTAATCTCTTCTGCATTTTTTTACAGCCAAAAGAATTGTATACATTTTTTTGAAAGATATATGCCCAGGAGGGAACTTAAAGTAAACCCCGATTAAAGGTCTTATTAACTTTTGTCATAATAGGTTATTTCTCAAAAATATCGATATATCTGGTTTTACTGGTACGGATTTTAAAATTCGAAGCTTGAAATATTTGTTTCAATGAAATTTTAATAAACTGTTGGTAAACAAACTAAATTTTAAAGAAAACCGCTGCCTAAGGAATCACTACTTCTACATCCAGATTTGCTACCCAAGTCTCTTTAAAGGAAAACATCTTAACTATATTTGCACTCTAATGGTCATAGAATCAGAGCTGGGTAAAGTACTCTGCTAAAGTGCTTTGAAGTAGTACTTGAAGCACTTTTAGGGCTTCAAGCACTGTGCTTCAATTACTTTTAAAAGAGAGTACTGGGTACTTGACATTTGAATTACTTTGCTTAAGTACTTGGGGCTTTCAAGCCCTTTCAGAGGGCTTCAATTACTTTCGAATTTGCTTCAATTACTTTTAAAGTAATTGAAGCCCTTTTAGTGCTTCAATTACTTTAGAAAGTAATTGAAATCCTTTTGAAGTGCTTGAAGTATTTCAAAAGTACGTGCAAGCTCTTTTTAAAATTCATTCGAGGCCCAAGTCTCATCATGAATTGTCAGTAACTAATAAAAAACAAAGTCGTCTGTATTCATTGTTCAGTGTTTAGTTATCCATAATTGGCGATTACCATTTCTGTTGTGTATTGTAAAAAAATAAAGAATAGGTTAAGTCTAAGTTTTAGAATAATTGAGGAGTGATGAGATGATAATTTGAGACAGTTAATTTATTTTCGCCTTAATATATTACAATAATTGAATTTGAAGAAACATTTTTTAAACTGTAGGTTTTAAAGGTGCGTTTAATTGGCTCTAACGAAATTATTTTATGTTTAACAATGTCTTGTAATTTTTTTTTTTTTTTTTAATTCGTTTAGCTCTTGTATTTTTGCGATTATTTTTACAAAACTTAAAAGTTTTAACATGTTTAAAAAGTAGGTACGTTCAAAAAATAATTTAAAAAAATAGATATCATCTTATGTTAATTGGAAGCCGATACCGTCATTCTTTTTGCATTAAATTAAAAAAAAACAATTTATGGCATAATTATTATGAGCTCGCAAACTTTTAAATAATTTATGGCTTTTGGCTGTTTAAACAAATATTTGTCGTGAAATTTTCTGTGGTGGTTAACATCCATAAAGAGTATGTCTTCAAAATTGTATGTAAAAGGATAGATTTATTATTAAAGCTATATTAAATTATTTAAAAAAGCTATATATTGGCTTGTTCATTTTTTGTTTGAGGTTTGTACATATTGTATATCTTAATCTGTTTGAAATTTTGTTGTGAACAATCTCCATTTTATATTTTTGCAATACGACCAATACGACAGGAGATATTCATAAAAATGCGAGAAAATACGATATTTTGTAATTTCAATTGTTTGTCAACCTCGCCTCAAGACAAAAATGTATACCTAGTGTCATATGCCAGATTCCAGCAAAAAAAGGTCCTACTTAAACACTATGTATATTATTAATATTATTATCTACCTACATTACTTACTAACAAATACATAAATAATTTTCTTTTAGAGCGTTTATTTTTCCTGAATTTTTCATGATCGTCATATCATAAAGGTGTGATTGGTGTGACAATAATCTTGCTTTGTTTTTTAATCTCATATTACCGCTTGACATTTATATTTCTGAGGGCTTGATACTTGGTGCTTTACTTTTTCAAGTACTGTACTTGGTAATTGAAGTACTTTTGTAAATAAAAGTACTTGGTACTTGATGTTTTAAAGCACTCTGGCTAAGTGCTTGGTACTTGGTGCTTGAAGCACTATATCAGAGTACTTTACCCAGCTCTGCATAGAATTTTAATAACATTTGAGGCAGATGTCATAAAAAAATTTGAGGCGTTGGTTTCTAGCTTATACACAAAAAAATGAAGATTCTGGACTCTTATTAACTTGCTCTATTTATTTTCCACAATTTCCCCAGCCTTTCAATAGAATCATCAGTCATTACAATACCAAATTTCAAGTGATCTCAATTTTGTTTTATCAACCTTTAATAATGGAGTGGCGGTGGTGGGGAGGTTGAAAAATATTATAAAGAAATCTGAGGCCCTGGCTTCCAGTATACCGGGTGACCCAGTCGATAGGGACGATTTTTTTCAAATTGGGTGCAGTGATATGGGATGAAATTTCCAAGCATACGATGTAAAGAATCAAAATAGCCGACTGCCGGTTTCGATGCAATTTACATAAAAATCAAATTTTTATATGGGACAACCCGTACATTTTTACATATTTGGATCCTGCTGGCCAAATACATATGATCTGACCCTCAAATATTATTTTGATTTTCAAAAATATGGATTTTTTAATTTTTCATTTATTAGTGGAAAAAATCAATTATCAAAGAATTTATTTTTTTAATTATAAATTAAGTACAAAGAGAAGATAAACATTTTGCGTATCGTTTTTTTTCGTAATTTAAAGATCTAATTAAATAACAGGTTATCCCATACTTAATGAAGAATAAATCTTGTTTAGTGTTAGTATCTGAAGAGATATTTTGAAGGTGCTTGCAGACCGATTTTGAACAATTTTGGCAAAATCGGCGCCTTTTATAATTAAAACAAAATTAAGAAATCTATATTTTTTGAAAATCAAAAATAATATTTGAAGGTTAGATCATACGTATTTTGGCCAGCAGAATTCAAATATGCAAAAACATACAGGTTGTCCCATTTGAAAATTTAATTTTCGTGTCAATTGCATCGAAACCGGAAGTCGGCCATTTTGGATCTTTACATCATATACCTAAATGGAAATTTCATCCCATGTTATGATACCAAATTTGAGAAAAATCCATTCGCCCATTCAAAAGTTAGAAGAGTGTCCCTATCGGCTGAGCGACCACCCACCCCTTCAACGGAATTATCTCAAAATATAATCTAGTTCCAGATGTCGTTATAATAAATACATACGTGTATTAAATTTCAGGTGAATATCTCAATTTAATTTTATCAGCCCTTTAATAATGGAGGGGCTGAAAAATGTTATAAAAAAATGTGAGGCCTTGACTTCTAGTATATACAACAAATCCACGTTTCTGTACTCTTACCAGCTTGCTTTACTTATTTTCCCTTATTTAACCCCCAACACTTCAACGGAAACATCTCAAAATATAATCCAATTACAGATATTGTTATAATACATACATGTACCAAATTTCAAGTAAATATCTAAATTTTATTTTATTAACCCTTTTAATAATGGATATACACCGAATTCCAAATTTTTGTACTCTTACCTGTTTGCTTTACTTATTTTCGTCTATTTACCCCCGAACCCTTCACCGAATAAGTTCAAAAAACAATCCAGTTCCAGATCTCGTTATAATACATGTACAAAATTGGACCCGGGGATGGATGGGACTAAGGACGTTGTCACAGACACGTTCGGTCGAAAATTGGGTTAGCCTAAATTAAATTTCGGCTTTGGCGAATTTTTTTTTTGTTTGGTAGCAAGACTAAAAATATGGGTTCCGCACCCCGGGGATAGATGGAACTAAGGGGGTTGCATAGAGGACGTCGTCAGCGACACGTTCTGTCGAAAATTGGATTACCCTAAATTAAATTTCGGCTTTGGCGAATTTTTTTTTGTTTGGTAGTAAGACTAAAAATATGGGTTCCGCACCCCGGGGATGGACGGGACTGAGGGGTTGCATAGAGGACGCTGTCAGAGACACGTTCTGTCGAAAATTGGGTTACCCTAAATTAAATTTCGGCTTTGGCGAATTTTTTTTTGTTTGGTAGCAAGACTAAAAATGTGGGTTCCGCACCCCGGGGATGCACGGGACTAAGGGGGTTGCATAGAGGACGTTGTAAGAGACACGTTCGGTCGAAAATTGGATTACCCTAAATTAAATTTCGGCTTTGGCGAATTTTTTTTGTTTGGTAGCAAGACTGAAAATGTGGGTTCCGCACCCCGGGGGTGGATGGGACTAAGGGGGTTGCGCAGAGGACGTTGTCAGAGACACGTTCAGTCGAAAATTGGGTTACCCTAAATTAAATTTCGGCTTTGGCGAATTTTTTTTTGTTTGGTAGCAAGACTGAAAATATGGGTTCCGCACCCCGGGGATGGATGGGACTAAGGGAGTTGCATAGAGGACGTTGTCAGAGACACGTTCTGTCGAAAATTGGATTACCCTAAATTCAATTTCGGCTTTGGCGAATTTTTTTTGTTTGGTAGCAAGACTGAAAATGTGGGTTCCGCACCCCGGGGATTGATGGGGCTAAGGGGGTTGCATAGAGGACGTTGTCAGAGACACGTTCAGTCGAAATATGAGTTAGCCTAAATTAAATTTCGGCTTTGGCGAATTTTTTTTTGTTTGGTAGCAAGACTGAAAATATGGGTTCCGCACCCCGGGGATGGATGGGACGAAGGGGGTTGCATAGAGTACGTTGTCAGAGACACGTTCTGTCGAAAATTGGATTACCCTAAATTAAATTTCGGCTTTGGGGAATTTTTTTTGTTTGGTAGCAAGACTAAAAATATGGGTTCCGCACCCCGGAGGTGGATGGTACTAAGGGGGTTGCATAGAGGACGTTGTCAGAGACATGTTCTGTCGAAAATTGGATTACCCTAAATTGAATTTCGGCTTTGGCGAATTTTTTTTTGTTTGTTGGCAAGAGTAAAAATGAGTTCCGCACCCCGGGGGTGGATGGGACTAAGGGGGTTGCATAGAGGACATTGTCAGAGACACGTTCTGTCGAAAGTTGGATTACCCTAAATTAAATTTCGGCTTTGGCGAATTTTTTTTTGTTTGGTAGCAAGACTAAAAATATGGGTTCCGCACCCCGGGGGTGGATGGGACTAAGGGGGTTGCATAGAGGACGTTGTCAGAGACACGTTCGGTTGAAAATTGGGTTACCCTAAATTAAATTTCGGCTTTGGCGAATTTTTTTTGTTTGGTAGCAAGACTGAAAATATGGGTTCCGCACCCCGGGGATGGATGGGACTAAGGGGGTTGCATAAAACACGTTATCAGAGACACGTTCTGTCGAAAATTGGATTACCCTAAATTGAATTTCGGCTTTGGCGAATTTTTTTTTGTTTGGTAGCAAGACTGAAAATATGGGTTCCGCACCCCGGGGATGGATGGGACTAAGGGGGTTGCATAAAGGACGTTATCAGAGACACGTTCTGTCGAAAATTGGGTTACCCTAAATTAAATTTCGGCTTTGGCGAATTTTTTTTTGTTTGGTAGCACCCCGGGGATGGATGGGACTAAGGGGGTTGCATAAAGGACGTTATCAGAGACACGTTCTGTCGAAAATTGGATTACCCTAAATTGAATTTCGGCTTTGGCGAATTTTTTTTTGTTTGGTGGTAAGACTGAAAATATGGGTTCCGCACCCCGGGGGTGGATGGGACTAAGGGGGTTGCATAGAGGACGTTGTCAGAGACACGTTCTGTCGACAATTGGATTACCCTAAATTGAATTTCAGCTTTGGCGAATTTTTTTTTGTTTGGTGGCAAGACTAAAAATATGGGTTCCGCACCCCGGGGGTGGATGGGACTAAGGGGGTTGCATAGAGGACGTTATCAGAGACACGTTCTGTCGAAAATTGGAATACCCTAAATTGAATTTCGGCTTTGGCGAATTTTTTTTTGTTTGGTACCAAGACTAAAAATATGGGTTCCGCACCCCGGGGGTGGATGGGACTAAGGGGGTTGCATAGAGGACGTTGTCAGAGACACGTTCTGTCGAAAATTGGGTTACCCTAAAATAAATTTCGGCTTTGGCGAATTTTTTTTTGTTTGGTAGCAAGACTGAAAATACGGGTTCCGCACCCCGGGGATGGATGGGACTAAGGGGGTTGCATAGAGGACGTTGTCAGAGACACGTTCGGTCGAAAATTGGGTTACCCTAAATTAAATTTTGGCTTTGGCGATTTTTTTTTGTTTGGTAGCAAGACTAAAAATATGGGTTCCGCACCCCGCGGATGGACGGGACTAAGGGGGTTGCATAGAGGACGTTGCCAGAGACACGTTCTGTCGAAAATTGGATTACCCTAAATTGAATTTCGGCTTTGGCGAATTTTTTTTTGTTTGGTGGTAAGACTAAAAATATGGGTTCCGCACCCCGCGGATGGACGGGACTAAGGGGGTTGCATAAAGGACGTTATCAGAGACACGTTCTGTCGAAAATTGGGTTACCCTAAATTAAATTTCGGCTTTGGCGAATTTTTTTTTGTTTGGTAGCAAGACTGAAAATATGGGTTCCGCACCCCGGGGATGGATGGGACTAAGGGGGTTGCATACAGGACGTTATCAGAGACACGTTCTGTCGAAAATTGGATTACCCTAAATTGAATTTCGGCTTTGGCGAATTTTTTTTTGTTTGGTGGTAAGACTGAAAATATGGGTTCCGCACCCCGGGGGTGGATGGGACTAAGGGGGTTGCATAGAGGACGTTGTCAGAGACACGTTCGGTCGAAAATTGGGTTACCCTAAATTAAATTTTGGCTTTGGCGATTTTTTTTTGTTTGGTAGCAAGACTAAAAATATGGGTTCCGCACCCCGCGGATGGACGGGACTAAGGGGGTTGCATAGAGGACGTTGCCAGAGACACGTTCTGTCGAAAATTGGATTACCCTAAATTGAATTTCGGCTTTGGCGAATTTTTTTTTGTTTGGTGGCAAGACTGAAAATATGGGTTCCGCACCCCGGGGATGGATGGGACTAAGGGGGTTGCATAGAGGACGTTGTCAGAAACACGTTCTGTCGAAAATTGGATTACCCTAAATTAAATTTCGGCTTTGGCGAATTTTTTTTTGTTTGGTAGCAAGACTAAAAATATGGGTTCCGCACCCCGGGGGTGGATGGGACTAAGGGGGTTGCATAGAGGACGTTATCAGAGACACATTCTGTCGAAAATTGGATTACCCTAAATTGAATTTCGGCTTTGGCGAATTTTTTTTTGTTTGGTAGCAAGACTAAAAATATGGGTTCCGCACCACGGGGGTGGATGGGACTAAGGGGGTTGCATAGAGGACGTTGTCAGAGACACGTTCTGTCGAAAATTGGGTTACCCTAAATTAAATTTCGGCTTTGGCGATTTTTTTTTTGTTTGGTAGCAAGACTGAAAATACGGGTTCCGCACCCCGGGGATGGATGAGACTAAAGGGGTTGCATAGAGGACGTTGTCAGAGACACGTTCGGTCGAAAATTGGGTTACCCTAAATTAAACTTTGGCTTTGGCGATTTTTTTTTGTTTGGTAGCAAGACTAAAAATATGGGTTCCGCACCCCGGGGGTGGATGGGACTAAGGGGGTTGCATAGAGGACGTTGTCAGAGACACGTTCTGTCGAAAATTGGATTACCCTAAATTGAATTTCGGCTTTGGCGATTTTTTTTTTGTTTGGTAGCAAGACTCAAAATATGGGTTCCGCACCCCGGGGATGGACGGGACTAAGGGGGTTGCATAGAGGACGTTGTCAGAGACATGTTCGGTCAAAAATTGGGTTACCCTAAATGAAATTTGGAGTTTAACAAATTTTTTTCGTTTGGGGGTTGTCTCAGCTACCGAGGGTGGTTCCAGCTAGAGGGGATGTATAGAGGAAGTTGTAAGAAGCATGTTCGACCATGGATTAGATCCATTTAAACGGTTTTTTGCAAATTACAATTAATTTATTTTTTCACGGATTCGATCAAGCTTGATCGATCGAAACTTCAGTGGCATCTAATTCATCATTCGAGGAGGCTGTAAAAGCACTTCTTGACAACCCTCGAGAGCCGGGGTCGGCTTAAGTTTATTATATTTTATTTTCAAGCAAAGGTTTATGAATCTTATTGTTGTTTAGATCGACAATAGCTCTCCCTTACGTCGCACTATTTTTTGTACACACTAACGATAAGGCAATGAAATCAATGCGAAAAGAAAAAGGTACAGACCCGTGCTCAAGGAGCTAGTTTCGCCCAGCCCACCTGTGATAGGTAATAATTGAGAGTTGATCTGCAGACAATACAGGTAGCTATAGCACAGGTGAATACAACGAAACTGTTCGCCTGAGCTTGGCTCGATGACGTCGAATATAAAAAAAATGCTTACTCCTCTCCCTCGCTGTAATCCCTGAAGAATACACTACACCTGTTGCTCGCACTATGGTTTACACTCGCGGATCGACGGGGGAGAATTTAATTAACTCAGTTTGGTTGAGTAACTCGCGATTCCAGCCAGGGTTTCTAGAGTGATCTAGATGAATTTGAAAGTGTGAAAGAAAAAGACTGTATGATTGTCTGAAATTATTCTTTGAAGTCATAGATGAATATATAAAAAAATTAAACTCAGCGGAGATGCTCTCCGTGGTTTCGCTGACTGTCAAAGTGCTTTAATTAATGTTTAAAAATGATCGTTCATTTACCGAAGACTCAGATACAACTCGGCGTCGCGTCAATGACGCCGCGGAATTTCTCGCGGTTTGCGGCTAAGTTCTACTAGCTCGTGGAAATCGCTAATAAAAAAAATGTTTTTTTTTTATCGACTGGCTGAACGTGTTTGCGACACTGCAATGATTTGTTTCACTGAATTTACATGAGATTTAACATTAATAGAAAGAACAAAGAACTCGACACGGCGAACACCCTTATGCAAGGGAGTGTTTCTTACTTGGCGAAAAAATGGAGACTGACTCCCTTTTTCCTTGTCTTTGCTTTTGTACCCTCGAAGGTTTGGGTGTTGCTTTTTGTGGCGTAGGTTTCGAGCGGAACATAAGGACCCTTATTGCCATAGGTCAAGTGGTCATATGCAAAATTGCATAATTGTGATGCATTTGATGATAATTCGTGAACCACCCCGCAGATTGTTCCGCGGATGGTCCCATCGTAAAGTTGAGGATTTTCTACCCCTCGTCGCCAATTTTTAGCGCTTCACCGTGGAAGGCTCGGCATCTATGAATTATTTAATATTAAAAAGTTTAGTCTCCCCGCTAGAGTGCCCTCCGCGTTGTTTTTGGAGTTACGCCCCGCGGTTGCGACCTACTAGGTTAATTGCTCGCGCCCTGTGTGCGGGACGACGAGCCTCGTCGAATGAGACCACTTGACTACCTGTGAGTCGCGAGGCTTCCCCGTGCTCATCGATTACCTGGCCTAAAAGCGCGATCCGCACCTTTGAGGGCAAAAATAAAATATTTTCCTATGCCGTAGGGATCTGAAATTTTGACGAGATATGACTGAAGGTTTCTAGACTAATTGTGTGAAATTTTATGACGATTGGTTGAATTTAAATATTTATTTAATGCAAAGACGCGTAATGGTGCGTAATTGTGTTCCTACGCGACAACCGGCGCCTAGCCAGCCCTTTCAAGCGGACCAGTTTTGCCTGCCGGGTCGAGGTGAAGCCTCTTGAACGCTGGCCGGACAAGGACGTCTCGTGTTGCCTATAAAAAGAAAAGAAATAGTTTTTTATTTATTTATTTATTTTTTTTTTCATTCTCAAGTTTATTTGAGCACTTCTTACTTTGTAATTTCTTGAGATACGAGGCTGGAATTTTTTATGTGGTATAGTGTGAACATACAGGGTGTGCCTTACAAATTGCAGGGAGATTCGACGGTCCTGTGCAAAAGGTCCGTCGACAAACTAAGGGTAGAACTTTGGAACTTTTACTGTTAATTATATATATATATATAAAATATACCGCCTTTAGTACACCGTTAATTTGTATCAGCACTACTTTTTTATAAATAATATAACCAAATAAAATAGTAAGTATACCTATTGACATAATACAAACAGGAATAAAAAATACAATACTTACGTACCTGCAACAATGATTTATGTCGACAAAAGTATATATTAAAACACTTCTTCATTTTCAACTTCAAAGTAATAGCTAATAAAACAGATAAAACTGAAAAAGACTTCTACCAAACATCACACAAACAATGAAGAAAGGTGAAAACACTTAACAAAAGTCTTTAATCTATGCTTAACAACATAGATTACTGGGACGATCAACGATAGAAAACGGCGTACCTGCAAAACTTGTCATCGCATGTTATCTACTAGTGCGCAGGCGTTTCTGTTGGAGTTAACGCGCGGCAAATTCGTGTTGAGCAGTAATTAATAAAACCATCATATACAGTGTGTCCCACTTTTCATGGAGCCATCCTCATATATCCAATAAACATTTATATATGGACTGCATGTTCTTTTCATGTTTCCTGTGCACTTGAATGATATACATTGCCTGTGTTGAGCATATGCTTTTCACATGGAATTTAAATGCAAAGTGACCGGTCCACACATGTTCATGTCATATACATTGCACTATCCGTTTATATATGGAATGCATGGTCTTTTCATGTTCCTATATCCGTTAAGCATATTCTATGCACATGTAATCTACACTGTAAAAAATGATGTAAATTTACCATCGTTGCGTGTAAAATTCCCATGTATTTTTACCCGCAAAGAGACAGGAAAATTTCCATTTAACATGGAGAATTACCCCAAAATATAAGGGAAATAAAAATTTTCCACTCTCTTTGCGGGTAAAATTTCATTACTATTGGGGGTAATTTACTATGGAAAAAAATCCTGTCTGGATAAGGGGCAATTTTATTACCCCTTATCCAGACAGGATTTTTTTCCATAGTAGCAGTGCTGGCATTTTTTCTTATTGCACCTGTTGACAATGAATACATATAAATAATCAATAGGCATGTAATATATGAATCTTATATTAACTATGAGGATGAATTTTGATACACTAGCAGCAAGCGAGTGACGTAATTCAAACTAGTGGGTTAGAAAATTAAAAACATTTAAGTTACATTTCTATATAGCACAATAATAAAGTACACTTGTTTCTACAGCAAATTTATGTCCATCGACAGTATTAAATAATAAATCAGCGTCTTCAAAGACACTAATAAATCAGATATATAACATTTCCGTCTAATAGCAATATTTTTGTGCTACTTGGGAGATATGACCTCGTATGACCTCCATTTTAATATTTTCCAAAATTTCGATTATATGTATGTACATATTCTGTATAACATTTTGTGTTCTAGTCTAAAATAAGACTTATTTGCTGATTTTTGGTTTAAAATTAAAATATTTTAAAGACATTAGTACATTTTTTAGGTTAAATAGGTTATTGACATGTTTTCTTTTTACACAAAATGAGGCAACAGTGACCAAATCGTTTATATATAACAATAGCATTCAACACTATTTGTATAAATTGATTTTGTTAAACCTAAACATCATTGAATCTTTTGGTGAAATTAGCAACGCACGAATGGCAGCGATTATACATGTGGGACCCATATCCAAAACGAAGAAACGTCTTGTCTAACGAGAGATCTAATGGCATATTAATATTACAGGAATTACACAATACACGTGATACTTACTACTTAGAAACGGGCACAACACAATTATTCTTACAAGGGAAGTTGTTCTTGGGTGGCACTAAAAACTTAAAAACGTATAAACAGTATTTTTGATGATAGACGGCTAGACACCATTGCGAATGCATGTTGCTATCCTTCTTGGCGTACATCCGAGTGACCGCGAAATTCAAACTGCTATACCCATGCATCATTAAATTAATAACTGAAATATTACTTGCGGGTGTTTTTTTATATTTGGAAAGAACCTACTAATTTGCATATATATTTTTTTCGACTATATGTTATTCCGTTACCGCAGGAAAATTAATTTATGTATCATAATTCAGATTAATATATACTAAATCGAGTTGTTTTGAATAGGTTCCTGCATGCTAAAATGAATTAAAAAAATAATTAATTTCAATAAATTTAAATAAATAATCTTAAAAATCGCGGATGTACTGTTCTTTTAATTATGAAAATGTTTTTATGAAATATGCCGATTGGCTTGTGCAGTGCATATCCATTACATTACAAAAAAAGTACTTTACTTTAAGTATATACACTGTATATTCAATGCACATTACAAAATTCATCTACTACTTAGTTATATGCCATGCACATACTTTACATGTTACATAACGTACCGTGCACATTGGAATATGCCTTACATATGTAATGCATTAGTTCTGCACATCCTATGTTTATTGGGTAGATATATGTCGCTCATCTGATATTCGAGTATTTTAAAATTTTGGTGGTGAATATAATAAAATGAGTTTGTATACGTAACCGCATTTGATTTTAGTCAGAGGCGCGTCCGATTCTAGGATGCAAAAAATGAGTCGATTTTCAAAGAAAAAGTATTAGCGATTTTTTTTAGAAAAAAGCTAGTATAATTTTCTTCATCAGCACCTTTAGAAACCTCTTTTTGCAAGATTACATCGTAGTGGGTTCAAAGGTGTTTGAGATAGTAGCAGTGAAAAAAACATTTTTTCAACTAAAAATAATTTTCATCTGTAAAACGGATTCTCAAATAAAAAAAAATCATTTTTTTTTTTCAGAATTATGTATTGTAATAATTTGAGTTTATTCTACAACTAAATAATAATTTATTTAATAAAGCAATAATTAAAAAATAAAATAAATAAATTAAATGAAATAAATTGACAATAACTTTTGTTTTCATGGTTTACGTAGATTTTTATTGAAGATTATTTGTTAGAAAAATGGTAGGCAGGTAGGAATTAAAATTTTTGCCTTGTTAAATAAATAATTATTTTGTTGTAAAATCAGTTTAAACTTGGACAATATTCTGAACAAAAAATTACTCTGCGAGTAATTTACATTGATAAAAATAGTTTCCATTCTATAACTGTAATATTTACGAGTATGTATGAGAGAAGTACACATAGAAATAACAACGCATTAATGCAGAATATTACCAATAATGCAGAATGTAAGTACTCATATTAGCAGTGGCGCCGCTAGCCTTTTGAAATGGGTGGGCGGATTCCGGCAAAAGAAAATAACTTGGGGACGGGCGGTACAGCGTACATATATACATTATACATTCCGCCCGATCGCCAGCGTAGAGATGTGGCGTGATGCCTCACGGCGCAGGGTGGGCAGCGACCGGCGCTTGGATTTGCAGGGTGGGCTCCCGCCCACCCCAGCACCCCCCTAGCGCCGCCACTGCATATTAGTACATATTGTGATGTGTTGCTTTCCCAGAACGTAGGCAATACAGAATTCAATAATTAGTTCCGATGTCTGAATGTGGAGGTTTGCACCTACTAGAGAAAGAACCTACTGAAAGCTCCTAGAGTGATGACATCTGGAACTATCTAGAGAATGGTGGCGTCATCACAGAAAGTTCGGGATCTGTCGTTTTTAGGTATATAAGGCCGCATTCTCGGCGGGAAGAAAAAGTTTTTGAATTGACATATTGATAAGTGAGGTTAAGACTACAAAGTGAAAACAAAGTAATGAACATTGTTATTTTTAGTCAGTAATGTGCATTTAAGTTAATAATAGTATTGTGAAGTAACCAGTGAATTATTTAATAAAGTGTGTTAGTGGTTATCTCTTGTCATAATTTTTGGAACCCACGGAATTTGCAAGGGTGGTTTCCTAGAGGTGGAAATACGTCACAAATTGGTGTCAGGAAGCGGAACTTTATGACAAGAGAAACTCTGAAGTTGTGCTGAAGTGTTCGAGAAATATTCTCGAGAGTTAGTGCTAACGTTTATGGTGAATAAATTAACGTCCCGTAATTGTCCCTTTTATGCACATAAAGGACATCCATTTAATGTACATAGAAGAAAGCACATTTTATGTTCCTATTTGAACAACCAGTTAATGTCCATTTATTGTACAAATATGCACAGAAGATAAATGGATGTCGCCTAATTGTCCATTTTATGTACGTAAAACGATACCCACTGGACATTGAAACTCGCAAAAGTTTCCTACAATGTGAATATTATTTATTTTTGCACTTTTGTTCCTTTGCTGGAAGGTAAACTTAAAGGAACTAAAAATATAGCTGAAACTTTGTGGCAAAGTTAATTTTACAAATATATTTGAAAGTTGTGGCTGCAACTTACGATAATTTGCTATGAATTGCCAAAAGTTATATTGCAAGTGAGATAATTGGTCAAAGTCAATTTTGCAAATAAAAATAAAATTTGACTCTGCAAAATCCAAAGCCATGTCTATTTTCTTGGTCTATTTTAACTTAAACCGTGTTGTGCGCACGCGCTTCTTTTTCGACTCTCTTTCATGGCATAGAAATAAGAAGACATTTAATAACGCAGATTAAAGAATATTATATGAAGAAAGAAGTGCGAAGTGAAGTGTAAAATATCTATATATAGCTACCGCCAAATTATCCAGGTATATCTTTATTTGTATGATGTCTTTGTGGTAGATTTTTAAATAATATGAAAAATGAGAAAGTGAACAAAACGGTAAGTTTGAGGTTAGGTTTGGGGACTCTAATGAAAAAGTATGTTTATTACCTGAAATTGTCATTTCTCTCAGGGGCAGACTGGCCCACCGGGACACCGGGATGAATCCCGGTGGCCCGCTCCAATAGTGCGCCGCTGGCGCCGGCTGCTTGGCAAGATGACTGGCTAATAGTGTAATAAGTAGCCTGCGAGTTGTAAGATCCAGCGCCGCTAAACTGTTGTCAGTCCACCTCTGATTTCTCTAGTTAATCCTAGTATACCCAGATACCAAGTGCACGTCTTTTGCTTTTAAACGTAGCCCTATCCCACACAAAGTCACTTTAAACTTTCAGGGATAAAGGTGTTCTGTTACCTGTAGTTTTTATGCGTGGCCTATTTTGAAAATTTGAATTATTGAATAGCATATTATTTTACTCATTCCAAATAATTAAAATAGAATTTCAAACACAGTTTTAAAATACTAATACAATGCACTTAGAACAGAGTTAGTGTAATAACAGTAAAAATTTTTAGCCGCAGCACGGGCATTCTCTTTTAAAGTCTGATGATCATTTCGAGGAATTTTCTATGAATTAGTTCCAGTATGGCAAAACCAGGCATATGAGAGGCAAACATTGATTTTTGGTTGAAAAATAGATGATACCTAATTATCAAATGTAATTTTTTATTATTAAATAAATATTTCTAATAACTTAACAGCCTTTGATAAATAAATATTTTTTTAATACATAAGCGCTCGTATTTTATTTTATAAATCACTTTACTAAACTTAATATCAATAGGTAAAGATTTAAATATACAGTACCTACTAGAAGTTTGCTAGAAAACTGATTTTTAAAAAAATTGTCGATAAGGTCCCCACAATATGTCCATCGCCATTATTCCATATATACAAATAAAAAACAATACCTATATAATACTTTGAAATAGAAAAGGGGACAGCCAATAGAACCATTAATGACCTATATTCTTTCTGTTAAACACGTCAGAGACAGTAGACTTTATTCTATCCGCTGCCCTTTTTTTCTATCTCGTTATGAAGTGATATACCCCAAGTAGAACAGAATTCTTTAAGATATCTTTAAGAAGTTCTATTTACTGCCCGCGAGGATATCTTGTATTTATGTACTCTAGAAGTCCTTCCGAAATCAAAATGAGAAATTTTTTTATATGCTCAACTTTTATGCACTGGGGAAATGTAAACTGGGCATTATATAGGAATTTCAGCTTTTGTTAACCCACAGACATCTACTAGAAGTTCTTAAAGGGAATTACCATACAGCTCAATTTTCTATGTATTATAGAAATCAAATAAAGTATTAAAAGGGAACTAGTATTATTATCCTTAACAGAATACCTGTAGACATCTTGTAGAAGTTCTAAAAGGGAGTTACCATAGCTCACTTTTCTATGTATTACAAAGATCAAATAAAGTATTAAAATGGAAATATTATTATTATCGCTAATAGAACACTTATAGAAATCGCAAGGAGAAATTCTTTTAATGCATAAAATTTGTTTGCTTACACGTAGTTTGTTACAGAAATTATTCCTAGACGACGCCACGTACAAACCACTGACCATAAACAGTCATGCATTATCTTATACTCATGAATTTATAGAACACTAATAACATAACTGGAACATTCAAATTCTCTCTATTTATTTGGATGGATCTTAACGATAACGATCCTCTAATATCTAATCTTTGGTTTGGGCCTGATGCCTCAATACTGAGATTTTGGCTAACCAAAATTTCACCATCTATCGCTGGCAATTCTAAAAAAAGTGTGTGATGGTACATCTAATAGAAATCCCATAATAGACTGGCGGTACATGACCAGTCAGGTGCAACGTTTTTAAAATGCATGCCAATCATATATATGAATGAAATCACCGTGAATATGCCAGAAACGCAAATTTTAGGCAGTCGTCGCGTGCAGAAGGCTGTGCAAATCGATTTTTTTTGTTTATTTTTTTTGTGTTTTTTTTTTTAATTTAAAGTGGATGCCAAGAGTGCCAAACGAAAAGCCGTGAAAAAGAATCCAGCGAAAATTCATTGGCATGCACTTTACTCGCGCAAAACACACGTTGATGTGCACATTAAATCGTAAAATTTTTTGGTGTTCTTGATTTTGGATGAAGGCTTTTCGTTTGACACTCTTGGCATCCACTTTAAATTAAAAAAAAAACACAAAAAAAAATAAACAAAAAAAATCAATTGGTCCAAGCAGAGTAAACTTTAAACCTTTATTTTTGAAGATATCGAAAAGTGTTATTTCAAGAAGTTACTTATAATACGAAGTTATAGCTATATATCAAATTGGGCTGTTCTATTTTAAAAATAAAAATTTTCTACTTTTTTGCGCATAACTCCTGAACTGTATTTTTTAATACTTTTTTGTTATCAATAATTCTCTCTCTTTAATAGTTGCAGACTAAGTAATGGATTAAATCATCTTTGAAGGAATAATTTGGGAAAAAACTTTGTATTTCTTGGTGCATAGTTGTTCTCTCTTTTCCAATTTTAACTTTTTCAGGATTTAATCATAAAGGAGCGGACAATTTTTATTTTTAAACTAGAAGAATCCAATGCACATTATAAGTAACTTCTTAAAGTAACATTTTTCGATATGTGAACTATTTGGGGGTGAACCTAGACAAAAAACTGACGTTTAATACACACATTAACGAGACGATATCATGTCCAGGAGTCTGTATCCGCTCCTGGCACGGGGTAGCGGACTCAACAGGACTAATAAAAAGTTGTTGTACTCCATGGTAATCAGGCCGGCCATCACATACGCGGCCCCGGTGTGGTGCAGCATCCCGGCCACGACAATGCGGAAGTTGAGAGTTTTAGAACACAAATTTATGCGCCTCATTTCAGACTCTGATAGGTACACCTCCCTCAGAGATCTCTATGCACGTTGCCAAGACATAACCCCACTAGCGGACTACGTCCAAGAAACATCGCAAAAATTCTATCAGTTCAAACTGGACAGTAGTCCACTAACCCGCAACATTACCCGAATCAGACAGCATAACACAATACTTTTCGATATAAGACGCACCCTACCATACCAGACGTTGCCTATCTTCCGACAACCTCCCTAGCCACAGCTTCCCTCTACAATAACCAATCTCTACCCTACCCTTTATCTTTCACCAACTTTATATCTTTAACCCATTTCCTCTCTTTTTATGTTTGTACAATTTTGTTCCTTTATCCTTTTTGTTCTTTTTTGTCCTTTTTTGTTTTTCCAAATCCCTTCTAGGCCGATAACATCCTATAAATCTAAACTTTTTAAATCATATAACTTTTAACCTACTCTACCTTCCTCGACGGCGCACAGTGGGGCAAATAACTCATTTTTTGGACAAGCGATAATTCCCAAGCCTGGAATTAATGAAATTTAATTTTTTTTTTAACTGTTCGTTATAAAATTGCCTTTAATTCTATTGAGCCCGAATTTTGAAATTTCAAAATTAAAGGACTCAAATTTTGAAAGTAAATTAAAATTTTATCAAAAAATTGTTTAAAATTATAAAAAATTGTTACTTGGGGGTTTTCTTTGGTTTCTAATCTCATTTCTGATCCCCGAATTTTGCGATTCAAAAAACCAAGATAGCGGATCCAATATGGCGGCCATAATATTTTTTTAAATGAAATGTACATGCACAAACTGTTAAAAATTGTTACTTAGGACTTTTAAGGGTTTCTGATCGAGAATCTGAAATCTAAATTACGTAATATCGTAATCCAAAATGGCGAATCCAATATGGCGGCCATAATATTTTTTTAATTGACATGTAAATGCGCAAATTGTTAAAAATTGTTACTTGGGGGTTTTAGAGATTGCTGGTCATGAATCTGAAGTCCAAATTACGTAATATCGAAATCCAAGATGGCGGATCCAATACGGTGTCCGTAAGTTAAAAAAGAATGACAAATCAAGAAGGAAACTGTTAAAATTTGTTTTTCGTTTTGAAGTTACACTGAGAGTAACTTTACAAATGTGAGAAATGTGATATATTTTTAGTCCATATCCAGATTTAAATATCTCATAAGAAAAGAGGAAATATTAATTATTTCATTTTAGCACATACTGGAAATGCAACCCTAGAATTCAAAATTACGAAATTTTAACTGCGGAATCAGAAACCTCTAGGAACTAATTTTTAATGATTTTCTACGTCTTATTTTTTTTGAAATTTATAACAGCTATATTGAATCCGATATTATTATTTCCAAAGTGACGAAATTGAAATATCCGAAACAAGATTAGCGAATTAAGCCCCTGAGTAAAAAATATTAGCAATTTCTTTCTTGATTTATCTATTTTAACTTACGGACACCATATTGGATCCGCAATCTTGAATTTCGATATTACGTAATTTAGACTTCAGATTCATGTTCAGCAGATCCTAAAACTCCTAAATAACAATTTTTAATAATTTGCGTATGTACATTTCATTTAAAAATATATTGTGGCCGCCATATTGGATCCGCCATATTGGATCCGCCATATTGGATCCGCCATATTGAATTCGCCATCTTGGATTACGATATTACATAATTTAGACTTCATATTCATGGTCAGAAACCCTTAAAAACCCTGATTAACATTTTTTATCAATTTGCGCATGTACATCTCATTTAAAAAAATATTATGGCCGCCATATTGGATTCGACATCTTAGATTTCGATATTACGTAATTTGGACTTCAGATTCATGATCAGCAATCTCTAAAACCAAGTAACAATTTTTAACAATTTGCGCATTTACATGTCAATTAAAAAAATATTATGGCCTCCATATTGGATTCGCCATTTTGGATTACGATATTACGTAATTTAGATTTCAGATTCTCGATTAGAAACCCTTAAAGTCCTAAGTAACAATTTTTAACAGTTTGTGCATGTACATTTCATTTAAAAAAATATTTTGGCCGCCATGTTGGATCCGCTATCTTGGTTTTTTGAATCGCAAAATTCGGGGATCAGAAATGAGATAAGAAACCAAAAAACCCCCCCAAGTAACAATTTTTTATAATTTTAAACAATCTTTTGATAAAATTTTGATTTACTTTCAAAATTTAAGTCCTTTAATTTTGAAATTTTAAAATTCGGGCTCGATAGAATTAAAGGCAATTTTATAACGAAGAGTTTAAAAAAAAAAAATTTTAAATTTCATTAATTCCAGGCTTGGGAATTATCGCTTGTCCAAAAAATGAGCTATTTGCCCCACTGTGCGGCGGTTAGACCACGAGGTCGTCATTTGTTCGAACGGGTTTTTTCGTTTAACTCTGTTTACCTTTATCAACAATCAAAATTTTCCAAAAGTGCGTTTGCCTAGTGAGTTTTTAGTTATTTATAGTGTATTTCAATTAGTTCTAGGTCCATGTGGGCACATGTTTTTAATTTTTAATTAGTTCTTAAGTTTGCCTGCGGCAGACAGGAGTTTCTAGCAACAATTTAATTACCGTTAAGCCGAACCGGATCCATCTCGCCCAGCCCCACATCTACCACGACGCTGCACGCCGTGATTGTCGGTCTGGCTCCGCACCGGGATCGCCGGCAAGGCGCATTCTTGTACCGTTGAATATCAAATAAATTCGTTTTTTTTTTTGTTAAAATAATCGCGAAAAAAATTTTAGTTGTTTTTTTTTGCTTATAAAACCGATGTACGAACGTACTTTTTTTCAATTTTAGGCCTGTTTTAGACCATTAAATATTTTATTTATGTTGTAGATGACGATATTATACCTTTACCGTTTTTTCTCCAACACGTTTCCCAGGTTTGTGTATAAGTACCTCAACTTAAAACTTTAATTCTTAAAATAGTCGACTCCTGACTCCCCCCTCCCACCGCTCATCAAATTTGAGATGAGGAAAATTTTTTTTCGGATTTCTCCCTCTCTGCTCTTCAATTTCGAGATCTGGGAAAAACATTTTTTTTAACGAACCGCCACTGAATTAATGTAATAATTACATTGTTCAACAACTACTCGTACTTCTCAGGTGACACTGGTGACAGTTTAATTAAATTAAATAAGTTCTTCTTAATAATTATAAATAAATAAAAATACTAGTAACTCGAAAAATTCAGGTTTGGGAACACATAAAACAATAGAAAAAAAAAAAAGAACCTGAAAGATTTTCATATATTTTCAATAAGGCTAGAAATTCAATATCACATACTTAATAAAGACTTCATACACATCACCATAAATACTGCTTTTAGCATCCGAAATAACGGTCACTAAGATAGCTCAGCTGGTAGAAGAGTCAGTACTGTAATATGGACAACGGAGACATGCATCAGGTTCGATCCCTACCGACCGCAATTGGTAAAGGTAAGTAAAAATGAATTTAATAACTTAATACACATTATAATTTGCAGGCAACCCTTGTGAGAAAAAAATTGGAGTGATGGTAAACAATATTAGATATGTTAATGTAAATAAAATATACGGATAGCTAACAAACAAATTCATAGGACAATACTTATTTATGCATTAATTACTTCATTTTTATCAAGTAGACTACTAACTAGTCACGTCATTTTCACGTGCCTTTGCTACCTGGGAAAACATACCTGAGATGTACTAGGAACATTTAAAAGACTCCACTTTGTAATGTGCATCGCACATTCTATGGTAATGATTTACATGTTGTGAGAACATTCTCAGAATATTGAAACGTTCCGAGCAAACATTCTGTACACATTCTTAGAATATTTCTGTGCTGTGTGGGTAATTTGACAGCTAACAGCTGTCAAAAAGATAAAATTAGCACAAAAAATATTAAAAAAATATTTAAAAATTTGCCTCGACAGATGTTTAGGGAATTTAATTACCTTTAATTAAAAAATAAAAATTATCCCGATCCGATGGATATTAAGGTCTAGAGATTTTTGAACAGTAAAATCCAGAATTTCCCCACTGTGCGTTGGTATCTCTATTTATTATAAATAATGAGCCACTGGAATGAAGGAGTTCCATAAATAAATGAGTACTGGTATCTTATAATTACCATACCTGAGACATAACTGTTACCTATTAAAGAACCCAAACTTACTCGGTATTTACATGTACGTTATATTAAACTAATTTATAAAAGTTATGCACTTGTTTTATAAATATTTAGTAATAGTAATGTAACAAACTTACAAAAACATTATATAACAGTAATAATTTTTAGTGCTGCCATTGTCCAGGCAGCACATAACATCCACTGGATGTCCACATTAAGTCCATATCAAGTCCTTGACGTCCGTGTACCACAAACGGATATCCAGTGGATGTCCAGTTGTAGATTAATTTTGATCTTTTTCTTTGGACATCCACTGGACATACAATGGATATCCACCAAGAAGTCATACCCACTTTAAAAAGTTATATAGCAACTCTTTGAAGAAACATTAAGTTTTATTAATTTTTTTTTAAGATATAGTCAAATTTCAATGGTATTAATTTGTTTCTTTGTATCATCTGGATTGCAAGAATTGGTATAAACTTAAGTATTGCCACATAGTATACCAACTATTCTACACGCATAAAATGCAGTGAGAGGCCAAAATGACCAAACTGTTTACCGTTGATTGGAATATTTCAATTAAGGCCATTAGCTTCTTACCATATTTATGTATTTGTAAACCTTACGATTGTTTAAAAACCGCGCGCTTTGTAGTTTGCAAATTATAATTTGATTGGCTCAAGTTGGTCAACTACTGAACATGTGACTCAATCAATGAACAGCCAGAAATCTTGAACAGCGGTGTTGGCGTCTTCTTTAGTGATGCAGATATTCGTATGATTTCAGTACTCGGATTACACGGAATCGAATGACAAAAATATTCGGATTAATCATTCGATGTCGAATTAACGACAAATTTTTTGACGAGCGGGGGGGAGAAATCCGAAAAAAAAATTTTTTATCCACAAATTTTTTTTGATGAATGGGGGAGAGGAAGAAATTCACCTTCTGTTCTTACTGTTTACTAAACTTTTTACTTTCCAGAGAAGCAAGATTGACATTTGTTTTTTATTTTGTACTTAAAATTAATCCGAGTATATTATTCGGATGAAATTTTAATACTCGGAATCAAGCCAGTATTTTGATACTCGGATTAACCGAGTATTTTGATGCTCGGATTAACCGAGTATTTTAATTCGAATTCGCTCAACACTAGTTTTCTTGTTCTTGTCTTGTAGTTTGCAAATGGCTTCTGCTTGTTTATCCAAATATTAAAGAATATTATATGTATATATGTTTAGTGTTGTTTTATGTTTTGTGGAATACATGTTCTGTGGTCAAGATTATAGAAAATACCTCGGAAAAAACTGATGCCCAAGATTTCTTGACGTAATTACACAGTCTTGCAGAGGCTACATAATATAGAAATATTTGGTGGCTTAAACGACAATAATAATAGTGATGTACAAGGAACACAGGATTTTTATCTCCACATTAAAGTGCAAACTGCTGGTAAAATATCTTTTCTATCAAGATTTCATCTGCAGACAGAAAATTTGGCTTCAACAAACAGAAGCAGCTCCGATTTCAATTTATCTAATGGTACTTCATTAATTTAATTGGTAAGTTGTATTTGTCCCATTATCTATGAAAATGTGTTTATATTTATGTAACCTTCCTACCTGTTTATATTTGTATAAAGTTATGTGTCATATTTATATGTGGCTCATTCGCTGAAAGAAAGTATGCTATAACTTCAAAAAGTTATGTTACAAGAAATTTCCTATTATTAAATTTGATGGTAAACTGATTATAGATTTTTATTTTATTATCTGCTATAGTATATTTTGTTACAAGGACAGAAAATGACCACTAGTAGCCCGCAGATATTAGTTGTCCGAGCGAGCGAAGCGGAGCGAAGCGGAGCGAGGGCAGCTGATAGCTAAGGGCTGCTAATGTGTTTTCTGCATGTGTGACACAACCGTTTTTCACCTAGCATTAAACAAAAAATGGAAAAATGAAAAATATAACAAAGATCTTTAATTCTATAAAAAATACAAACACAGTTTACTTAATAAGAAATTTAAGTAGTAACAATTTACGAATTTATTTTGTTGTCTGTTTTGATTCCAAACTCTGGCTTAAGAGGATAATCTGCCCTAAGACAAATAATATTTTCATTGATATATATGAAAAAGGTTTATACGGGTGGGCGTGCCCCTTTGACCAATGAAATATGCCGTCTACGTAAACAGGCGGAGATTGTGTAATATAAGAGAAATAGTTCAAATATATTTCTGTCGTACAGAGTCGAATTTCGCGTTGGGTGCACAAGAATTTTTATTTAAAGTAATTTGAGTAGGAAAACTGAATGCGGTTGTAGTGATTTCTTAGGCAGTGGTTTTTAATTAAAAGAAAAACTATCTGTAGGTATATAATGTATATTTACAGTGTACAGGGTGTCCTAGTTAACGCGTTATGTCCGATTTTCTCGGTAGTTTTTGAGATAAGTATTTTTTTCCGGGGAATCGATGCCGCTAAGAAACATATAATTGAACATCAAAGAAGAATTGATCGGATCATTTATGTTCTTAATTGACTATTAAAGGAAAGTAAAAAAAGGCATGTAAATTTTAAATATCACTTCCGGTTTACATGGCAATGGCGTTCTTTTTCTTGAAAATAGAATATTAATTACTTCCACATCCAGTGGAAGTATAGTAACAAAAAAATTTTTGAAAATTTTTATTGTTCATGTCATGAAAGGTCGCCATTTTAAGTTTCAGAGTAAAAAAATGTCTGTCTGTCTGTCTGTCTGTCGGTCTAACTTTTTTGTGCGCACGATTACTCTGGAACCGTTTAAGATATTGACTTGAAATTTGGTACACGTATGTACTTTAACGGGATGTGGAACTAGATTATATTTCATCGAAGGGTTGGGGTGTAAATTGGGGTAAATGGGGAGGTAAACAGGTAAATCAAGCAGGTAAGAGTCCGTAAAATTGGTATTTAGTATATATAAGAGAAGCTAAGGTCTCAAAAAAATTTTTGACATTAGCTACCCCCATTACGACCCCTACCAATTTTTTAAGGGGACGAAAAAAAAGTGTGATTTAGTGTATGTACAAGAACCAAAAACCTCAAAATATTTTTTTACTTCATAGGCCAAGAATTTTTATTGAAAAATTACCAAAAATCCTCGCTATGTTGGGGTAATTTCTATTATGAATAACTGGCAAAATAAGGATACATATATTACTTCCACATCCAGTGGAAGTATAGTAACGACAAAAAATTTTTTTTAAATTTTTATTGTTCAAATAGGCTTAGAATGTCATGAAACGTCGAGATTTTAAGTTTGAGCGAAAAAAAATTTCTGTCTGTCGGTCTGTAACTTTTTTTTTGTGCGTACGTTTACTCTGGAACCGTTTGAGATATTGACTTGAAATTTGGTACGCATATGTACTTTAACGAGATCTAGAACTAGATTATATTTTCATCTTGTTCCGTCGAAGGGTTGGGGGGTCAAAAAAAATTTTGGCATTAGCCACCCCCATTACCACCCTCACCCCATTATTAAAGAGGATGGAAAACATTTTTGATTTAGTTTGTGTACAAGAACCAGAAACCTCAAAATATTTTTTTACCTTATCCACCCTCACTACCACCCTCTATCACCACCCCCACCCCACTACCGATGTGGGGTATCGTTTTATGGGTTTTTGAGGTAAACGATTTCAAATATTATATTATTAAACAATTATTTCCACATACAACATTTTTTCGTTGTGAGTGACTTGGATAGAAAATCTGGATGTGGAAGTAGTGATTCCTTGGGCAGCGGTTTTTTTTTATTGTTAAATTAGTGTACAATATCGATAATTCTATCATTTCCAATTGAAATTAAAATTTTGTGGCCATGCCTATTGAAAGTCGCATTTCGGAGATATGAACTTTACTTTGCTTTTTTTTAAAGGAACACTCCATATATGTACCATTTGAAACGCCATAAAAAAAGCTTTGTATTTATAATATAATACATGGTGCTTATCTTAAACAAATTTTGTCTAATTTACTATAAATTTACAATTTATCAAATTAGCCTTGGAAAACAAAAGTATGTAAATTAAAATAAACAATATGTTAGTTCTGTCTAATTTCACTTTATTTTAAATAAAATGGAGACTTTCAATAATTGATACAGTGTGTTTCACTCGAAATGGTAACACCCCAATAACTTTTTTATTTTTTTTTCCGATTTGAATCACATTTTACTTAAGTATAGAACAAATTAGTATCTACTTATGACCAGAAAAACATTCGCCTCCTACGGTACCAAAGCCACCTGCGGTACCAAAATATGTGGAGAAAATCGGAAAATAATATTAGGCATTTTTTTATCGGAAAATTTTGTTAATAAAACTTGTTCAGAATTGTCCAAAATGGCCAAAATTTAATCAAAATTAAAAAATGAAAAACTTGAAATTTTAAAAATTTTGAAAATAATTATTTAAAAAAAAACTGTAAATTGCTTTACAACTACCTGGCAGCCTGGGTTTAATTTCAAACAAAATTGTCATAGTACAGTTTTCTAAACGAAAAAACACATTAAAATGATATTTTCGGACTTGCGACATTATTTTAATAAAAATTTATATATTTTTTATTTTGATTAAATTTTGAAGTTAAGGTTTCTGAACAATTCTGAACAAGTTTCATTGACAAAATTTTCCAATAAAAATATGCCTAATATGATTTTTTGATTTTATCCGCATATTTTGGTAACGCAGGTGGCTTTGCATTTGTAGGAGGTGAATTTTTTTCTGGTCATAAGTAGATCCTAATTTGTTCCATACTTAAGTAAAATTTGATTCAAATCAGAAAAACAAATTAAAAAGTGAAATACACTGTATATATTTTTCGGACTACCATGACTTAATGTAAGAAAATATACTATAGTTTTTAAGAAAAATACTGTGTCATATATCATTGAAAAGATTTTTCTATGGCCTTTCAAATGGTGTAAAAATATATGGGGGTGTTCTATTTAAAAAAACCAAGGTAAAGCTCATATCTCCGAAATTCGACTTGTTTGAGTTGTTTTGCTGAAATGATGTTTGGAAAATACATGTGATATCTCATAACTTTTATTTTTGAACTTATTTACGTAACTCCAAAAATAAAGAAGTTAAATGTGGGTGGTTGTGCAAACGTTAGAACCGTTTGCACAACCATCCTGTACTGTTGACTATAATAAGGAACTTTAGTCTAGTTAATATAAAAAACACGTTCTCAAATAAATTAAACATGTTCTGATAGAACATATTAATAATAATAATTTTTTGTTTTTATGTCTTTGGTGTTTTTCAAAAAAAATTGCCGCCCTTGGATTTTGCCGCTATAGCCTCTATAGCCCCCCCCCCCCCCTCCCTAAATCCGCCACTGACTGCGCTCCGTCAGAAACCCTAAAATACCTATATGCATATTTGGAGCATATTTAATGTCTGATATATCAAAAAATATTACAACTAGATCTATCAATCTTTATATGTTTGAAATTAGGGATAAAGGATCTAAAAGAATATGTAAAAATATACAGGGTTTTCATTTAAAAAAGCAACCTTCACTGTTATATCACGTAACATAAGCAAGCAATTGTTTTTTAATTGCATTTAAAAAAATATGTATACAACTCTACAACTCTTATGCGAAACTTTTTTATCTCCAATAATAACATAAATAAAGGGGGGGTCAAAATATAGTTATAATTCGCCCGCTGTCTTGGATTCTAAATTTTTACCAAAAATTCGCAACCCGCATCCCCGAAAATCCCCAGATATCAATTTTCATTCGAATAGGACCACAGATGACGAAATTCATCCGCCATCTTGGATTCCTAAATTTTGACCAACAATTCGTAACCCGCATCCCCGAAAACCTCCAGATATCGATTTTCAGTCGAATAGGACCACAGATGACGAAATTCATCCGCCATCTTGGTTTCCTAAATTTTGACCAAAAATTCGTAACCCGCATCCCCGAAAACCCCCAGACATCGATTTTCAGCCAAATAGGACCATAGATGACGAAATTCGTCCACCATCTTGGATTCCTAAATTTTGCCCAAAAATTTGTAACCCGCATCCCCGACAACCCCGAGGTATCGATTTTCAGTCGAATAGGACCATAAATGACGAAATTCGTCCGCCATCTTGGAGTCTTAAATTTTGACCAAAAATTCGTAACCCGTATCCCCGAAAACCCCCAGATATCGATTTTCAGTCGAATAGGACTATAGATCGCGAAATTCATCCGCTATCTTGGATTCCTAAATTTTGACCAAAAATTCCTAACCCGCATCCCCGAAAACCCTCCGATATCGATTTTCAGTCGAATAGGACCATAGATGACGAAATTCGTCCGCCATCTTGGAGTCCTAAATTTTGATCAAAACTTCATAACCCGCATCCCTGAAAACCCCCAGATATCGATTTTCAGTCGAATAGGACTATAGATCGCGAAATTCGTCCGCCATCTTAGATTCCTAAATTTTGACCAAAAATTCGTAACCCGCATCCCCGAAAACCCTCCGATATCGATTTTCAGTCGAATAGGACCATAGATGACGAAATTCGTCCGCCATCTTGGAGTCCTAAATTTTGATCAAAAATTCATAACCCGCATCCCTGAAAACCCCCAGATATCGATTTTCAGTCGAATAGGACTATAGATCGCAAAATTCGTCCGCCATCTTATATTCCTAAATTTTGACCAAAAATTCGTAACCCGCATCCCGGAAAACCCTCCGATATCGATTTTCAGTCGAATAGGACTATAGATGACGAAATTCGTCCGCCATCTTGGAGTCCTAAATTTTGATCAAAAATTCATAACCCGCATCCCCGAAACCCCCAGATATCGATTTTCAGTCGAATAGGTCCATAGATGACGAAATTCGTCCGCCATCTTGGATTCCTAAATATCTTAGCAGTATGAGATTCCTCGGGAAACCTACGTCAGACTGGATTTTGAACCATAAACTTATCTCAGAAACTGCCGAGAAAACCGAGCATAGCGCGTTGACTGGGACACCCTGTACATTTTGCTTGGCAATATTTTCGAATAAATTGATTTCTGACCTAACTAAAAACCGAATTCAAATTTTCATAATAAAATTTGTAGGAGTGTTTATACAAAACGGTCCTCTCTATTTGGCACCTTTTATTTATGTATTAACATTTTCAAGAATTTCATCTATTAAATCATTCCAGTAAGATAAAATAATTTATAAATAAATTTAAGATTACAATTACCACAACTCCTAAATGCTTCCCTGGCAAGCATTCATTCGCGTCTGGTCTCCATGGCAACAAGTTCCTCCCTAAAGTCTGAGAGCGTGTAAAGCTATGCGAATGCCGAGGCGAGTGCCATCTATTGACGACAAAATTGGAAACTATTTATTGAATCTATGTTTGAAAATTAAGAGGTTATATTTTATCCACGTAATTAATTAAGGACTATCTAGGGCGTCACGATTTCGTTTTTTGTAAATTTCAATTTTTCGACGTCAATTTTTTCGTTGATCACGTGTTTTTGATTAAAACAAAAAATTAAAAACGTGACGAACTAGAATATATATTTTAATACATACGTACCAAATTTGAAGTTTCTATCTTCAAAAATAAGCCGAATAATTCGTTTCTTCATTTCACTGACCGCAGATTATACTCTTAAACTGGTGTTTAATGAAAAATTATGTGAAACGTTAAGGTATGCAAATGACAGTCAAAGGTGTCTAGATTGTGAAAAACTACAAAATCGTGTTATGAGTTTACCGGCCCAAGAAATGATAAACATTACTTTCGGTCATATTTTAGGATTAATATGATTTATTTTCACATAAAATATGCTAGGCGAAAACATGAGTGTCCTACCTGCTACAAAATATCTGCCAGGGTGAAATAATCTTCGTTTTTCTTTCCCAGCAAATAGGTAACTAATAATGCCAGTTTTTTCGCTTTTTTCCAAAAAATAATTAGTTACCATTTTAATTTGTTTACTCTAATTATTTTAATTGTTTTTCAGTTTTTTTAGATAGGTAGTGATTTTAATTGTTAATTATTTTTAGATTAAAGACTTGGTACAGCTGGGCGGGAGCACAACGTACAATTCGATACATTGATGCTTGCAGCAAACAAAAATTCAATTTTATTATGTAAGTATTACTACAGTCACCTTTCATGAATTGTTTCTTTCAGTTATGAGTATGAACTATGAACCCCTGAAAAATCACAGTCAATTACCCTAATAGCACACGATGTCCGCCGGACGTCCGTTTTATGTCCATTTAATGTACTGACGTCCGTGGACATAAACTGGACGTCTACCGGACGTTTATCATCGGATTTACTTAAAAATTTAGGGAATGGACGTCCTCTTAATGTCCATTTTATGTACTGGAAGTATGTATATTTTATGTCCATATAGGGATAGGAGATGGACGTCCTTTTTGTGTCCGTTGATTTAAATATTATATTTTTGCAATAAATGAGAATATCTCCATACCGCTTTCTCTCCAACACGTTTCCGAAATATGTATACATACCAGCGAATAGCACACTGAACGTCCAACATATGTGCCGCAACGGACGTCCTTCGGCAAGTACACAGATTTTAGGTCCCTATAGGGACAGCAGCAGGACGTCTATTTTATACATTAACAAAAAAATGTTAACAAAACTGGTGTTTCAATTTTACAATGTTTTTGTTTACATTTGACCGATATTTCTGTAAAATTTGTAGTTTATTTTCTATAGTAATTTATCATTAATAATTTAATTTTAATATTTTTTGTAAATTATTAATGATATTATTTGATACTAAACATTTATTAAACAGTCAAATACTTTCTATATTTGAAATAAATAGTTATATTAGTCAACTGTACAGTCTTTAAGTAGATAGTAATAAGCTAGGATAGTGGCCGAGTGAGAGAACATCGAGTTACAAAGGACGAGGTCGACGGTTCAATCCCTGCTCATTCCGGTTTTTTTTTCTAAATTAATTGGAATGTACAAATATTGTCCAAAGTTGTGATATTTGCACGTCCCTCGGCTGCCCGTCGGATGCACTTTGGACCAAAAACGAACGTCCATCGGATGTCCTGTATGTCCATCGAGGACGTCCTTCAGATGTCCACAGGACAATGTTATGCTATTAGGGTAGCTGCACATGTGGTTGTCCACTAGGGTGGGCCAAAAAACTTAAAAATTTGAATTTGCAAATGATATAGTTTATAATTTGTTGCTATGTATCTAAAACTAATTCCGCTAAATTTTTAGCAAAATTGGTTAATATTTAGCCACGCGCCCATGTCCTTGAAAATGAAGGATTTTAAAAATTTTTCAAATTGACATTTGAAATTTTTTTATGACTATTAATGTCTACACGTGTGTGGCAAGTGTTTTCCGAATAAAATATTTTTTTACTTCCATGGAAATTAGAAATTTGTCACTAAAAAGTAGAATTTGATGAAAATACACGTAATTGTACAACATTCCCTGGAACTGAAAAATATTTTATTCGAAAAACTCTTGCCACACACGTTTAGACATAAAAAAATTTCAAACGTCAATTTGAAAAATGTTAAAAATCGAAAAATCTGCCTTTTCCTTCATTTTGAAGGCCATTGGGGCACGGCTAAATATTAACCGATTTTGTTAAAAATTTAGCCGAATTAGTTTTAGATACATGGCAACAAATTATAAACTATATCATTTGCAAATTCAAATTTTTGTTTTTCGGCCCACCCTAATGTCCACAACCGGACACAAAATGTGTTATATATGGACGTCCCAATTTGTGACAAACGTATGGTCCACTGGACGTCCATTGTACGTGTTTTGGACCAAATGCGGATGTCCGCTGGATGTCCACTATATCCATTGGGGATAACTTATGGACGTCCATAGGACGTATTTGTGCTGTTTGGGTGGTCAGAACTGGTACTCTACGAGGACTCTACTTTGGACATAACTGTTACTCCCTGCCAAAAATTCCACATAGAAACTTATAAAAAAAAAGTGATGCGGTTTTATCGTTCCTATAAGTTATATTAGTATTATACAGACAGGATTTTATCTGTTTTATTAAGTTTTAAATCGGTTATGAAACAGTAATTCCGAATGAGCTATTTGGAATTATCGTGTTGCCCTTTCATGAGTAATTATATGAAATATACATCAACAAATCTACAGTTTAGTGTCTGCAAATGCACCCTTGCCCTTATATCTGTAAACATATGGAATTACAGATACAACTTTAAAGAGATTCTAAACTTTTCTATAAGTAATATCATAAGAGTTCCAGTCCGTCCTTTCTCCAGTATCTATCGTATGTAACACAACATTTATCAACATGTTTTTATTGTAAATTTCAACATTGTCTTTTTATTAGTATTAATGTGGATATACATGTCAACAAATGTACAGTTTTAATTGTATATTTTACAGATTTTATTGTAAACTTCCATTTTGCTTTTTTATTAGTATTAATTTGGATATGCATGCCGACAAATGTACAGTTTAAATTGCATATTTCAAATAGAAATACTAATATTGTGGTAAACACAAAATACTGCAAAGTCCTTATTTCCTCGGGTGTTCTTGTTCTAGCCTAGAAGCAATGAATGAGTTAGCAGTGAAAGAGACTGCTTTACTTTTAATTTAACAAACACACGTCAGTTCCTTAGGTCACATTAGATTAGATATGAATTAGCGACACGTATACAGCTCCCTCTACTGGAGCCTGGAGTTAAAGTTGCTGCTGAAATTTCTATCAGTTTCTACCAGAATGGAGCAGCAAACATTTACTTATACCACATCAATGAGAATTTATGAGAACAGTATCTAAGGTAAAACGTGCGGCTTTCCGTGGTTAAATGGCAAGTGTTTCTATAAGAAACGAACTGCATTAGGTTGACTTGCAATTGAAGATTACTAATTATAATGTTTGAATAGGGACTTATGAGATCAGTTTCTATGAGTATTAATGTTTTTTTTTCAGTAATATATTAAATGTGTTTTCATTTGTTTGAATGGGTAAAAAGAAAGGTCAGTTTTCAACTGCAATTACAAATACAAGTTTAATCACTTTGAATGGGGTTATATGCGATTAATTTCTAAAAGTATTTATGCTGTTTTCCGAATATAATTGTGATGTGGTTTAATCAGTAACAAATTGTTCACTACTTGTTATGATATGGTCGGAAATTCCAAGTACACATTTAGTATTCCTTCAAAAGGATTGATGAGAGCAGTTTCTACGAGTATCTATTTGTTGTTCCTCTAGTAAATTATATAAGTCTTTACATTTACTTATACTATCTCAATGAGAATTTATGAGAACAGTATCTAATGTAAAACGTACGGCTTTCCGTGGTTAAATGGCAAGTGTTTCTATAAGAAACGAGCTGCATTAGGTTAGAACAGTTTTGATTTGCAATTGAAGATTACAAATTATAATGTTTGAATAGGGATTTATGAGATCAGTTTCTATGAGTATTAATGTTTTTTTTTTCAGTAGTATATTAAATGTGTTTTCATATGTTTGAATGGGTAAAAAGAAAGGTCAGTTTTCAACTGAAATTACAAATACAAATTTAATCAGTTCGAATGGGGTTATATGCGATCAATTTCTAACAGTATTTATGCTGTTTTCCGAATATAATTGTGATGAGGTTTGATCAGTAACAAATTGTTCACTACATGTTACGATATGGTCGGAAATTCCAGGTACATATTTAGTATTACTTCGAAAGGATTGATGATAGCAGTTTCTACGAGTATGTATTTGTTGTGCCAATAGTAAATTATATAAGTCTTTATCAGTATGCATTCGGATCTAATTTAAATATGAAAATTATATCAGAATAAAGCAACCAAATAATTTAAACAGTATCTATTTGTAAATCCAGACATTTACTTATACTATCTCAATGAGAATTTATGAGGACAGTATCTAATGTAAAACGTGCGGCTTTCTGTGGTTAAATGGCAAGAGTTTCTATAAGAAACGAGCTGCATTAGGTTAGAACAGTTTTGATTTGCAATTGAAGATTACAAATTATAATGTTTGAATAGGGATTTATGAGATCAGTTTCTATGAGTATTAATGTTTTTTTTCAGTAATATATTAAATGTGTTTTTATTTGTTTGAATGGGTAAAAAGAAAGGTCAGTTTTCAACTGCAATTACAAATACAAGTTTAACCACTTCGAATGGGATTATATGCGATCAATTTCTAACAGTATTTATGCTGTTTTCCGAATATAATTGTGATGAGGTTTGATCAGTAACAAATTGTTCACTACATGTTACGTGTGGAAATTCCAGGTACATATTTAGTATTACTTCGGAAGGATTGATAATAGCATGAGTATGTATTTGTTGTTCCAATAGAAAATTTGTGTTTATCAGTATGCATTCGGATCTACTTTAAATACAAAAATTATATCAGAATGACACAACCAAATATTTTAAACAGTATCCACTTGTAAATCCAAACATTTAAAGATATATTTTAATGAGAACCAATCAGAACAGCATCTAATGTAACGCGTGCGGCTTTCCGTGGCTAAATTTTAAAAGTATTTTTAATAAATAGCTTTAACGGATTTGAACAGTTTTAATTTGCAATTCCAGATGAATAATTTTAATTGTTAAATAGGGATCTATGAGATCAGTGTCTTTGTGTAATGTTTTTTTTCCAATAAAAACACATTTTATTAAAAAAAAAAAACGTTACACTGACCTTATAGATCCCTAACAATTAAAACTATTCATCTGGAAATGCAAATGAAAACTGTTCGAATCCGTTAAAGCTTATTTATTGCAAATAATTTTAAAATTTAGCCACGGAAAACCGCACACGTTACATTAGATACTGTTCTGATGGATTCTCATTATAATATTATCTTTGAATGTTTGGATTTACAGGTGGACACTTTAGAATATTTGGGGTTTCATTTTGATATGATTTTTGTATTTAAATTAGATCCGAATGCATACTGATAAAGACTTATATAATTTACTGTAGGAACAACAAATAAATACTCGTAGAAACTGCTCTCATCAATCCTTTTTAAGAAATACTAAATATGTACCTGGAATTTCCGACCATATCGTAACATGTAGTGAACAATTTGGTACGGATTAAACCTCATCACAATTATATTCGGAAAACAGCATAAATGCTGTAAGAAATTGATCGCATATAACCCCATTCGAAGTGATTAAACTTGTATTTGTAATTGCAGTTGAAAACTGACCTTCCTTTTTACCCATTCAAACAAATGCAAACACATTTAATATATTACTGAAAAAAAACATTAATACTCATAGAAACTGATCTCATAAATCCCTATTTAAACATTATAATTTGTAATTTGCAATTGCAAATCAAAACTGTTCTAACCTAATGCATCTCGTTTCTTATAGAAACACTAGCCCTTTAATCACGAAAAGCCGCACGTTTTACATTAGATACTGTTCTCATAAATTCTCATTGAGATAGTATAAGTAAATGTCTGGATTTACAAAAAGATACTGTTTAAAATATTTGGTTGCTTTATTCTGATATAATTTTCATATTTAAATTAGATCCGAATCTTTACTGATAAAGACTTATATAATTTACTAGAGGAACAACAAATAGATACTCGTAGAAACTGCTCTCATCAATCCTCTTGAAGGAATACCAAATGTGTACTTGGAATTTCCGACCATATCATAATATGTAGTGAACAATTTGTTACTGATTAAACCTCATCACAATTATATCCGGAAAACAGCATAAATACTTTTAGAAATTGATCGCATATAACCCCATTCGAAGTGATTAAACTTGTATTTGTAATTGCAGTCGAAAACTCTTTTTACCCATTCAAACAAATGAAAACATTTAATATATTACAAAAAAAAAACATTAATACTCATAGAAACTGATCTCATAAATCCCTATTCAAACATTATAATTTTGATTCTTCAATTGCAAATCGAAACTGTTCTAACCTAATGCAGCTCGTTTCTTATAGAAACTCTTGCCATTTAACCACGGAAAGGCGCACGTTTTACATTAGATACTGTTCTCATAAATTCTCATTGAGATAGTATAAGTAAATGTGTGGATTTACAAATAGATACTGTTTAAAATATTTGGTTGCTTTATTCTGATATAATTTTCATATTTAAATTAGATCCGAATCTGTACTGATAAAGACTTATATAATTTACTATAGGAACAACAAATAGATACTCGTAGAAACTGCTCTCATCAATCCTCTTGGAGGAATACTAAATGTGTACTTGGAATTTCCGACCATATCATAACAAGTAGTTAACAATTTGTTACTGATTAAACCTCATCATAACTATATTCGGAAAACAGCATAAATACTTTTAGAAATCGAGCGCATATAACCCCTTCGAAGCGATTAAACTTGTATTTGTAATTGCAGTTGAAAACTGACCTTTCTTTTTACCCATTCAAACAAATGAAAACACATTTAATATATTACTGAAAAAAAACATTAATACTCATAGAAACTGATCTCATAAATCCCTATTCAAACATTATAATTTGTAATCTTCAATTGCAAATCAAAACTGTTCTAACCTAATGCAGCTCGTTTCTTAAAGAAACACTTATCTTTTAATCACGGAAAGCCGCACGAATTACATTAGATACTGTGCTCATAAATTCTCATTGATGTGGTATAAGTAAATGTTTGGATTTACAAATGGATATGGCTTGACTCATTTTGCTGGTCAATTCGGATATAAACTGATAACAATTTCAACAGCAACTTTACCTAACTCTTATAGAAACTTATTGATCATATAGGTTCTCATAGATACTTATTAATTTTTGATAATTTTCAATACGGATTGATGAGATTTTTTTGACAGGGCTTACTGAGGAAAACGTATGTTATCTAATGATTATATAATAGTTACTAGATTTGGTTGACACGAGTGTCTCGCGTCACATCCGATCTTGGCTGCCGCCAAGATCAAACGAAGTTGATTACCGTTGATGTTTGACATTTTCTGTCCAAGTAAGGTTAGAGTTTATACTCAACCTACAATCTATTGAACTTGTGTTTTGGTTGTGTTATTTGTGTACACTTAATTTTTCAATTCACTTGGAAGATGTCATTTGCAAGGAATGTGATGCCAAACTAACCATGAAGGAAAATCTATATGCTTTTATCCAAGAAAAATACACACTAAAGAGCCTGTATCAGCTAAAGTTATTAATTTGTATATAAAAAGAAGGGCTGAATTAGTTATAGGTCTGTGCCATACAACACTTCATTAACCGATGAAGAACATGAGTCTATTTTAAATAATTTCGATAAAATTATAAATATAATGAATAGAAAAAAGGCTATTAATTTAAAAACTCAGCACTACACTAGCTCGAGAATTCCCCTGTAGTAATATGATTACAACTGCAATCGCAGAGATTTTATCAAATTGTCATAACTGTCGTAGGTTTCGTAGTATTATTTTTTAGCTCAACCAGAATCCCGGTTGCGTGATGTATTTCGATGATTCGTAGTTTTGCTAGTTACAGTTGCAACTTAGCTGAGATCAATTGACCCCATTTCGTTGTATCGTTATGTATATAGATGAAGTGATAACTAACAAAATCCTATTCCTGCCTTTCAAAAATTCTCAGAAATAAAACTGATAACGAAGAACCGTGTTGAAATCTTATCATATGTAAGTAATAAACTTGATTAGGTATAAATTACAGAGATGGCAATCGAGAATCCTTAACTGCAAATGCTGAAGTCTAATTAACTGCAAAATCTGCAATAAACCATTCGCAACTAAACTAAATATGATTTATAGATTTCTCGGTGGTTGTCAGTTGTCAGCAAAATTACTAAGTAGGTAGTAAAATACAAACCGCTTTTGAGATTGTAGAAATCTTGATACGCTGTGTGTTTGTTTTCGATCCATTTTCAAGCAGAAACGGGATCAAGGACCATCTGTGGGATCCTCCATCCTCTCTCCCACATACTGACACTACCGCTATAACTTTTCATATGTATTATTTGTGTATTTAAAAAATATATAACAGTAAAAAAAATATCAACTATTTGTAATCGTTTCGCCATAGAACGATAATGACATGCAAAAAAAAAGATATCACCCCCACTTCTCAACCCAAATGTTTGTTTACCCTATTCTATATAAGCAAAAACTAGATTCTTTACTCTTTGATATAAGTATATGATTTGGATAGTCGAATAAAGTAAAAATCCAACAGGAAGTATAGTCTATTTCTTGCAGTTTCGATTATACCAGTTTAAAAACCTTAGGCACAGGTTCATATAATATTGTTAATTACAGTTCGTTATCGTCTTTATATGCGATTACCAAGTATTCTATATACAGTCGTTTCCCCTGTAATAACCTAACAAATTTTAAATTGGCGCCATCTTATTACGTTTGACCTTGACGGCAGCCAAGATCGGATGTGGCGTGAGACGTTCGTTGGTTGACTGGGTAGTACAATATTGCACGATCGCACGACAACCAGGGTTGCCAATGGCTGCGTTCGAAAATACCCACAGACGTTGCCAAGATTCCCCAAAGTCGGGGAATTTTAGTAACCTATTCCCCACAGTTTTCCCCACAAACAATAAAAGAGAAATCAAATAAAAAGCAGACATAGTACAATGTTTATTAAGAAAAATATAAAAAAAGAGTTATTTCTTATTTAAAACTAAGTACAATAGGTTCACTTTTACACTAAAAGTCCTCCTAATTGAAACGAATGATACAAAAATAATTAGCTTGAATCACAACTACAAGTTCCGATTTGTCTCATGCATATGCTACATAAACCTTTTCTTGTCATATATTATATTATTATATCATAACTCGGTTAAGACTGTTAAGCAGAGTAAGAAATATGAGCAACGAGCATCTCGCAACACTGCAACTGTAAAATTAAGCTGTCAATGGCATACGCATTCGCAGTCACGGCACGGCCCACGCCTACACCCACGCACACAAGGCAAGGACCCACGCACACAAGGCAAGGACTCACGCGCGATTCGATACTGCCGCTGCCCAATCACCGTATCACATAAGGTCAAGGTATATATTTTTCCTCGACAAACGCGCATATGTCTTGCCTTAAGTTGATGGTATTTATTCGAAAATCCCCGCATTTTCCCCTCACAACGGCTCCCCCCAAATATTCACCAATGGGCTTCAAATTCCCCGTAGTTTGGGGAATTCCCCGCAGATTGGCAACCCTGACGACAAGTCAAATCTTCGAGCATGTAAGGGAAAATAGATATGCTTTTTCTATCTTATAACAAATGCGAATGTTTGTTCTGAACACTTATGGGCAAGGGGTGACAGTAGTAAACATTCACAAAACACAATAGAACACGAAAGTAAACAATAAGCGTCTGAAAATAAGGAGTACGCCACCTGGTGGTCTATAGTCAAACTAATTATGGGCTTTTCTGTCATTGTCACTTTGGTTTACGATGATATCAACAATAAGTAAATGATAAACTGAGATGCTAAGTTATTAAAAATATGACAGCGTTTAAAGGGGCTACAATTTGCTGGAGCCAACCTAGTCGGTATCCTTTGTAGATTGTAGGGACAACTCGTGAAAGTTGAGTTGGCACGACAATGTTCAAAGCATACCCTCTTTGATGTAGACACCTTTAACCGGGCATTGAGAGGGAAAAAGCTGGTGCAAATAACCGTGGCCCGGGTAGCAATAATAATGTCCTAGACAATCACACATTGTAAGGGAAATTTTTGAAATAAGTAAATATATGTAATTCCAGTATATTTAAAAGTAATATATACTATTGCACCATGCACTATTATATTTTAACCCCTGAATATTTCTATTTCATATTTTACAAAATACTGTTTCATTTATTTTACTTAAAAAGAATTAATAAATGTCTTTTCAGTTATATTCAATGTACCACTAATTTCATGGGTATTTGAATCTGAGACACTTGTTTGTAAACATAGAGCATACACATTTATTTATTAGGTTTTGTGTTGAATATGGGTTGTATCACACAAAATAATATGTTCTGCATTTAAATCATATTCCCCTTCACATACACACACTTAGAATTTTTACATTTTTAGTGCTTTACAAATGTTCCATACATTGCAATATGCTTAACTTAAATGTCACTCATGTTTCCTGAAAAAACAAAGTGATTTAAACTACAACTGGACATAAATTTAAAGAAATATTTATATAGCATTCGACGTGATATGTATATACCGTTTAGGTCCATAATATGAAAAATATATACCGTATTAGAATGGTATATCTATAAAATATACATGGAGGTATATTCTGTTCTGTATGTACTTATAATATACACTTATGTATTTTTACTTTGTTGGATATACCTACAATATACTTGTATATGAATAACTTTTTACGTATATACATACGTCCTGCCATTATGTATATGTTCCATATGTACATACCCAGTACAGACCAACAAGTATATATTCTGTATATGCCTAAAACATATACACCTAAGACATATTTGCGTGTATATACCTACTACATACAAACATGTATATATTCCGCATATGCCTACCACCCACATAGTTAGAATATACTTGTATGTATATAATGGCTGTTAGTTTGAACTCTTGGAAGTTACATCTATAATCCGCTAGATGGCACCATCGATTTAATTTGCAAGCTGCAGCTTTACATCGAACTAACTTTATCGAATAGACAACATTGGCAAATAGAAAGCATACTAATATAACTCAAGGCAGGCATCTACTGATGGAGAGCCTTAGCTAGAAGAGGCAACATACTACGAAGGTAGAAAGCATACTTACCTGGCGTAGAGGTTACCGTGATCAACAAGATGGTCCCTCCAGGGCGAGGTCCCTCCATTACACTACGGATGGGCTCAAAACATAGTATTTCTTTAATTGTGTGCGACAGTGCGACGTTTCTCACTCTCAGAGATGCCTAATGGCGACTGATTACTCGTAATATACCTTATATGTACTTGACAAATATGTCGTTATGCTGTATATACCTCTAAAAGTAAATCAGAGGTACATTTATATCTGGATGTTTTATGCATGTACATGCGCGTATATACATATCATACTTTAAAAACGTGCGTATATATTTTGGACATACATAGTACACATGTAATGTACCTAAATATAATATATTTTATTCATAGGTATCTGCTAAGTACGTATATAGGATCCGCAGGGGTGAGACAAATGACATCTGTTTTGCAGACAATTTGAACCTTATTTGCATATACTACCCAGACAGCACCGTATATTCTAAGAATATTCTGTAATTATGCAAAAAAGAATGAATATATTCTGATTAATTCTGAAATAATCCTGGAATATATATATAAGATAACGGATTATTCTAGTAATATAATTTTAAATATATACCTGGAATATGCAGCATGAATATGATAGTAATATTCATTTTGGAATATATATATTCCCTCCTGGGTCAAAAATATTCTAACACTTTGAGAATGAAAGAATAATATTACCTATATAATATTACCTCAACCAAATCAACGTTTTATTTTTGATTTTTTCTGTAAAATGTAACTTAAATATATTCGTGTTATTATTTATTTCAATTAATAAAAAATATTTAATATGATTATAATGATTACCCAGACAGCACCGTAAAATCTAAGAATATTCTGTAATTATGCAAAAAAGAATGAATATATTCTGATTAATTCTGGGATAATCCTGGAATATATATAAGATAACGGATTATTCTAGTAATATAATTTTAAACATATACCTGGAATATTCAGCATGAATATGATAGTAATATTCATTTTGGAATATATATATTCCCTCCTGGGTCAAGAATATTCTAACACTTTGAGAATGAAAGAATAATATTAATTGTTACTCAACCAAATCAACCTTTTTTAAAGGCTTTTAATTTTTTCTGTAAAATGTAACTTAAATTATTAATAAATTAATAAAAAATATTTAATATGATTATAATGATTATATTATACAATGATGTTATTCCCAGTTTTAAACAAAAGCTCAATCCATATTTTTGTTATCAGGTTATCAGGTTTGAGCAGTGCAGCCAAGGCTAGACTTCAGAAATAAAGCCATGCACATGTATATAGTACGTAGTGGACTTTGAAAACTAGTTCTTTCGTATGCTGACTGCAGATGTCATCATTGCAAAATCTTCAGATTTTCAAACTAGATTTTGTTTGACCCCACAGTTGACGTCAGAGAATTTTTGCGCCACACTTCTTGAAGTTTGATACTAATTTAAATGCTAGGGTTGTAATGGCCACCAGTGACCGTGGTAATAAGATGTAGTAATGAACCGCTAGTCTATGTAATAAAGGCAGAAATAGTGTAAATATTTCTTGCAAAGACGAGAATACCTTCCTCCGTCCGTTTTCGAGGGTGTTGAACATGACGCAAGTGGAGGGAGAAGTTTTTGACCGCCGCAACCTCCTAAAACGGCGACCCCTCTTATGGATCCCTTTATGTTTTCTATACGAGTCTGGGGAGTGATTTATCAACGGGTTATACTTGAAATAACATGGAAGATGGTTATAGAGTAAGTTGAGTCCAGACAGCAGGCCAGGGGGTTAATTAAACCCTTCCGAGGAGTGGAAAATCATTTTTTATCAAATAATTCGGGTTCAAACGCGTTTCCCCCGTTTTTGGGGGTCGCTGATCATGGGAAAAATATTCATTTTTAGCTCCAACCCCTCTTCATCTCTCAAACGGTGAGTGAGGGGTGATTTCTGCCCGTTTGAGGGGGTTGGAGCTAAAAATGAATACTTTTCCCGTGACCAGCGACCCCGAAAATGTGGTGGTATACGCATTTGAACCGAATCATTAAAAAAAAAAACTACACCTCTCGGAAGGGTTTAGTCAACCCCCTAGGCCTGCTGTCTGGACTCCACTTACTCTATAACCCCCTTCCATTTGAACCGAATCATTTGAAAAAAAAAAACTACACCCTCGGAAGGGTTTAATCAACCCCCTAGGCCTGCTGTCTGGACTCCACTTACTCTATAACCTCCTTCCATATTATTTCAAGTATAACCCGTCGATAAATCACCCCCCAAACCCGTTTATATATGAAAACATAAAGGGATCCATAAGAGGGATGGCCATTTCAGGAGGTTGCGGCGGTCAAAAACTTCTCCCACCACCTGCATCGTGTTCAGCACCCTCGAAAACGAGGGGGGGGGAAGGTAATCTCGTCTTTGCACGAAATATTTACAAAGAAGTCGTCTAATAATGCGTCATTACATAGACTACGCGCCGCCCGCAGTCTGCCAGTGATTATCAATTTTGAGTATGTTGTACCCTTCCGATTGCTTTGAAAATTAGATATGTTTTAAAGGGGCATATAAGCATTTATTTGGAAGAAAATGGTGGGTGTGCCTCTGGAACATCCCCTAAAAAAAATCTTTTTTTTTATTTTGAAAAAATTTTTTCAGCACTTTTTCGACAAATGGACTCAATAATTTGCATCATCAGAAGCCATAACATATATTTTTTTCATGAAAATCGGTTTATCCGTTCTCGAGAATAAAAATTTTTTCCATTTTTCTTTTTACCCCCATAACTCCCGTAAAAATGGTTTTCCAAAAATAATATTTTGGGAAATTTCATCTAACACTACTATCAACTTGTGCTAAAAATTTCGACCCGATTGGTGCGGGGGCACCTAACACATGCTTATCCTGCTATGCCCTTTACATCGGAAATTATTAAAAACTGAAACAAATGAATATAGATCTTTTCACGGAAATGGAAGTTGTAAGGTTAAGTGATATTCAGGTGCTTGGGTTTTATTTTTTACGCAGACGAACTATCATTGCATTTTCGGCGCCCCCCCCAAGAAGGCGCCCGGTGCGGCCGCACCGCTCGCACCGCCCTAGGGCCGCCCCTGGGCATGCTGAAGAAGAATCAGTTATTTAAAAAGAAATCTCTAATATGATTTAGTGTTTCTTGGCGAGAGGAATATAACTTTCTAATTCTATTCTGAATTTTGAATACTTTTTTAGATACTCGGGGGTGACACAGGAATTTTCCCAACTCAAAAAAATTTTCTTCAATGAAAATGATGAGCGGGGGGGGGTAAAATTTTTCTCGAATTTTCCCAACTTGAAGCTTGATTTTCCTAACTCGAACCACAATAAATAAGAACTCCTTCGAAAATAAAAACTGATGAGTGGAGGGGGTAGGAGATGAAGGATAAAGTAAAAACAAATTTTGAATCCTTTGGTTCTTGTACACACGCTAAATCATGGGGGCGGCTAATGCCAAAAAATGTTTTGAAATATTAGCTTTTCTTATATGTACTAAATACCAGTTTTATGGGCTCTTGCTTGATTTACCTATGTACTCCTATTTACAAAATTTACCCCTCAACCCTTCAACGGAATAAGATCAGAATATAATCCTCGTTGAAATACATATAATTCAAGTCAATATGTTAAAGGTTCTAGAGTAATTGTGCGCCTAAAAAAAAAAGTTACAGACCGACGGACATTTTTTTTTGCTCAAACTTAAAATCTCAACGTTTCATGACATTCTAAGTCTATTTGAGCAATAAAATTTTTCAAATTTTTTTTTGCGCTACTATACTTCCAAGTAATTACAAAATACAAAAATATGAGTTGATTCTTGGTTTTACCATTAGCTTTCTTCAATACACAAGTTTAAATTCTAAATAAAAACCCTATAAAATGTTTTCTTTTGTTTTAGAAACAATGAAACGGACAAAGAAGATTAGTCTTAAGATAGATTCAAAATATAAATATATTTATTAAATACTTAATAAATAATTCTGCAATATTATACTTTCAATATTTTATTTTCCCATATTTTTAGGAAGAAGGCACTAATATGCTAGGAGTGGAAAGTTTTCAGGTGATTACTGTTATTATTTTACATTTTAATTTTTATATACCTAATTATTTAAATCGAAAAGTAAGATAATCAGATATCAAGCTGAAGGAGCTGCTGTAAACAATTGCGAGTGTCTTCCCTTATACAGGTGCATTTTGATGATGTATTAGTTTTATTTCTGCTTTTACCAAAAGTGACCCATGTATACCAGAGGACCTGTATACATTCTCATGGGAATATTCCTGAAAAAAGGGAATATCCTATATAAACCTAGATTATTCCAGGAATATAAATATATATTCCTGGCAAAAGCTGTGAATATGTTTGAAACATATAAATATTCCTGGATTATTCTTGGAATAATTTGGTAATATTCTCAAAGGAATAATCTAGGTTTATGTAGGATATTCCCATTGGCCGATTCTAAGAATATTCCCTGGAGAATTTATATATTCACGGCCTATTCTAAGAATGATTCTTTATTCTCAAGAGTATATTCCAGGAATATTCTAAGATTATATTGTGCTGTCTGGGTATATTATACAATGATGTTATTTCCAGTTTTAAACAAAAGCTCAATCCATATTTTTGTTATCAGGTTATCAGGTTTGAGCAGTGCAGCCAAGGCTAGACTTCAGAAATAAAGCCATGCACATGTATATAGTGTTTTAAACAACCCGCGATTTTTTCCTATTTACGTATCTCAACATAACCTCAATATCAGAATTTACGTGCTTCTTTGTTCTTTAATCGTTTGTTATTGTTGAGATACTTATTTTCAGAGACGAACCCACGGGGGGTTATGGGGGGGTACGCCCCCCCCCCCCCAATGTTGATTGAGTTGGGAAAATCACCAAAAATGTAAAAAAATCTTTATTGGGTATAATTGCAAAAAAACGAATAATGAGTTGATAAAAATTAAATGACACTGTCACTATGACCATTTTTTTATAAATAATTTTAATTGATATTATTTATGACTAGATGTGATTGATGTGAGAGCCACAGAATAGTCGACGGACAACGCACAACGCCGACGGGCCTACGCGACGGGCCAACAAAATAAACTCAACTCGCGGAAATTCGACGTTCGACCCAGTAGACGGCACGGCCAGAGCATACAATTCTCAAAGACTGTCTTACATTAGAAATATTAGAATATTACTCCTTTTTGCCTTTATCAATACAATGCTTTATCCTAGCTATAAAGTCGTTTGTTGTTGGTTTATACTGAGTATCACTAATATCAGTTACCAACCTCTCAACGAGAGATAATAATAATAACAAATTGTTGTCTGTCAGAAATTGTTAAAATATTAAATTCTTAGAGGACACTGAATCAGAATTTGGGACTATTAAAGGGGCTACAGACGATCCAGCTGCTGGGACCCGACATTGTTGGTACGCTTTGAAGATAATTGGAATTCCAGCGGACCAGTTAACTTTTACGAATGAGTTCAAAGCATGCCGACAAGGCTGGCTCCCTGCCGCTGGATCGTGTGCTTAATGCTACCTATTGCGTATCCCAGCAAACAAAGAATGTATCCGTAATGTTATGCAATGTTAAATGGAAGTAACATTTGTAATGTTCTCTTGAAATATGATATTTATATTACAACAACGTAACAGAGAAATGTTACATTTCGAAATATTAAACAAATATTTATGTAATGTTGGTTACATTACGTAACATTTAATAGTATGACAAATTACTTTCTGACAACGTTGATGTTATATTAAAGTAATAATGCATTGTTTAGTGGGATCACAATGTGAAGTGGGAAGTGGCCGGTAGCCGTACTAGCGCGGACGTTCACGAGCTTGCGCCCCGACTTGCGCGTAATCGTATTGTATAGTGTATTCCACAAATATTTCATCGATACAAAAAAGCTCGCAAAAAAGCATAAAGGATGCCGACCGCTTCTAGTTAGTGTACCGCCCGCCGGGTAAATTTGACAACGCTAGTCCACGTTGACCACCAACCTATCATAATTCCGGTAGAGAGAATTTAAACCAATTATATTCAGTGGGAGTGGCCTACGTTTTTGTTCGGAAATATGTGACCATTTTTTTGTGATGATAATAAAGAAGCCGAACACTTTTATGGCCTTTTATGTAAATAGACTTAAATTGATACAGGTCGGTACCCTTTACGTTTTTTTGCGAACTTTTTTATATCGCTGGATTGAGGGGTCTACACACGATCCAGCGGCAGGGACCCAGCCATGTCGGCATGCTTTGAACTCATTCGTAAAAGTGAACTGGTCCGCTAGAATTCCAATTATCTTCAAAGCGTACCGACAATGTCGGGTCCCTGCCGCTGGATCGTGTGTAGACCCTATTATCGTTGGTACAAACTATATCTTGTTTTTCTCCACGGTCATTAAACTATAACGGTTACCTCATCCAGTAGCTTTTAGACGAAGGAGAGCGCGGGGTCAACTTAGGTCTAGCGCCTACATCATGTAGTTTAGTTAAACTTCTTTTGCATAATATTTGTATCGCTAGGCTACTTATAGATTAAGTCTGAAATAAAAAAAAACATAAGGAAATATAAGTTGTAAAAAAAAATGGGCAGTTGGCAAATTAGTTGTAGCTTTCCCCCCCCCCAAAAAAAATAGCTGGGTTCGTCTCTGCTTATTTTTTATGTGTGGTATAAGTGATAAGTGACCGATGAACAATAAGTAAGTACATTAATCTTTTTTATAGGGAAAATTTAACAGGGCATCACGTCACTCGTATATTTTCTTAAATGAAAAGAAAAAGGGATAGAAATACTACTGGTACTGGCGCAGCTTCATAGATAACTTAATAGAACTCTAAAACTCTATTAGACCATAATACTGATGATATAAATCAGAGGCAGTTATTACAGTTGAAGCAAAGCTTACCAACAAATTCTTCACATTTACAAGAATGTTAGTACTTACTTATGATTGCATTAGTCAAAATAATTCCCAAACTTTTTATCATAGTACTGCAGGCACCACGAACTTAATAAGTAGTGTTCATTTAGAGAATACTGTTAGAAGTAATGTTTCAAATAGTGGCAGTGAAAGTAATTTATTGGAAAGCGATTCTGGCGAAAATTTTAATTGTAGCGCTAGTTTTGATGAACAGAGCTGTCGCACAGAAAATTACTATACTTCCATGTATCTGAAGTCTCGAACGTTCACTTGAACGAATTTCATTTGAAAAGGAAAGATTAATAAAAAAACCGCTGCTCAAGGAATCACTATTTCCACATGCATCCAGATTCTCTATCCAAGTCACTCACAACGAAAAAACTTTGTATGTGAAAATAATTGTTTATGGAACTTTAATAATATAATATTTGAAATCTTCTACCCCAAAAACCCATAAAACGATACCCCACATCGGTAGTGAGGTCGGGGTGGTGATAGGGGGGTGGTAGTGAAGTAAAAAAATATTTTAAGGTTTCCGGTTCCTGTATATACACTAGATCACAATTTTTTTTCATCCCCTTTAATAAGGGGGTGGAGGTGGTAATGGGGGTGGCTAATGCCAAAATTTTTTTTGAGACCTTAGCCTCTCTTGTATATACTAAATACCAATTTCGTGGACTCTTACCTGCTTGATTTACCCATTTACCCCAAATTTACCCCAATTTACACCCCAACCCTTCGACGGAACAAGATGAAAATATAATCTAGTTCTAGATCTCGTTAAAGTACATATGTGTACCAAATTTCAAGTCAATATCTTAAACGGTTCCAGAGTAAACGTGCGCACAATAAAAAGTTACAGACGGACAGACAGAAAATTTTTTTTCGCTCAAACTTAAAATCTCGACGTTTCATGACATTTTAAGCCTATTTGGACAATAAAAATTTTTTTAAATTTTTTTGTCGTTACTATAGGCGTCTGAAAATAAGGAGTACGCCACCTGGTGGTTTATAGTCAAACTAATTATGGGCTTTTCTGTCATTGTCTCTTTAGTGTACGATGATATCAACAATAAGTAAATGATAAACTGAGATGCTAAGTTATTAAAAATATGATAGCGTTTAAAGGGGCTACAATTTGCTGGAGCCAACCTAGTCGGTATCCTTTGTAGATTGCAGGGACAACTCGTGAAAGTTGAGTTGGCACGACAATGTTCAAAGCATACCCTCTTTGATGTAGACACCTTTAACCAGGCATTGAGAGGTAAAAAGCTGGTGCAAATAACCGTGGCCCGGGTAGTAATAATAATATCCTAGACAATCACACATTCAGGCCTATGATGGAACGTTTACGTTATTCAACATACACTGTTATGTTGAGCGCTTACCAGAGAATACATGAAAGTGAGAGAGACAGATGACGATAACCTAGGCGTTATGGCTAACGTAAACGTTCCATCATAGGCCTGATTGTAAGTGAAATTTTTGAAATAAGTAAGTATATGTAATTCCAATATATTTAAAAGTAATATATACTATTGCACCATGCACTATTATGTTTTAACCCCTGAATATTTCTATTTCATATTTTACAAAATACTGTTTCATTTATTTTACTCAAAGAATTAATAAATGTCTTTTCAGTTATATTCAATGTACCACTAATTTCATGGGTATTTGAATCTGAGACACTTGTTTGTAAACATAGAGCATACACATTGATTTATTAAGTTTTGTGTTGTACCACACAAAATAATATGTCCTGCATTTAAATCATATTCCCCTTCATACACACACTTAGAATTTTTACATTTTTAGTGCTTTACAAATGTTCCATACATTGCAATATGCTTAACCTAAATGTCACTCATGTTTCCTGAAAAAAAAAGTGATTTAAACTACAACTGTACATAAATTTAAAGAAATATTTAAGTTTATTAATATTTAACTTGCCAGACACCGTTTATGTCGAAGAAACTGTACTTTTCAAGGGGAAAACTAGATAACCTAAAAAAATATGAATTTTGCTGAATAATGCCATTAACGTCTTGCAAATCACTTACAACAAAATATTGCAAACCTTTAGATCATATATTATTAATGTTATTATTTTTAACGCCAAAAATAACAATAAACAGAAAAAAATCGATATAAGTATTCTCCATATAAACAAACAAAAAGCCTATAATTAGTTCACGAGTTCTCCACTTCGGCGCTGGCATCTTAAATTCAGACGCCTATACTTCCACTGGACGTGGAAGTAATTATAAATCGACTTAGGCGTAGAGTGAAATTAAATAGAAAAGATAACATACGTCACGGGTTCGCGCACAGCGTACAACAGTTGGCATAATATCAGAGCCGTGCCATCCATTTTTTATTTAAATATTAATGATAATAGGCAGTGCGACGCCCATGCGGCCGTAAAAATAGGATCGTTACCTAGGTAACGAGCACGTGGTAACGATTTCGGTTTCTGCGCATTCTATGACGATGTTATCTTTTCTATTTAATTTCACTCTACCACTTTTACTTTACTTTGTTAGCAACGATAGTATCGTTGCCAGCAAATATTACCAGAAAAATTGTACGTCCAAGTCGATTAACTTCAAATTTTCAATTTAAATTCGTTCAACTGAACGTTCGAAATTTCAGGTACATATACTTTCTGGAATATGTGACTAGCAAATGATAACCCTCTGTGCTTAGAGGCAATGGACAAATAATTTGTAGTAACTTTTATTACAAGTTTTCATTTTAATCAATCTTTTCTATTATTTTTTGTAAAAAGATATTAATTACCTGTTTGTATTTTTTTTTCTAGATTGATAGTATGTGTAGATTGGGTGGCGATAATTACAAGGAATGTTCATGCCGCTTTATGTGAAAAGTAATGAGTGATGACTTGGCCAAGCTTTACAGTTTACACGGACACAAAGACAAAAAAGTGTTTTCCAAAACAGCACTTTTCGCAACAGTTACAGGTAATTATTCAACATAATATATTTGTTTGCGGTTCGGATATATACTTGCTTAAATGAGAAACAAGCCTGTAACTCTCTATTTTTTGCACGATTTGAATAATTTTTTCTTTTTTATGTAGAGTGACAATATTTCTATGTGTAGGTGACATTAATTTGGTTTTAATTTACATACACGGCCTCCTGCGAAGCGTTTTTTCACCAAAAACAGTAAATCATATTAGCAATTTTTTTTTAAACAGATGATGTAATATCCTTCTATTTTGATTTTTTAGGAGGTGGAGGATAAAGTAAAAACAAATTTTGAATCCTTTGGTTCTTGTACACACGCTAAATCATGGGGGCGGCTAATGCCAAAAAATGTTTTGAAATATTAGCTTCTCTTATATGTACTAAATACCAATTTTATGGGCTCTTGATTGATTTACCTATATACTCCTATTTACCCAATTTACCCCTCAACCCTTCAACGGAATAAGATCAGAATATAATCCTCGTTGAAATACATAATTCAAGTCAATATGTTAAACGGTTCCAGAGTAATTGTGCGCATAAAAAAAAGTTACAGACCGACGTACATTTTTTTTTGCTCAAACTTAAAATCTCGACGTTTCATGACATTCTAAGTCTATTTGAGCAATAAAATTTTTCAAATTTTTTTTTGCGCTACTATACTTCCAAGTAATTACAAAATACAAAAATATGAGTTGATTCTTGGTTTTACCATTAGCTTTCTTCAATACACAAGTTTAAATTCTAAATAAAAATCCTATAAAATGTTTTCTTTTGTTTTAGAAACAATGAAACGGACAAAGAAGATTAGTCTTAAGATAGATTCAAAATATAAATATATTTATTTAAATACTTAATAAATAATTCTGCAATATTATATTTTCAATATTTTATTTTCCCATATTTTTAGAATTTTTAGGAAGAAGGCACTAATATGCAAGAAGTGGAAAGTTTTCAGGTGATTACTGTTATTATTTTACATTTTAATTTTTATATAATTATTTAAATCGAAAAGTAAGATAATCAGATATCATGCTGAAGGAGCTGCTGTGTCTTTCCTCATACAGGTGCGTTTTGATGATGTATTAGTTTTATTTCTGCTTTTACTAAAAGTGACCCACGTATACCAGAGAACCTGTATACATTCTCACGGAAATATTCCTGAAACCAGCCTGAGGGAATATCCTATATAAACCTAGATTATTTCAGGAATATAAATATATATTCCAGGCAAAAGCTGTGAATATGTTTGAAACATATAAATATTCTTGGATTATTCCTGGAATAATTTGATAATATTCTTAAAGGAATAATCTAGGTTTATGTAGGATATTCCCATTGGCCGATTCTAAGAATATTCCCTGGAGAATTTATATATTCACGACCTATTCTAAGAATGATTCTTTATTCTCAAGAGAATATTCCAGGAATATTCTAAGATTATATTGTGCTGTCTGGGTAAGTACATCCCATATACTTAGAGGAATGTGATATGTATATGTTAAGAATCTCCTTCTGCTGTGTGGGTATTTAACTAGCCAGACACCGTTTATGTCGAAGAAACTGTACTTTTCAAGGGAAAAACTAGATAACCTAAAAAAATATGGATTTTGCTGAATAATGCCATTAACGTCTTGCAAATCACTTACAACAAAATCTTGTAAACCTTTAGATCATATATTATTAATGTTATTATCTTTAACGCCAAAAATAATAAACAGAAAAAAATAAATATAGGTATTCTCCACATAAACAAACAAAAAGCCTATAATTAGTTCACGAGTTCTCCACTTCGGCGCTGGCATCTTAAATTCAGACGCCTATACACAAATGAAACTAAATGCCATAATGGAAAACATACCATTTACGGAACATACGCCATTATTTTGTACCAACCAAGAGAATCAGGGATTAATAATTTGCTTGTTTACAGTTGTTGAACGAACAAATAAATAGTTGTTTGACGACCCCTATTTTCCCTTATATGATCGAAGACTCAAATGCTGTCGTTGAAATATAGACTATCCGCAATACAGTAGGCGATTCGCTAAAATCACGGAGAGGGCGACCAAGGACTGTTAACTACACAACAGTCCTTGGAGGGCGACATCTACGTTCTGACAGTATAACTTGTATAAGAGTGAACAACAAATCCATTTGATGGAAGGTTAACTTTGTTGCTGAAATTGTCAAAACAAATCTCAGAAAATTCACTTCTTAAAATTGTATTATTCATACTTGTTCATTTTTTTAAATACTTTAGAAAGCTATAAACACTACCAAACACAATTTTCAGTGTATTAAACTGTTTTTATAATGTCACAAATGCCAATTATATGTCAAAACTTTGTTGTTCACTATTATAAGATCGCCATCTGTTGGTGGGTAATTTTTCCAAATTGTCTTCCACGACCATAGAGCATTATCGGCTAAACGATACTTACTGAAGATGAGTTGCTATTTAACAACATGTTATTTTATAACTGTTATTTGCAAATAGCATGAACAGACTTATTTCTGTTCGAAAATAACAGGTGAGAAAATGAGAAAATAACAGATAAGCAACTGCGGCAGCAGCATGATGTATAAAATAACCTCTCTGGAATAACATTTTCAAACTGCGCGCTGCGGTATGCGCATGCCAGTACTTCTCAGCGATCTGTTATTTTTAAACTGTTATTTCAAAATAGCAGTAGCAGTTTACACTGTTATTAAAAAGAACTGCTTTTACCCATCACTAAACTAACTGCTGTCGAATCGTGAGTTCGGAATCTGCCTGCCGACCGTCCCAATCAGCTGATCGGTCAGACTGAGTAATTTTACCGTTCACTTAACGAGTTCGACTGGGGTCCTATTCTTCAGCTTAGAAGTGAATCGAGGTATTTTTTCTCTTTTTATTTCATTATGTTTCCTATTTCTTTCTCTTTCCTTTCTCCCGAAATGATCATTCTCACGACTGAAGAATAGAGGTCCAGGTCCGACCGTTCACTTAATATGGCCATACCAAAGATTAGAGAATTAACAATCTTTGGCCATACGCCGGCGTTCGTGAAAAGAGCTGAGAGTCAAGTAATTCGAAAATCGCGATCCGATTATTCTGATTCACTTGACACCTGCTTGACACACAGCACACAGTACTGAGCCGACTCTTTGAGTTAACTCGCTCACGAGTTACCCATCTCTACTTTCAATAAAAATATTCTGGCAACCCTGCCTATGACAAGTCGACGTTCGTTGAATTTGCAAACAGGCTGTACATTGTACAATTTATAGTGTAAACACGGACAATAGATGACTAATGGACGATATGAATGTGAATTTATTATTAAAAAAGCATAATATAAAACTATATATATTTATATTTTAAAGTAAATAAACAAATAAAAACTAAACAAACCTAGTGCGTTCGTGTCAATAACATAAACAACGGTGCAATTGATTGTGTCAGTGTTGTAGGTTATTAAAGTGTCAAATAAAGTTCGTAAACCCTTGTTACACCCACTGTTTATTGTGAAATTCAAATTTCACATTAAAATAATCCCGAAATGTCCACATTTAAAGCTCGAGTTCTGTATGATTTTCAAGGGGAACCAGGTACTGCTGAAATGACAATTTCTGCAAGCGAGCTACTCACAGTGACAAGGACTGATGTAGGAGAAGGTTGGTGGGAAGGAATAAATGCAAAAGGGCAGTCAGGTCTTTTCCCAGAAGCATATGTTGAACGCATAAATGCTTCAAGCCCCCCAAATATACCTGCCCCAATATTACCACCACAAGCAAGTGATTGGGGTGACCCGCAAAGCCATCAGGATGATGATTGGGACGACGATTGGGATGATGACACTTATTCGGAGATAGCTAATAATCAAGCCCCTAGTCAAACCATTTATAGTAACGAAACAAATCAAAATCAACCTTCATATGGAGGGAATGTGCAAATTGATAACGTTTCATTAGGCAGTGGTAATAATATGGCAGCAATGGATAATAAAGGGACTATTACAAAAAAGAGCCTAAATATTTTTTCGTCTTACGTTAAATCTGGCTTGGAAGGTTATATTTTAGGTACGTTCATTTATTTTATTATGATCCATTTGTACACTCAATTACTTAAGCAATTAAAAATTTCGTAAACTGGTAGAGTGAAATTACTTAGAGAAGATAACATGCGCCACGGCTTCGCGCATCCAGTGTATTTGTGGACACGATACCAGTGTTAGGTAAATTTATTATTCTTTAAATGAAATAATAACTACTACTAAGTTTACTATTTTCGTTTATTGATATTGGATAGTTGCAATTAAAATAGTAGTAGTACCAAGCTTTATTGGAAACTCCAATTGGCTAACGACCTAAGTCTTCCAGCCTATGTGCATTACATTATATTTACAATACTTATTAATTTAAAATATAATGCATCTTATGTTTATAAGGTTTTTACAAAGAAAGAAAGAAACAGTGGTAATAAAAAATAATAATATAAAAAATAATGTGTATTTTATATTATTGTTGATTACGTAATAATATGAGGGATTCGTAGATTGTTGGTAGGGAATACTCTTTTGGGTGGGATGTTGGGATTTGTTGGGTAAATTAAAGGATTTAAGTATTAATTCGATGTTAGAGGAATTGCTGGAGAATTTTTTTGAGAGTCTTTGGAATCGGGAGAGTACCTATACTTAGGTTCAATTTTGGTTTTTTGGTAAAGAAGGTTAGGGAAGGGCAAGGGATTATTGGGATGCCTAATTTTCGTCATTTTCCTCAGATTACTTCTTTCATCTACTTCGATGTTATTTAAGGCTGGCCTTCGACAATTTCCAAATAGAATGAAACCATATTCCAGTATGGGTTGGCAACTCATTTTGCATATATATTGCATGCCGTCGACATATTTATACCTTCATTTTTATATGTAAGAGATCTAAAGTGTTTAGTTCTTGATACAACACTTTGTTTACGCCATTTTGTGTGCGACTTAAAATTTAGCTTGCCGTCAATATTGATACCTAAGTACAGCGAGTACCTAGATCACATAATTGCGGGATGCTCAGTGCTTGCGCCAAAGGCCTATTTAGATAGGCATAACAGGATGGGTAAAATCTTACATCAAAAGATCAGGGAAAAATACATGGGGCTGACAGATCTTGTGCCATATTATCAATATGACCCAACACAGGTCTGTGAGGATAAGCGAGTTAAACTGTACTGGAACCGCAAAATAATAACAGACAGACAAATAGCGAACAACATCCCTGATATGGTACTTACACTCAAAGAAGAAAGCAAGACCTACATAGTAGACTTCGCCGTCCCGCGAGCGGGACATTGCAAAAACTTACAGTGAGAAAATAAATAAGTGCCTCCCATTGGCAGATGAAATCCGTCAAATGTGGAACAAGAACTCTGTAGTCATTGCACCTATAGTTGTGGGAGCCACCGGAGAGATACCTAAGACGCTAAAAAACAGTATCAGTCAACTTGGCTTACAGTGGGAACTATACATACCTATCCAGAAATCGGTAATGTTGGACACATGTGCCATTGTCAGAAGGCTTCTAGGAGAAAGTCGAATGAATTAAATGCAAAAAGAGCAAACCATCTTGTCAGAGGACCGATGGCTTCTTGCCTTTACCCCAGGGAAGGAAAAACCCTGTGAAGCAGTAAAATAATAATAATAATAATAAAGATTGGATGGAGGCGAAACAGAAGCTACAGTTGCAGGACTGGCACTTGGGGACGATGCAGAAAGCGGCGCTACTGGGTACAGCAAATATTGTACGCAAGTTTCTGGCACTCAAGTGAACAAATTCTCCCCAACTACCACCCCTGGAGACAACAGCGAGAAGACAAGCCCCCCACATGTCATCAAACATCCATATCTCCAAAATTGTGCGACTTAGCTAGCCTTGGGTAATCGAACCCCGGCTAACTAATGAAAGGAAAAAAGAAAAATATAATGGAATAATAATAATAATAATAATAATAATAATAATAATAATAATGAAAAAGCAGGAGGGGCTCCCTTACATCCAACTAGCCTTTGGTGAGTAGCGACACCACTTACTCCAGTCACAGGTGCAAAATCCGGACCGACAGTGCTAGCGCACCCAGGAGGGGAAAGAGACTTCCACTCTGGTGGCCAGGCAACAGAAGACAGGGCCCCCACAATCGACCCCATCCGAATGGGGGTCACAGGCAAGGTGGTGGGGCCCAACCGGACAGATTGCCTGACAATGACGACCGCGAGACACATGGACGCTTTGAGTGGACAGATGAGCTGAGGAATGATCTTCTGCTGTGCTATGAAAGCAGTGAGCCCGCACGAAGGGGGTACATGGCGCGAATGCATGCTCTGTGGTGTGAAAGACACCCGGAGCACAGCGCCTTCACGCCGCAAAATCTGCGTGATTATGTATCCCACTTTCGTAGCAGGGGCTACGTGAGAGCTGTTCCTCAGCCGGTAAATGAGGCGGTTGAAGAGCCGCTGAATGAACTGGTTGAGGAGGCAGTTCTAGACGTTCCACCAACACCAGAGGGCCTCAACACAAGAAGGGGGTTACACTACATCAGACCCCCCAGAACACTGCCTCCCCACAGGAGAGAGCGGAGCGGCGTATACATAAGATGGAAGTCAAGATCCGGTCGGCGAGGCAACATGCATCCCGTATCCTATATGGCGGCCAATAAGACATTCACGCCAGTGCTGATCCCGAAGAACGGAGATTTGTCTAACCCAAAAAATTACCGGCCGATAACTTGCTTAAACGCATGCTGCAAGTTGTTTACACGCGTCTTGTACATGCGGGTGCTCCAAGCAGTTGAACGGGTTTAAGAACGGATATATGAGCAAAGAGGGTCAAAGAGAGGTGTCGCTGGCTGCAAGGAGAACCTGCTGACACGGGGTATTTGCCCGCTGAGTAGTTGTTTCCTTCAAATCCGATTTCATATATATATATATATATTTCTGAAAAGTAAATTTAGTGTGGTTTTCGATCACGTGTTTTAAAAATCAAACCAAGCAAGATACAAAAAGTGTATATATATATATATATACATCCCGCTATCAATGCTGCGTCCTTTCACAAGCCAACCTTACTGCGTCTCCCAGAAATACGCTAGTTAGCTCAAATCTAATGAAGTATATTGGATCTACTAACCAAATTCAGTTAATATCTGGTTTTAGAATTGTAATAACTCAAGAAATAAAAAAGTTTAATATACAGGACAATACTGCGTCCTTTCAAAAACAGCACGTTATTGCGTCCGAGAATAATTTCATTCTTCTTCAATACAATGCTGCGTCCGAGATGACTACTTTTTGTGAAACTTAGCATATTACTGCGTCCGGCGCGGTTGTCATATTTACCCTAATAATTTTATTGCACTTGTAGTAGAACAAATCAATAGCCGTTAGTTATTTCTAAATGTCAGTAAAATTCGAATTATGATATTATTATTTTAGGATCAGTTTTTCAATTGTGCACTAAAAGTAGCCTCAAATTTGCAATATAAAATGCTGAATTTAGGAGATCAATGGAATTTTGGATAGATGTTCATTTTTATTTACTCCTTCACTAAGTGATGAGTTCACCTTAGAATAGAAGGGAGAGCACATGCTTCTTGCTTTTGCTTTTTGCACATATCTCGAATGATAAGAGTTTTAGTCTTGAAAGTTGAAAAACACATTTCTTGAAGTACAAATGTGTTTGATAATAAATGCCTTCGGATTTACTATTTTGTAAAGAACAATGTTAAAAAGGGATTTTTTGGCCCATCCGTGGTAAAGTGTGGAAGCTATCTTTTTTTTTACTAATTTTGGGCTGCTGAAAACGAATCCTCATCCGTTTTAACGAAAAGTCTCGGGAACACATTAAAAAACAACCCCTATTTGGGTGCCATAAAGTGAAGATTCTCATTTTCCAAACCAAAAGTCATTTAAGTCATTTAAATAATTAAAGAATTTTTAATATAAAAAACAGTATTTTCTGGATAGTGATATGCACACCGTACACCCAAACCCCAAGAGTGTGAGAAATATTCAGGGATGAAAAATATTCATCTGAATTGATTAAATCACCTTAGTCTGATAAAAAGACAAAATCCACCACCTTAATTGGTGGGGATGGGTGTAAGAGTATTCAGAAGTAATCACATTATAACCTGATAATAGCCTTTTAATAAGGAATTTTGTTTTTCTTTTAAATAAATAAATAATCGTATATTATATATTGTAACTTACACCGTTCTTATGGGTGGTGAAAGGTGAGGGGAACGCGAGGGAGAGCCCTTTTTTGGCCCATTCACGGTAAAGTGTGGAAACCATATTTTTACTAGTTTTAGGGTGCTGAATACGAATCTGTCATCCGATTTGGCTAAAAACATCGGGAAGACAGTAAAAAATAACTCTTATTTGGGGGGTGGCATTGAAATTGATATTATAGCTTGCAACAAAAAGTAATTCTTTAGTGCAGGAAATTCTTCCAAGATACTCAGTTTCATTAGGTAAGTAATGAAAGAAGCAAAAATTCTAAATTCACCACCCCTCCCCCTCGTTTCCCTCACCTTTCACCACCCTAAGAACGGTGTATAATTACAATATTACTCCTTGTTAAATGGCTATTATTACTTCTGAATACTCTTACACCCATCCCCACCAATCAAGGTGGTGGATTTTATCTTTTAAGAGTTTTTATTGGTTTTAATTGCAAAAGAAATCCCTAATCACCCAATTTGATGTTTTTCTATCATAATGAGGTGATTTAGTCAATTCGGATGAATATTTCGCACCTCTGAATATTTCTCATATTTTTGGGGTTGGGGTGTAAGGTGTGCGTATTACTATTCAGAAAATATTACTTGTTTTTAAATTAAAAAATTCTTTAATTATTTAAATGACTTTGGGTTGAGAACATGAGAACCTTCACTTTATATGGCGCCCAAATAAGGGTCGTCTTTTAATGTGCTCCCTAGACTGGCAAAACTGGCCACGGATTCGTTTTCAGCACCCCAAAATTAGTAAAAAAAGATGGCTTCAACCGCGTTAGAATTTTTAAAAACTGTTTTTATGAAGATAAAAGTTTTTGTACTCATATTTAATATCAATTTAATCAATTAATTTAATTCTTTTCTAAACCAGAAACCAAATATTATTGGAAAAAGAGGGGATTTATTTTCTATATATCTACAGTTTCAACTAAGTATGTTGAAATTCTTGTAAATAAATTAAAGTCTTCAAACTCTAGTGGTCATGATATTTCTAATAATTTGGATAAAAAATGCAAATATGTGATAAGCGGTCCATTTCTATAGAGAAAGGTATATTTCCCAGTAAATTTAAAAGAGCCATAGTCTCTTTATTATACCAGAAGGGAGATCCAAATGACTATAATAATAATTATGAAGCCATTAGTCTACTATGTAAATTTTCTAAAATTTTAAAAATTCATCTCAAGGAGCAATCATCAGATTTTTTACATCGGAATATGTTACTGTCTCTGCTTTAGACAACAAGAAATCAGTTGTGGATCTTTTCGAAGATTTCTCACAAGCTTTTGATTTGGTAGACCATCAGCTGCTTAAGACCAAACTAGCACTATACGGTATTCGACTAAGTGATTTACAAATATTTTCCTCCTATTTAGACAACAGGACACAAATTGTAAAAATGGTCGGTGGAGTTGAAAGTAATATTTGTGATATTACACAAGAAGTTCCAGGAGTTTGGGATCACTTTTATATATAATATTTACTAACTATGTGGTCAGCCATCAACAAAAGATACCAAATATTCATGTGATCTGTTATGCTGATGATACAAACATTCTAGTTACCGGCAACAACCTAATTGAAGAAAAAAAAACACTGAAAGATTTTATCAAGAAATCATACATTGGTCTCAAAATAATAACCTAATTCTAAATAAAACAAAGACAGTTTCAATACAATTTCACAGGCCCACAAAAAAAAAATTGTCTGCGCCGCAGTATTGACCATACCTACCCACATCCCACAAAAAAAAGTCATCTGCGCGGGGTTACTGACCACATCTGTCCCTTGTATTTTAAGCCGCTTAACACGAATCTGATCTTAGTTTTTCTCCAGCACGTCAGGTTTTTCTTTTAATAGCAAATAAATATATAAATATTAAACATTTTTGCTTAAAAAAAAACCTGACATATAGGGGAAAAACTAAGGTCAGATTCGTGTTCAGCGGCTCAAAATACAAGGGATAGGTGTGGTCAGTACCCCCGCGCAGACAACTTTTTTTTTTTTGTGGGCCTGTGTTTCATTGAATAATAATTCCGAGAGCTTAACACTTTTTAGTGGTACTGACTGGGAAATAAAAACTTGTTGAAAATTTTTAGCTCAAATAGCAATTCAATTCGCCAATTTCTAATCAAGTGTGCTGAAACAACCAATCAGAACAAAATTGCACTGATAAGATCTCTTGGGGATGTTTTCACTTATATTATCCAGTTTGACAGTTCAATAACATAGGTCATGAATGTTGTTGTGCAGCTAAGGTCATTTCCGAAGTAATTTTTCGCGCTGAATCCGAATCTGGCCTCAGAATTGGCCCATCACGTCAGGATTTTGAAATATTTGAGGTTAAGTACTTAAAAAATGACTTTTTTAGCAATTTTTGAAGTTGTGTCTAGAACCCAAAAAAATTTCAGCTTATTTCTAATAAATATATCATTTAGTAACATCTTTCCTCTTTAAAATAAGCTTTCGAATGGTCATCTATGATGTTTCCTCGCAAAGTTATAGTCATTTTAAGGTGACATGAATTTGAAACCGTGTTCCCTACAACCCAACAATCTTCACCAAACGACTCTAAACGAATCAAAATTTAACACAACAATAGGAATAACCCAACATTCTTAAATCAAAGTTTGGTTAAAATTGAGGATCATGGTACGCATGGTACTCGGGGAAACCTACTACGCATCCATTGTACTCAAGGAAACTCACTGCACATCTATAATACTCGTGGAAACCCACTGCGCATTCATGGTACCCGGAGAAAGCTACTGCGCATTCATTGCGTACTCAAGGAAACCTTCTACGCATCCATAGTACTCGGGGAAACCTACTGCGCATACATTGCACTCGAGGAAATCCACTGCGCATCCATTGTACTCGAGGAAACCCACTGCGCATCTATAGTACTCGGGGAAACCCACTGCACATTGCAATTTGATAACAATCCATTATTCTTTTTTTATATTAGAGCGAGTTAAACGAAAAAATAATTATTTTAATCCACAATAGAACACATGGGCGGGTATGTGTCAAATTTCATGCTTAAAACATCCCTCTCCCTTTTCACTCGTTCGCGGTGTCTCCTTTTAAAAACCGTCGAATACGTGTCTCCTTATTTCCTCAGGAAAGCCTATCGCTGGAATATCGCGTTTCTGACTTACGCGATTTCAGAGATACGGGTACTCTTTAGACCATCTACCACCCCCGTTTTCACCACTTTAAAAAGTGAAAATCGAAATTTCATTCTACTCGTGTCTAACAGATTCTAATAAAAAGTATTTATGCCAAATTTCATGATTCTGGGTTTAACCGTTTCCGGAAGGCTTAAAAAACCTCCCTCTCCCTGTTCACCCGTTCGGAGGTCTCTTTTTGAAAACTGTCAAATACGTGCGCGTTTTCTTATTTCCTCAGAAGTGTCCATCGCTCGAATAATCACGTTTCTGACTTACGCGATTTCAAAAATACAGGTGCGCTTTAAACCATCCACCACCCGTTTTGACCTCTTCAAAAAGTGAAAATCGAAATTTCGTCTTAACACGATCTAATAGATTTCAACAAAAAATATTTCTGCCAAATTTCATGCATCATGCATCTAACCGTTTCTGAAAAAACTTAAAATTTCAACCTCCCTTTTTATCAAACAAAAAGGTATAATAATGGTTCTATTTATAGGTATTAGACTTATAATAAACCACACTATTTGCTGAACTTGTAGTATATTATTCAACGAGCGGTAATGTAGGTAATAACTCACGCAAATGAAGTTTACAGCATGAGCCGCAGGCAAGTGCTGTAATTCATCAAGTGGGTTATTACCATTACTGCAAGTTGAATACTATACTTTATCTATGATTATAACAATAAATATTAAATTGAGAAAATTTTGTTTTAATTATTGTTTATTAATAAAATTAACTGTAAAATTTAACTTAACTAAATTTAAGGATTTCTCTCGGACAGAGCCACACCTTCGTGGAGCGCGTTACGTCGATTGGATAGGCTAGGCATGAAGATACAGATGATTGGCACTATCACCTAGTGATTTATAATAACTCACTCATTATAACTCACGCTATTTGTTTATAGATACTATAAATTGTTCAAATGCAGTTCATTAATTAGTATATAACCTAATAAGAGTAAATAAAATAACCAAAAGTAGTTTATATTAGTCATAGATTTTTGTTGCTCCTAACTTAGCATACCTAGAATATTACCTACAATATCTTATTAATATTTCTAATCCTATTTACATTCACAATATTGTCTGTAATTCTCCTATTTCCTTATTCAAAACAATAACCATAAAATTAGCATAATATCTTGTAGACTGACTGCCTTTGTATGTTCATTCACTTTAATCATCTGAAAATGTCACGTTGAGTGCCGAACTGCAGTAAGGTGCAAGTTACAATAATTTGGCGGCAAAAAGAAAGTAAATGTTAATGTTGGTGTTTCATTATTATATCATCATAATTAATTACCACAAAGTAACGGCTTACCAGTTTAATTTTGGAGGAAGTATTGTTTTTATGATTATATATAACTAAATATTTGTAAATTATTTTCCGTTGAAATTAATTTCATTTTCTGAAAATAAATTTATGTGATAAAAACATTCAGATTATAAGTAAGAAGATAACTGTTTAAATATGAAACATAATTACTTGTAAACTTATATAAATGTTCACAAGAATTTTACACTCGTCCGAACTCCGGCTTTCCAAGTAAGCATGAAAGAATGACTGGATATTTAATAGTGCCGGTGTTGTCAAATCTCGGACGCAGCATTATACGATTTTTGAATAGAGAATATTTGAAGTATATTTATGTTCACAAATCTATGCGCCCCCAAACATAATTCGATGGAACTAAAAATATACTTTTAGTTTTACGGAACATATGATACTGCGTCCGAATTCACAAAAAACTCGGGTCGATATTTCTCTTAATTGAAACGAAACAAAACTTATTTCAATGTTTACATATAACCCAGGAGATGAAGAACATTCTGAGGTGCTGAAAATCGACCATGTCAGAGATTTGTTGAAGATAACACGGGAAAACAATACTGCGTCCGGTATACAGACGCAGTATTGTACAGGACGCAGCAGTGTATGGTATCGTGCACATGTACGGACGCAGCATTATTTGCAGGACAAATATATATATATATATATATATATATATATATATTTCGTTGCTTGGTTTGATTTTTATTAGCTTCCCAAATCGGGGAGATCATTCTGCCGCACCCTGTACTTGCAATATTGAGAAGGTCGGAGTGTCTGTTGAAGTAGATTAATTGATGGAGAATTATCCGTAACTCTATGGTTAAATATAATGGGATGAGATTTATTTGGATTTGGAATAGGGTTCGACCGATGGCAGAAATTTGCCGATGGGTCGATGCCGATGTTTTTATTTGATCATCGGCCGATGCCGATGGCCGATGTTTGAATATTGAATTTAGACAATAGACATCAATCATGTTCAAAAATAAAAATTAATATTTATTGCACAAAAACAGAAACAAAAGTATACATTATAAAAAATGGAATTCCAGCATCTTCAAAGTGTACCGACAATGTTGGCTGCAGCAGACCAACTCACTTTTTTGAGTTCGCACGGCAATCTTCAAAGTGTACCGAGAAGGTCGGTTGATTGGTTGAATCGTCTATACACCCCTTAACGCACACTTGATTCATTTTAAATTTAAACAATACACATTTCATTCCCAACAGAGACTTTAAGTATGCAACCCGTAAGAAAATCCATCGGCACCATCGGCCTTATAATTTGCAGATGGCCGATGCCGATGGGTGAAATTTTGTACCATTGGCGCCGATGCCGATCCATTCGGTCGGATATATTGTATATATTGTCATATCCTGGTGTAGTGTTCTTTTTTGTTATGGTTGCAGCATAGTATCGATCTGCGTTTATAGGAGGAATATCTTCAAAATGCCTTTCTTCGAAATATGAGTTGTACCAATCATCGACTTTATTCTGGTGATTTGCGTCAAAGTTCATTTTCACTAAATTGGAATGATTTTTTAAAATGATTTGCGAATGTGTCTGCAATTTCCTGATCTGCTATTTAATGTTTTATTATTTTCTATTAGAAATTGACTATTATTATGTTTATGATGTTTTGATGGTTTTTTTATTTGGTTCCAGTACTTTTTTCCTTTTGACACATTTATTTCATGACACTTCTAAGTATTGGGAGGATCTGTATTGTAGTATCAGTTTGTGGATATAAGGTCATTAAATTTTCTCTTTAGAACTGGTTCACAGAAGACAGGAACTATACAGAAACGAAAGCTTGCCGCGGTACCTTTGATATCGGGTGTCTGATTTCTGTGACCTCGAAGTGACAGTAATATGCCTTACTACACTCAGAGAAATGATGTACACAAAAAATATATCAATATTTCGGTCCAATACACTGTACATTGGGAAAACTGTCTTGTTTTATATTTAGTATATATGTACATGAATAGGAATACGTATATATGGTATTAATGAAGTTTGGGGCCCAAGTCATGAAGTATTGCAGAATGTTCAAAAAAAAAGAAGTACACATTTATATTATCATTATTACAGTGAAAAAAATGTTTACATAAAATAACAATATACGTGAATAGGGCATGTGCACGTGACGTCACAGCTAACCTCAAAAATATATTTTTCTTAAGATTTATGAGTAATTCGTAGCTGTTATTAAAATTTCAGCTTGGTTTCCATACTTTCAACTAAAATCTAATTCAGTGTAATGTTTATGAAGTTCTAAATACTTTCTCCTAATAAAATAGGACTTCTTTTGTAGGTTGGAAATCTAACCTGTAATTAGCAGTCTATTTTTATTAGCCCGAATTTTTAAATATTTGCCGAGATATTTGCTTAGAGCCAGTATTGCTCCAAGCTGAAATGAGTATACAAACATTAAAAATGAGAATAAACCTGAAAAACTTTAAATTTGAGGTTATGTTAGTTATATGATGCACATGCCCTATTATTGATTTTTTTAAATTGATACGATGAAAAGTTCTTTAGTGGTACGAGTTGATGAGAGTCATTACTTAATTACCTTATTCATGGTCACAATACAATTCTGTTCATTAGAAACTGATGAACGTATTCTGTAATTTATTGCATTTCTGATAAAAAAATATTTCCTTTCATATTACTTCTTTTCAACTGCTAATTGTTTAGTATATCTAACATTACTTTCTAGTTGTTTCAGTAATATAAATTTGTACATATTTTCAGGATATTTGGGAAATAGAAAGAAGCTTATTGTTTCACCTTTGAAGGGCATGGACGATAAGCCTATACCCTTTAGAACCCATTATAAACAAAAAATCAAATAAATAAATAAACTTAGAATAAAAAATTGTCGAAAATTGGAAGGAAATGCCACAAAAATAACCAACCATCGTGTAAGAGTTTCAAAGACTGTCAATCGCACAACGTCAAGAATTATCATATGGCTTTTGACAAATATATACCTTATCGTCATGGCGATTATGATCAAATTTGGTTCCTCCAGAAAGGCTTGCTTTCGCTTCTGCATAGTTCCTGTCTTCTGTGACTGGTTCGTTATTGTTTTTGATTTGACTTAGTTGTTTTTTCATCTTGATTAATTTAATTATGAATGGTGGTAGTCTATGTAAGAAGTATTTTTTCATGAATTTTGGTTTTCACTGACAATTTGATTAAGTTTCTCCAGAAAGAATGTAATGTATTGAGGGGATATTGGAGTTGCATGATTTATATATTGTAACATTTGTGCATTTACACGTTCCGTATAATATTTGTTAAAATTATATTTTATTTCCTCATCATAGTCCATAGGAGGTTGATCAAGGTCGAGAGAGAATTCTATGGCTAAGTGATCAGAGCACAGGTCTAGAATTAGATTAATGTCGGAAATATTTTGCCTAATATTTTTTGTACAGAAAAATAAGTCAGGAGTTAAATTTTCATTGTTTGCCATAATGAATGTTGGTGGAGTTGATATTTGCGCAGTCTGAATTATTTAGAAAATGATATATTTGTTTTTTCTTTCGATTGTTGACGTTGAAATCACCGATTATAATGGCATATTCATACTGTGAGGCTTTCACAAACAAATTGTCTTCAATAATTGCACTATTTGGATGGATATAAGTTAAAAATATGTTAATTTTGTTGTTCTTAAAGGGCATTGTGCAGTGCACAGTTTCGTTTAATGGGTTATTTAAAAGGGGTGGATTTGCTTTTCCATTTTTTTGAATTGTAATCCAGTCCTTATAATTAGTCAATGTACTTATTCCAGTTTTGGTTTCCACAAACATGTTGCATTTGATATCGTTATGTACTACATAGTGGTTTATTAAATGTTTTTTAGAGGTTGATGTTAGCATAAAGTCTCCCATAAAGTATTTTAATTTTAGACATCCCGGTGAATTTGAATACCTTCGCTTGGCTCTGTGGGTGTATCGTTGTTTTCAGAATTCAGATCAAACATGAGTATGTAAAGACAATTTCCTACAAATGTGGGAATGGTGTTAAGTTGTACTGATCAATAAACCTCTTTTGTAGCGTAGCCAATAGTTCCTGACCGTTGTTATTTTTAAGTTTATTTATCTTATTTGTGTAAGTGTCAATAATATGGTCATGGATTGTGATAACTGAATGAATTCTGGAATGAACGGTTGAATATTCATTATAAATACTGAACATGAAAAACAATAGAAACACTAGAAAATATATATTTCTAGAATAACAAGCAGCACAGCTATTCAACCCAACTATGCGACACCAATAGCAAAAACAAGTTCATTGACGAAAAATATCAGCACGCGCTAGCGATATTAGCCTGCGCGCATTGTGACGTATGTTATCTTCTCTAAGTAATTTCACTCTAGCAAACAGGTACTATTTTCTAAGCAATTCGAGCATGTGGTTACAAAATTTGAAAATACAAAATAATTACAGGTGATAAAGTTGCTTTGTGTATAGCAGTTAAATATCAAGTACCTAACTTTCACAGTGACTTTTATAATAGGGCAATAAATTACTTAGGACACAAAGAATAATAATTTAAGGTTTAATAAAATTATATTACTTAAAGAGAATTCTTTTGGGCCGATATAGCAGATTTATTTATCACTGAGCAAGCCCAGATAAGCGACTGCAATGAACAAACTTTTATCTGCTGAATAATAATGCTGAGATATAGAATAGACAGAAATCATTGAAGTCTGCCATGAATCATTTTTAAAAAATTATATCGACAAAATATGAAGGATAATCTGTGAAAATAACAATACTGCTATCAAAAATAGAAAGTATTGTAAAAACAGTAGGTGGATACCAATAACAAGAAAATTTAGATTTCATTTTAAGCATTTAGTATTATATCTTTAACAAATAGTCAAATGAGAGGTAAAAAGTTCTTATAAAATTAATAAGGTCAAAGTGAAAGTAAGCTATTTTTATTTTTATTTTTTTACTCCCATACACTTAATAAATTATTCACCCCATTAATTATATGCAAGCTTTTTTCTTTTTCTTATACAGAAACCACAATAATATGGTTACTGAAACACATTCCAATTAAATATACCTTAGTAGCTATATATTACTGCTCTCATTAAACTTAAAACTAAGAAATGTTGAACCATAGACTGAGCTATACCTACATAGCATTAATTAATTTAAAATTTTTTAAAATAATTTTTCTCCCATTGCGATAAAATTTTGTCATTCATAATAATGGGCTTACTACTCCTAGTGAAAGAAGCATGAAATTTGGCACAGTTATTCTCTAAAGGGTTCTAAGCGATTTGACCTGAGCACACTCACGGCCGACCTGTACAAACCAATTAATACAGCACCTGTTTTTGAAAATGGCACAAAATTAAATTTATGAATTATAGGTAGGGGAGAGGGAGACGCATGTGGACAGTGGGTGCATGTGTTCAAATTTGGTGGTTGTTCATAAGTTTAAAAATTCGAAAAAAATCTGACACATGTCTCTGGTTATACTAGTATACATATTGTTTTGGAAATCTCGGAGTTTAACACGTCTGCATTTAGTGACTAAAATATGTTTTTGCGTGTGTAAACTAAATCTTTCAATAATCATAAAATTCAGTTTTTCAAGTAAGTACAATGTAATTTCTTATATGTTACACAATTATCTTTTGCAGATACTACTTAGTTACGATATGATATCTTTGTTTTACTATTAAGATTTACTGTTTATTTGTCACTGGTTACATAACCTAAAATCGCAACTTGGGGCTCATGTGGACACGTAAATACGGGGCACATGTGGACTGTCCACTGTGCCCCGTATAGTTTTTATATTTAGTGCTATAATACATTTTTCTTTTAGAATGGTGAGAACTTATAAACGCAAAACTAATAGAGCTGATATTAATGAAGCCACTGTTATGAGAGCCTTAGCAGAAATAAAAAATGGAAAAATGTCGATTCGAGCTGCAGTTGCAGAGTTGCAAAGTCAATGTTACATAAACGATTAAAGAAGGAGAGAAGTAGAGGAGAGGATTCAGATGTTGAGACGGAGGTACAAACTAAATCTAAATATGCTAGTAATCAAGTTTGCACAGCACAAGAGGAAAAATTGTTAAACACATATTTACTCAAATGCTCGTCTATTCATTATGGTTTAACTTACCGTCAAACTAGAGCACTTGCTTATGAGTATGCTGTCAGTTTAAAACACATTCAGCGCCAAGCTCTCAGGGCGAATTTTCGTTATTTTTTATTTAATATAATAATCACGTGTTGTTTTAATTTGTACTTTTACAGAATTTATGTGAAAACTTTCATCCAACCTACACCCCAATTTGAGAGGAAATTCTAGTAGACCAGAGCTTATAATTCTCCATATAAAATATACGTAAAGTGTGTGCATTAGCGATACACACGGCCAAAACAGAATATTAGTAGGTGTATCTTTTTAGATACACAATGTTTTAGCAGTGTGTATCGAAAAAGATACACTGGCGCTGAATGTGTTAAATAAAAACTTTCCTGCCAAATGACATGATGAGAAGCAAGCAGGAATTGACTGGATGAAATCTTTTATGAAAAGAAACAAGAACATATCATTAAGAAAGCCGGAAAATAATAGTCTTGCTCGAGCCACTTCATTCAATAAAGATAATGTTTCTACTTTTTTTAAGAATTATAAAAAAGTTTTAAAATCACACAAATTGGAATCAAACCATATAATAAATTTAGATGAAACAGGAATAAGCACAGTTTTGCCTTGCCCAAAGGTATTGTCAGAAAAAGGCAAAAGGTTGGTCAGATTGTTTCAGCGGAGCGTGGTCAACTAGTAACATTAGTAGGAATAACGCACTTCCACCGGTATATGTCTTCCCCAGAGTGAATGCTAAACAATATTTTGTAAACGGAGGACCTGTTGGAGCATTAGCTTTAGCTAATAAAAGTGGCTGGATGACGGCCGAACTTTTCATGAAGGTTTTACAGCATATCAAGGATCACACAAAGGAAAAACCCATTTTATTACTTATAGATAATCATAAGACGCATATATCGCTTGCAGCTATTTGTTTTTGCAAAGAGAATGGAATCGTCTTGCTTTCACTACCCCCACACTGCTCTCATAAACTCCAACCATTGGATGTGGGAGTTTACGGTCCATTTAAATCTATGCTCAAAACGTCGTTTAATAATCATATGGCCACTCACCTGCCCACTCACCCGGGAAAACCAATTTCAATATACATTCCTCTACTGTCAAAGGAATCATTCCTTATGCGTTTTACCCCAAAGAATATTACTAAAGGATTTGAAGCATCAGGTTTATGGCTGCTAAATGATTTAATTTTTACTGATATTGATTTTGAAAGCTCTTATGTAACCGACAGACCAATACCAAACTCAAATTTGAATAATAATGAGGTCGCTACTACGTCAAACATAATTGTAACTGAAATACCAGTTGCACAACCTGGACCAGGTGTAACGCCTGAAGTTGTAAGACCATTTCCCAAGGCTTCACCTAGGAAAAAACAGGCAGAAAGAAAGGAAAATCATGCATCTTTACCAGCACGCCAGAAATAGAATAAATTAAAGAGGAACATGCTTTAAAAATGCGAAAAGAAAAAGAAAAAACACTGAAAATACAAAAAGAAAAGAAAAAAAACTTTGAAACTGGTTATATTTCAAAGAAAGTTCATCAGAAGATGAATTCTCTCAACTGGAGAATACGGATTCCACCGATGACGATGACATTGCAGGTGAAGAAATTTCAGATGATGATGACATTACAGATGAAGGAATTTTAGATAACGACAGAATGGATGTTGTTAAAGAAGGGCTTCTAGATGATGACGTAGTCAGTGTCGATGATTATGTGCTCGTTAAATTTGCAACAAAAAAAAGATTGATTTACTACGTTGCACAAATAAAAAGTGCATATGAAATTGATGAGGAGTATGAAGTAGAGTTTCTACGAAAGCACACATCTACTTGGACTTTCTCATTTCCTACAACAAACGACAAAGGTGTGATTAAGAGGGAAGACGTCGTTTTAAAGTTGCCAAATCTTTTACAGACAAAAGGAACAGCTAGATCCTCTTCTTTTATCGAATTTGGTATTTCCCTAAAAAAGTTTAATTTTACATGATTATTTTGTAATACGTAACTATGTAATGCAACTTTAATCGTTTCTTTTAATATTGTTGTAATGATAATAAAATATATAAATGAATAAACATGTATCTAAAAATTAATACTGCTGTCCACATCGACCCTTTCCTCAGTCCACATGCACCCACCGTTGGGGCACGTGAACATTTGCAACTTTTTTTCAAATTGCTCAAAAAATATAAATGGGTATTTTTTTATCTTCTAATATTACTAGTAAAGTGTTAAGAATATATTGTTAAGCTCGAAAATTGTTTTAAAGCAAACTCATAATAAATAACAAAAAATATATTACATTTTGAAAAATCGTGTCCACATGCGCCCCCCCTCTCCCCTACCTAAGTATACCAATTTTGCTGTTTTATATGACTTTTTCGACTAACATAAATGTGTGCAATGACATACAAATATGATACGATAGGATTTTGTTTTGTGGATATTTTTGAAAATTACTATAAAAAAATGATTTTGGAATTACACAAAAACATACATTTTAGGCCTGTATAAGTCAATTTGAATTTAATGTCGAAAACTTAAAGACTACCCTGTGTTACGTGCAGTGGTGGGAAAACTACCTGCTAAAAGGGACATAATGCTTTAGGACTATTACATAACTTGAGCTTGTGACAATAGCATAATTTATTTTGCACGTTCAATCTTTGTTAAACATTAGTAGTCTAGGAAATAGCGTGTAAATTCGACGACGAGTGGTTACCGTCTGCCAGTCGGTAATCGAAGAGACCATATGAATACAAATTTTTTTTCTCTCTGGAACTTTTTTGAATGATTATCGATATCTGTCCGCATGGATAGTTAGTATATGTACTTCACATACCCCAATTACGCTGACAGACGAAAATTCCGAACGGCGCGCGCGCTAACCGGAAAAAGAAACTAAAAATTTTGTTTTCTTTTTCCGGTTAGCGCGCGCGCCATTCGGAATTTTCGTCTGCCAGCATAATTGGGGTATGTGAAGTACATATACTAACTACCTATGTGGACAGATATCGATAATCATTCGATTTAAAAATAAATGCCCCCCCCTCCCTATCCCCACACCATACCAAAAAGTTCCAGAGAGAAAAAAAATTTTGTATTTATATGGTCTCTTCGATTACCGTCTGGCAGACGGTAACCACACGTCGTCGAATTTGCACTCTATTTCCTATACTATAAAGTTAATTAAAAGTTCATAAAATTAATGTTAGTGTTTATTTCATCATAACAGAAGAAAATTGCAAATTTTCTTATCGAGGGCCGAGAGTTTACTAAAGTAGATATTTATTATTTAATGCAGATATTGCCACAACTTAGTTATAAAAAAAGAAAGAAAGAAAGAAAGATTTATTGGTGCTAAAAAACAGAGATTACACAAGTCAAGAAAGAAGGTTTACAGTACGCGTACTTAACACAACGAATCACAATACTTGTATAAATACATTACTTATGACTAGCTAATAAATATTTATGAAATGCTTATAAAAATTGTAATATAACCTAGGTATCTTGTGATAACAAAGTCTCACGTATACATAAAATTGCTATTCTACAATTTCGAAATAAGAACTACGTAATTAAAATTGACTAATCGGAAGATCCACTTTTACAATAAATATGACAATAATTAACTTAATTATACGTATAAGATCACAACAAAAACGACATGCTGTATATACATATCAGCACTTTAAGTGGCTACAAATAATTGACAACAAATAATAATCTTTGTTGTTTCCAGACCTTTAAGTGTATATCTTTTCAACTGACAAAGAAGAATTAAAATATGTACATGTTAAGGTACCAGATTTACCATATCTGTAAAATCATGATTACAAAAATCTTCCATAGAGTAAAAACATTTAGATATAAGATATTTTTTTACTACATTTTTAAAACTTTTAGAAGGCAACAGTTTCACGGGGTATGGTAGCGGGTTAAACAACTTAGGACCAGATTAAGATATTCCCGATTTAGATTTGTTAATTCTGTGAAAGTCGATATAAATGTTTGTCTTATGTCTTGTGTCATACGAGTGAATTTCATTATGGGTAACATAACTTGGTAGATTATCTCTAACGAACATGAGCCACTGTAAGATGTATAGTGAGGGTACTGTGAGAATTTTAAGTTCAATATACGCTGGTGTACAATCTTCCCTATACTCAAACTTGTTTATAATTCGTATTGCCTTCCTCTGTAGTCCAAATACGCGTTTCATGCTTGGAGCATGGCCCCAAACATGAATAGCATATGCTATCTTTGACTGAACAATTGCATGGTAAGTTATTAGGAGTACTTGCCTGGACACTATTAATGACAGATTTCTAATTGCATAGATACTAGAGGTTAACTTATTACATAATTTGTTAATGTGAATATTCCATGTCAGCTTAGGGTCTATCTGTACCCCAAGAAATTTTACTGACTCTGAGTTATTGTTTAGATCCATATTACGTAAGCTAAAAAGCATAGTTTCTGTTTTGGTAGCATTTAAGCTTAGTCGATTTGCGACGAACCAGGCAGTGACCTCTGACTGCGTTTCCTCCATGATTAACTGGAGTGCATTACAGTTTTCGTCTCTATTTACCGCAGTTGTATCATCAATCAGCGAAGAGGATAAAGTCGGCTCTGGGGCCAGCATATACCAAATCGTTGATATAGATGAGGAATAGTACTGGTCCCAGTACCGACCCCTGTGATACTCCGAATTTTACTGTTCTCATCTGGGAGCGACTATTATCGGTTTCAACCAGTTGCATGCGGTCTGTTAAGTAAGACTGTATTAATTTCAAGCTTGAAACAGAAAATTTGTAATAACTAAGTTTTTTTATAAGTATACTAGAGGAAACACAGTCAAAAGCCTTGCTTAAGTCGCAATACAAAGCCCCTGTGTAGACACCAGTCTCAAATCCAATGTTTATAACTTCAACTAGTTTGTTGATCGCCATAGTGGTTGAACGTGCATTGCGAAAACCATACTGATTTGTATTAAACAGACTATTACTTTCAAAAAAAAGACATATTCTGGATTTTAAGGCCTTTTCAAAGACTTTTGCTATAATTGGAATAATTGAAATTGGTCGGTAGTTATCTAGCAAGTTTATAGGACCTTTTTTGTGTATAGGCACAACACGGGAAATTTTAAAGACTTTTGGGAAGACAGAAAGTTTTAAACATATATTGAGTAATTTTGTAAGAGGAATAACAATGATAGTTACTGGCTATACTTTTGAGTACCTTAGCGTTAAGATTATAAAAATCTTTGCTATTTTTATTTTTTAAATTGAAAATTATGTCTCTAACTTCAATGAAAGTTAACTCACCGAAATTAAAATCTTGTTGGCCTGCTTGATGTGTTGTCTTATTGTTGTTATATAAATATTCCTCTGCGGTAAAATCACTATTAGGGAGCTCATCAATAATATTCTTAGCAATGTCTGCAAAGAAATTGTTGAAATCATCCGGACTTATGTTTGTGTAGCTGTTTAAATTTTTTGGCTGTGAGATCGTATTTTCTCGTACCACTTGCCAGATCGCACTAGATTTATTAGTATGAGATTTAATGTATGTATCATTAGCATTACGTTTAGCATTTGCAATTGCAATGTTATATTTTTTTCTATATTTTTGCATAACTTGTCTGAGTTCTGGCGAGTTTGTAGCTTTTACTGTTTCTTGCATAAAATGTGTCCCTCATATCCCCTAGTTCCTTCGTGAACCAGGTCGCCCTGAGTGTGTTTTTTTGTTTGAACTTTTTCTCTGGAAAGGCAAGCTTCACTGCATTGCATAAGGAGGTTATAAACATTTCTGATTTTAGTTCAATATTTATGTTTGGATCGTCCACAAAGTCCCAACATATGTTTCCTACAACACTATTTAAGAAAAATAGACCCTCATCTGTTACAGGTCTACAATTAAAATTTGTGGTACTCTCAGTATTAGTACTATTGACAGGAAAATTTATTGTAATCGCTATATGGTCTGATAAATGAGTGTCAATTACAGAAGTTTGAAAAGTACTTTTTAAGTTGATTAAGAAATTGTCCAGGCAAGAATCCCCTCTGGTATTTGCATCAATTGTTATAGATAAACCGTATGTTTTTATTAAATCAGTAAAGATGACAGCATGATTGTTATTTTTATTGTTAAAGTTTATATTAAATTCCCCATTTATAACGAATATATATATATATATATATATACAGGGGCGTAGCGAAGGGGGGGTATGGGAGTACATAACCCCCCTCAGCAATTTTTATTTCGGTGGATTTTTTTTATTATTTATTTATTTACAGAGTTGTTTGGTAGTTTATGAAGTTGGCAAATTTGAAAAATAACCCCCCAAAAAAGTTGGCTTGCGACGTCTCTGTATATGTATTAATTATAGCAAAAATATCAAGGAAAACGCATTGCTCTTAAGAAAATAGTTTTTTTTATTTAATCAAATAGATTTTGAAAAAAGTTGCACAACAATCGCTATAACAGAAACTAAAAAAAAGAGCAAAAATCAAATCCCTACTAAGACACCTGATTTAACACCAAATAATGGTCAAGGCAATGGCCAAGATGAACCTTTAGACAGTGAATATAATGAAGAAACGCTCGAAAAATTAAAAGACTATACGGACAAAAATGTACAAAAAGATAATTCCTCGAATAGTTCATTTCTCTTTCTACCTCTAATAATAAAAGGCCGAAAAATGCTTATTCGAAAGTCCACGTTATGTTGGTGGTTTTTTGAAAAATCTGGAAAACTGAGTTGTGATAGATTACAAAGAGTTAAAGAAATGTCATTATCACGAAACGAATCCAGTCATCCAAAGACACAAACAAACAAATCGATAATATGACCAAAAAATCCAAAAGTACCCAAAAGAATTAAAGAAGTCGAGGCAGATAGTGGAGAAACAACACAAACGTCAGATGAGGAATACAAAAGCCAAAGTGAAGTTGAAAATTATGTTGAAGATCAGGTTGAAGATAATGATAAGACCTAGTAGATAATGGAAATAATATTGAAATAGAAAAATACTGTACGGTTTTTTATGATAAAAGATGGTATTTGGGTTACAAAAATAGAAAATTAAACAATTTTTGCAAGAAAATTTAGATGAATTTGTCGGGCCGGCTAAAGAAGATATTCAGGAGGTGCCTAAATCCTACATATATGGTCCAATAAAACTTGTATCATAGTACACCATCAGCCAAACTAACAGATTAGAAATTAAGAAAAAAAATTAAGGAATTCAAAAACGGGACAATTTACTATATTTCAAAATTTTAAACACTTTTGGATCTTGTATGATCATAACGTGACTGTAGTTGAATCTATTATGAATTGAATAACATTGATAATTTTGGAATAATTTTTATAAATTTTAAACTAACAACATGATTTTCTAACAAAGCAACAGGCCGTTTGGTCATTGCTCTCGCCTAACTAATTAATCTAGATATTTTAAAATAGTCTGCCCATTTTAGTAAAAACTTGCGCGAACACACAGAATCATCTTCTACAGGTCTTCAGTCAGTGATATCTGCGAAATATCTACAAACGTGCAAAAAAGCCCGCACTAAATTTTCCACGAACTTTCCTATTTGACAGTTAGATTAGAGCAATCACCAACATATAAAATAATACATATACATGGTACCTAAAAACAGTTTGTTTGATTCAAGAAAGCTTTGTTTGCGTATACGAAAATCAATATTTTCTTTATTCTAAAACAAATTCCTACTTTATCTATGTTCAGATAAAGGTTTATGATCCTTTTTAGAAATTTAAAACTATTTGAATAGATAATACATTTCATGTTGGCTTTTTCCTTGAATTTAATAGCGTTTTTCAGTTCACTTGGTTTTTACTTGGAAATTACTCTCAAATTGGGAAGTAGACAAAATCATTCCACCCTACGTGTCGTAATTTTTTTACTTCCTTGATTTTCGAGAAAGTTCCATGACAACCACGCTTCTCTTAAAAATAATTAAATTCGGCACGTCGCCAAAATTTTGTATATATACCTGATAAATAAACTTATACCCACCCGTAGGCATCGTGGTGCTAAGAGGAGAAATAATTTTATATAATATTCTTAGCAATAACATGGCAACGAGCCTGGCAATATTTTTCAACTACGGCAATACCAAAGCATTAGTAGGAATAAAGAGGCATTAACGGCAATAAGCAGGAAATATCCAATTAAAGGAAATAAATTGGCAATAACGGTAATATATCCGCAATAACAAAAAAATACTACTTTATTGCCGGCACTTGGCAATACTGTACAAAATTTTGGCCAGTGGGAAGCCCCTCGGTGGTATTTTAATGTGCATAGAAACCATAAAAAATGATCCTAATTTACCAAATGTGTTGAATGTACTGTGTATGTCCTTAGTTCAACGTGCCGAAAAGTGTATTGATGCAGACGGAAGCCATTTTGAACAATTTATGTAAATCAACAAATTAATTGGTACGTTCTAAATTTATCGAATATTTTAGTTTTCGATACCTGATCGGCAATTCCTTAAACAAATCAGATTTTTTCCTAACTTAAAATACACATAATTGTTTTCTCTTATCGAATCTGAGACGTCTAACTCTTTATTTCCCAATGTCAAGCAATGATTTCTCATTTTTCAAGCTTTTAACCCAGAACACTCATTTAGGTTACAAATGTTAATAAATCACATTTAAATGTGAAAAATTATAAACAACAATAAAAGCTCCAATATTTTGTTGTAAATTAAAAAAACACACATGCAAAGAAATGCTGTGTTTAAACCTCTACGCCCATCATTTGCTTGCAGTTCTGCAAAAAGAGATAACGCATTATTTACATTTTTAAAATTGGTTCCATTGAGGCGGTCATCAAAGGTGTCGCCCTTCTTTCCTTTGAAACTGCGGGCCGCCGCGTGCCGGCGAGAACGAGTCGCTTGGTAATCTTTGCACTTTTTTATGACAATTTAAAGGGAACTACATGGCCATTGACCCAGAAAGGCAGTGGTTCTCAAATGTTTCCTACCCTAATATTCAAATTGTTGACCTAGGTTAGTTTTTTTCAAAGTGCCCCTAGTTGAAAAAGTCATAAAGGTTTTTTGTTTGTCTAGTCGGTCCACATTACCAGTTTTTTTTTTTTAATGACATTAAACTAATTACACCCTGTATATAGATAGATATATAGATATTGATACGAAAAATAATAGATACAACTCTTGTTAAACTCTTGACAAATACGAAAACAATAAGTACATTGCATTTGACCGGCACGTTTCTAAAACTGTATATGTTGTTTATAAGGGAAACATTTTCATATAATTGAGTTAGTCATGGAATTCTAAACAACCTTCTAAGAACAATAACTCAAGACAGAAACACTGATTGTATTGAACTTTGTGTAGCAAGTTAGTGTTAGGTAGAGAAAGAGCCCTCTCGTTTAAAAAAAAAATCTATCGGGAAATATAAGTTATGAAATATTTGTAAAAAAATTGCAATATAACTTTGATTTAAGTTCTACAAACACAAAATTATATAGTATAGATAGATAGATAGATAGATTTATTCCATTTCATTAGACATACTACAAAATACATAATATGTATAAAACAGGTCATTTTAGATACCACAAACTAAAATAAAAATAACTGCACAAGTAAACACTTATTGTAAAAAAAACATTAATGTATACTTTTACATTACAACTTATTCGATGGTTAAAACCTAAAACTATCAATATTAAAAATTAAGAATTCTTGAACAGAATATGGTTCCATATTGCAAATGTATTGAAAAGCTTGTTTTTTGAAGACCTTTGGAGAAGTACTGTCTTTAAGAGAATTAGGAAGTAGGTTAAAAAATTTAATTGCTGAGTAAAAAGGTCCTTTCTCAGTAATAGTTAGACGATGTATAGGAAATGCATAACTGTTTTTATGTCTTGTATCATGAGAGTGGTCAAAGTTTGAAATATTAAATTCAGCTTGTTGATTTTTTAAATACAACAAACATGAGTATATATATAATCCTGGTATGGTAAGGATTTCATTTTGCCTAAAATAACCCCTGCATGAACAGTTGAATTTTATTTTATAAATTATTCTTAATGCTCTTTTTTGTATTTTGAATATTTTGTAAAGGTCGGAGGAACCACCCCAAATTTCAATTGCATATTTAACGATAGAGTAAAAATTTGCATAGTAAAATATTTTAAGTGTTGATGCATCAAACAGATGTGATAATATCCTAAGCGCGTAACATGATTTGTTAAGTTTATTAATGGTTTCATCTATATGCAAAAACCATTTCATATTGCTATCCAGAGTTACACCTAGTAATTTTGTGGAATTTGCATTTAAGATTGGTACTTCTTTTGATAGTTGATCTGGTAATATTAGACCTGATCTATCAGTTTTAAAAATTACACAGCTCGATTTAGACTCGTTTAATATAAGTTGATTAGTATAAAACCAATTTCTTACATTTTGCCATAATTGGGAGAGCTCTTGGGCTACCTCTTCCAACGTTTTACCCCTTATTAGCAAATTGGTATCGTCGGCATAGTTAATTATGGTTGCTTTAATATTATTATCTGTAAGTTTCACGAGATCGTTTATATAGATTATGAACAGAAGTGGTCCAAGGACACTGCCTTGAGGTACTCCATAATTTTGACTAAGAGTGTCAAAATCATATTTATTACCATTAAATGATATCACTGTCCTTTGCTTTCTATTTTGCAAATATGAATTGAACCATTGGAAACTGGTTCCTCGCACGCCTATTTGTTCCAACTTATTGAGAAGATGATTGTGATTCAACGTATCAAAGGCCTTGGATAGGTCAAGAAATAATCCGCAAACAATTTCCTGGCCATCCAAACCCTCTAATATTGTATTTACAAAATTGAAAAGAGCTGTTGTCGTCGATTTTTCTTTCATAAAGCCATGCTGAAAGTTATTAAAAAATTGAATGCTATTTAAAAAACCAATTAGCCTGTTGTACATAAGCGTTTCCAATATTTTGGAAAACACTGACAGTAAACTTATAGGGCGATAATTACTTAAGTCATTTGTATTGCCTTTTTTGTGTAATGGCAATACAATTGCTAGTTTCAGAGATTCTGGAAATACTCCTTGACATAATGACGCATTAAATATATTCTCAAGTGGTGCAACTATAGGGTCTATACATTTTTTCAATAAACTAGATGAAATACCGTCAAATCCACTGGAAGTTTTTGGTTTAAATTTTTTTACTATCTCGCATATTTCTTTTGATGATGTAGGGTATATAAACATAGACTTTTTGATAATTTTAATGTTGTGATCTGTACTTACATTATTATTGTTTAGATTTGCTATTAGCTCAGGAATAGCCTCAACAAAGAATGAATTAAATTTATTTGCTAAAACAAGTGGATCTCCTGATGGTAATCTATTATTTGTTTTGTTACCAATTGTTGAGTTAACTAGGCTCCACATACATTTAGATTTGTTATTAGAGTTATTGTTAATATTCTTGTAGTATTCACTTTTAGCTTTTTTCAGTTTCTCTCAGTAAATATTTTTAAAATGATTGTACACTTGTTTATACTGAGGATTGATATTACTAATATCCTCCAGAAGTTTTATTTTATTTTTAAGATCAGTTAATTCAGGATTAAACCAGTCGGATTTCCGAGGCTGGCGAATTTTTCTCTTTATTAGTGGGAAATGTTTGCAAAAAGCTCCTATTATTTTTAAAAACTCATTTGTTTTGTCATCCACAGAATTTAAATTGTATATACTAGACCAGTTTGTCTTAGTCAACTCATCAGTGAAGTTGTTTACGTTCATTTCGTTATATGACCTTGTGTATATGTACTGTATTTTTTTAGCCATGACTGAGAAAGTAAAGACCTGTGCTCTATGGTCAGATAATGACGATTGTAAAACTTCAGTTTCATGATCAGAACATATATTTGTTATTACGTAATCAATAATTTTTTTACTTGTTGATGTAATTCTTGTATAATCCTTTACTGTGACTGATAAACCATAGGAATCTATTAAACTTGACAACTGATATTTTTCTACACCTTCCTTTGCATAATCAATATTGAGGTCACCTGTTATGATGATTGGTTTTTTTTCATTAAACAAGCTTTCCAATATCAAATTCAGTTTATATAAAAACAAATCTAAAGAACCACTTGGGGGACGGTATATGCACAAAATCACGCAATTGATTTTACTAAAGTTACACTCAATGGCGCTACACTCAAAATGACCTTTTTCTGAGATACTTACAATGTCTTCTCGTGATTTCCAGGCGATGTCCTTTGTGACATAGATAGCAGAACCACCATGTTCACCATGCGTGCGGCAGAAGCTTGATGCAAGAATCATGTTTTTAATTGAAAAGAGTTCTAATTCCTCTTTGGACTGCCAGTGTTCAGTTAAACATGCTATTTGACACATATCTAAACTTTCCAAAAATATTTCTAACTGACTGATGCTGGTACTTATACACTGTATATTTTGATGCATTAGTTTCACTAAAAGTTTATCTTGAACAATATTTGATTCATTGAGTGAGGGTATGGTACAGTAACTGGCATTTAAATTATGTTCCTTGGTCACTGGTTTCACTTCTTTTCTCGAATAAAATTCTATTCCTTGCTGCTCGAAAAAAATCAAATTTACATACGGATATTCCTAAGGCCCATGATTTAGGATTAAGTAAAACATCTTCGAGTGAGATGTCTGCTCCAATTTTGAAAGAGCTGAACTTAGGCCATTTATGCTTGGGCTTAATTTTAAAGCATAGGAAATCATGGCGCTGAAATTTGTTATTTAAATAATTAGTCAAATCTTCGGCTGTTAAATTACGATTAAAATTTGACACATGAATCCATGTTCTTTTGATAACTTGAACAGCAGAGAATTTCTTCTCATCTGGTTCAGCATTTCCAACAATGACTTGTTTCTTTTGGTTATTTTTTAAGGAATTTTCAGTGTTCATAGCTGCTCGTTGCCTCCTAGATTTAACCTGGGTGAAATTATTTTCATTATGAACATCAGTATTTTCATTAACAACATGGTTGTTGGTATAATCACATGTAGAAGTACTTGCATCCAAATTAATAATATCATTCATTATTGTCTTTTGCTTGTCCAGTAATTTAATAAATTCACTCTGTTTGGGGGTCTCTGGTTTAATTTTATTTGAGACAGTTTTTGTAGGTGTTTGAATGTTTGGCTTTTTTGTAGTTGGTTGTTTATCACTCCTACTTTTTGCATCTGGATGTACAGCTTGTGTATTAAATTCATCAAGTTTGTTTATTTTAATTTTTACGCTGTCTAATTCTTCCTGAAGTAAGGTAGTTATTTTGTTCATCTCAGAACAAATATATAGTTTGAGTGTTTCACTTATTCGTTTTTCTGAATCTGCCAGGCTGAGGCAATGTTTACTTTGGTTTTGATATTTAAAGATCTCATCTTGCAGGTTCTTATTTTTTTTTTTCAGTTCATTATTTTCACTTATTAGGCCCTTGTTCAATTTCTTAAGTTGCTTAATTTTGCTTTCAAGATCTTGATTTTTTGTTGCAAGGTCATCTTCATCACTATCACTGACGAAAACCTCATTTTCACTGTTCATCAGCTTGTTATCATTTAGATTAGATCCACAACATGAAACTCTTACTGCACAACTATTATGATACACTTTGTCACATTTTGCACAATTAACTGGCTTTTTTATTACTTTTTTATTACAATAATTGCACTTCTCTTTAAATGGAAACTTATCCTTTTCAGCCATCTTGACTCTACATTGAAAGAATATACTGACAAATATTTTCCTAATCAAGATGGCATCATTAAGAGTTCATTCAAACTACAAGCGCAGCAAATATACCTAAAAAATTAACTTATTTTTTAAACTACGAAGGGTATACTATAGAATGTTCGATAATTATATAGAAAATTCAATAATCCGGCTTAAAGTATAATGTTTATATATCTAATTTAAAATGTGTCTAAGGTGGCTATATTTATGTGCTAAGTCTGGGTATACTCACATGATTTTAAAGCTACACTGAAAAAAGTACTTCTGTAATTTTACGTGCTTCTTCATGTACACTGAAAAAAGTACTTGTGTAATTTTACATACATTTTCATGTAGATCTGTGACCAGTGATAATGACTAGAATTTCACAGACTGGATGTAAAATTACACCACTGTTGCCTATAAATTTACACGAGGGCTAGTAAATTGGCACTCAGTGTGGATAATTAAATTGTGATTTAACAAGGCAGTTGACGTAAAATCACATTAGGACAGGAATAAATTTGCAAGTTGTGTATATTTCCATGTGGCATGTATTTTTACATGTATTTGTCTGTAGCGACTTCTTATTATATGATTTTGACCATAAAATTCCATGAATTCTAATGTAATGAGGCTGTAATTTTACATGCACTTTTTTCACTATAGTTCTGTGACCAGTCATAATGACTAGAATTTCACAGACTGGATGTAAAATTACACTACTGTTGTAAAAATACATGCGCAATGTGATGTGATTTTACATATACTCTTATAATTCTTCGGCATAATTGTACATGAAGGCCGTACTTATACAAGGTGATTTTACACGAATTCCTGAGTTTTGTTGGCATAGTTACATGGAGGCCATAACTTTACAAAGTGATTTTACGCAAATTCCTGACAAGTTTTGTTCTAAATTTACAGGGCGCATATGGTTTTTAGTGAACATTAATGGCTCAAATTTATTGTTTTTAAGTATAATTTAGATAAGTTATAAAATAGAGACAACTGTTTGTATTTAACCGTTTCAAAGGTGATTAAATACAAAAAACGCATTGTAGTAGTGGGGGGTTGATAAAGTAAAAAAATATTTTGAGGTTTCTGGTTCTTGTACACACACTAAATCACATTTTTTTTCATCCCCTTTAATAATGGGGTGGGGGTGGTAATGGGGGTGGCCAATGCCAAAATTTTTTTTGACACCTTAGCTTCTCTTGTATATACTAAATACCAATTTTATGGACTCTTACCTGCTCGATTTACCTATTTTCCCAAATTTACCCCCCAACCCTTCGACGGAACAAGATGAAAATATAATCTAGTTCTAGATCTCATTAAAGTACATATGTGTATCAAATTTCAAGTCAATATCTCAAACGGTTCCAGAGTAAACGTGCGCACAAAAAAAGTTACAGACCGACAGACAGACAGAAAATTTTTTTTGCTCAAACTTGAAATCTCGACGTTTCATGACATTCTAAGCCTATTTAAACAATAAAAAAAAATTTAAAATAGTTTTCCGGATATCTCGTGACGTAATAGCTTAATAATATAATAATAATTGTTTATTAACGCGGAAATAAATCGGACGAAGGACCATTCAGCGTAACGCTGACAAAGTGAACTAATATTAATAATTGAATTTGAAATACCTTGTGACCTCGTGTACTAGCGGCACTTCCTGGTGTTGTTCTCTTCTAGTTGGGCCCAACAAACTCCAGGTCTCCAGTATGGGAATATGGCAAGGTACACAAGACACTCGCGTGGTGATAAATAGCGGTTTTTATTTTTTTTTTAAGTTGACCGAAAAATGACTATATTTTTTTTGTAGCGTTATTATTTTTTGTTGATATGGAAATCAAAAACAAATTGAGTTATAGAAACAAAAAATGCTAGCATTGTTTTCTGAACATACCGCCCATCCAAATAGCGAAGCATTTGTAATAAAGTTTGTAATTTCCGTGGGAAACGTATTTATGAGTACAAGAAATATATCTAAAACTATGAAACTAAAACTAGGTTAAATAATAGTACAAAACTAGTGAGGAGTAGGTAAGGGACATAGTTTTACAAGAGGTCTCTTAAGGACACCGTTAGCTGTTCGCACAGTAGCAACACGAGTCTGCCCATCAGGACTAGAGTGCAATTCGACAATTCGGCCAAGATGCCACGTTAGCGGTGGGACATTGTCCTGTTTGATGACAACAATGGTGCCAATATTGGGAGGTTTTGTAGAATCTGTCCATTTATGTCGTTGCTGGAGAGTGTGAAGATACTCGTTATGCCAGCGCTTCCAAAATCCTTGTTGAATTTGTTGCAACAATTGCCATCTGGACAAACGATTTATGGGTACGGAGATTAACTCCTCGTCGGGAGGAGTTGTTAATGAAGATAATGTTAAAAAATGACCTGGAGTTAAGGCCTGAAGATCATTTGGATCACTACTAAGCTGACATAATGGTCGTGAATTTAAAACTACTTCGATTTGGTGAAAAACGGTATTAAGCTCCTCGTAGGTCAGTACTTGATCACCAATAATTCGAGAAATGTGATGTTTGACTGATTTGACTCCTGCTTCCCATAAACCACCAAAGTGAGCCGCAGACGCGGGATTGAAGTGCCACTTAATTTGCATGACTCCGGCGGCGTTTTGGGTTAATTCATTCAGTTGACGATTAGCGCCAACGAAATTAGTTCCGTTGTCACTGTAAAGAGGAGAGCATTGGCCTCGACGTGCAACAAATCGCCGTAATGCTGCTATAAATGAATCAGATGAAAGATCTGAAACAAGTTCAAGATGGAGAGCTTTAATGGCGAGACATACAAATAAGCATAGATATGCCTTTTGAGTTTTACCACCCCGGCGTCTACCAAAAGTAATATGAAACGGCCCAGCGAAGTCTACTCCGGTGTGCAGGAATGGTTTAACTTCAGAGACTTGAGAAGTGGGTAAATCACTCATCAGAGGTGTATAGGATTTTGGATTATGTCGCGAACAACGATAGCAATGAGAAATGCAATGATTAATTGCTCGTCTAGCGGACAATATCCAGAATTGTTCAGCTAATAAAGCCTGAAGTGCAGTTGCGCCAGGATGCAGATACTTATTATGATACTGATTAATAAGAAGTTTAGTTAATCGGTGTTCCCGTGGTAATAAGATTGGATGTTTTCTCTCAAAGGATTCTTGAGAGTGGCGAAGTCTTCCGCCCACCCTGAGAATACCCTCCTGATCTAGGAAAGGTGCAAGTTTGCGTATAGGTTTAGCACAAGGGCTTTTTGAACAAATTTGCTTTATTTCATTAGCAAAGACTAATTGTTGAATATGTTTTATAATGATAAGCAGCGCATTATGTAGTTCCAAATTTACCAAAGGACCTCGAATTAAATTAGTTTTATCCTTTAAATAGCTGGTAAATCGAATTAAATAAGCTATGCTTCCTTGAACCTTTCGCAAAGAGGAAAATCGTGATAATAAAATTATTATGAAATCATGTTGTCCAGTGACAACGAGATAGATTGTATTGGTTTCTAAGTCTAATAGGCCAAAGTTCAGGCGGAGAGCTGAGCCACTTGGGACCCGCCCACCATGAAGAACATTTCAAGAGGTCATGAGGAAGAAGACCCCATGAGGCGCAATCAGCAGGATCGATACCATCAATATGATGCCAATTTTCCGGAGATAATTTTTCCTGAATTTGTGTAACACGGTTTGCAATAAACGTTTTCCACTGATGTGGAGAGGATTTAATCCAGGTTAATGCGACTGTGGAATCGGACCAAGCGTAAATATTTTTAAAAGCAATATTGGCATAGGTGTCACGTACAAAATAAACTAAATCTGAAAGTAACAGTGCTGCACATAATTCAAGGCGTGGAATTGTGATACGCTTAAGCGGAGACACCCTAGATTTAGCACAAACCAAAAAAATGCGTACAGAACCATCATTTTCTGTAACCCTAAAATATACCACACATGCATAACCAGTCTCAGAAGCATCACAGAAACCATGAAGGTCACATGCTTGATAATTGTCCGTTATAACGAGCCGAGGTAACTGAAGTTGAGCGAGACATAATACCTCACGCTTGTATTGTGACCAACGTGAACAAATCTCAGCGGAGGGAACCTCATCCCAAGACAATCCTTGTGTCCAAAGAATCTGGATCAAGTGCTTTGCAAAAAGAGTAAGCGGAGCTAACAATCCAAGTGGGTCAAATATGCGTGCGACTTCAGAAAGTATTGATCTTTTGGTACAACAACGGTCGATAGTGTCTATTTTGTAAGTTAGGGAATCATAAGTTGGATTCCAGTTCAAGCCCAACACCTTTTGAAAGTAATCAGCAGTGTCAAATGATTGACAATTAGTTTGGCGTAATGATGGGGGTATGGAGTCTAATACGATAGGATCGTTGCCAGACCACTTCCTCAAATCAAATCCACCACTTTTAAGAAGATCTCGAAGTTGAGATTGTAAAGTAATAGCTTCTTCAGCAGATGAACAGCCCGTGACTACGTCATCTACATAAATGTCGCTAAGTAACACTTTTGCAGCGTGAGGAAAATTATCTTTTTCATCTGAAGCAATTTGTAAAAGAGTGCGGATAGCTAGATATGGAGCAGATGATACTCCGTATGTAACAGTATTCAATTCAAATTCTTGAACAGGAGTGTTTTGAGAAAAGCGCCATAATATGCGTTGATAGGCTCTGTGATCAGATGTTACTAAAATTTGCCTGTACATTTGTTTTATATCTGCAATAAGTACAGTGGAATGGGTACGAAACCGTAAAAGTAATGATACTATGTCTTGTTGTAATTTAGGACCTGTTAATAAGGTGTCATTCAGAGAAACATTATTAGTAGACTTTGCTGAGGCGTCAAAGACGACACGTAATTTCGTGGTAGAACTTTCGGGCTTCAACACACAATGATGAGGAATATAATAACACGAATCAGAATGATTGGAAGCACTTTGACCACTCACAGGAGACATGTGTCCACAGTCAAGATAATCCTGCATGAAATTTGAATATTCTTGTTTTAATGTAGAATCTTTATTCAAGCGATTTTCCAGAGATAAAAAACGACGCATTGCGGTATTAAAAGAATTACCTAAAATAGGAATATCTTCACGAAAAGGTAATGAAACGATGTATCTGCCTGATTTGTCACGAGTATGAGAATTGATAAAATTTTGCTCGCACTTAGTGTTCTCTGGAGAATTGAATATTTTGTCAGGTATACTTTCAAGTTCCCAAAACTTCTTTAATGTGGAATCAAGTTGTGAATAAACAGACACATGAAATGAGTTAACAACAGCTGGTGTAGAAATATGAATTTTTCCAGATAGTATCCAACCAAAGATGGTTTTCATTGCGATTGGTTCACCAGGACGACCATATTTAATAGCGGGTTGTATTATTTGTGAGTAGACAACAGCACCAAGCAAGATGTCTATTTCACTCGATTTCCTATAATCAGGATCAGCGAGAGGCAGGTTTTTTAAATGTTCATAACCTTGAGTGGTAATGTGACTAGACGGAATATCATTACAGATGACCGGCAAGACCATTGCCTGTATATTAAAACTGGGATGATGTCTAAACATCGGAGTGACCTGACAAAAAGTCATGCCAGTACAAGCGGGTGAAGAAGTTCGACCAATTCCTTGAATAAGAACGGAGCATTGCGTAAGCGGTAAATTAAGTCTGTTTAGACATTTCTCAGTTATTACTGATATTTGACTGCCATTGTCTATAAGAGCACGGCAAGTTTGAAAATTACCACTAGCATCACAGATAGATACTAAGGCGGTGGATAAAAGAACTGTAACTGGAGCAATAGCACTAGCAACAACTTGAGGAATGTCAGCAGCGGCGGCATTATCTGTAGAATTAAAAGTCGAGATCGTAGTTGCTTCACGTGGAAAATGTAGCATCGTATGATGGCGTTTTTGACAAACGCGACAAACAGACAGGGAAGCACAAGTCAAGAAACTATGTGTTCCAAAGCAATTTACACAACGTCTGCATTCTTTAATAAAGTTATATCGATTTTGAGGCGACTTATTTAAAAATAAATCACATTTAAAAATAGAGTGGTTAGCATTGCAAACAAAGCAAGATGCTTGTTGAGGTTTTGCAAGAGGCACTGCTGAACCAATATTGTTTTGAGAAGATGTTTCCACCACGAGAGACTGCTGTTTTGATTTTATGGGAGATTGCGTATGTTGCTTATGAGATAATGAAGGAGAAAATATTCCAGTGTTAGAAGTTGAATACTGAGAGACACCAGAACAAATATTTGACAACATAGTGCTAGACTCCAAAGCATTGCATTGATCGGTCAAGAATTTAATTAACTGTTCATATGTGGGCAACTCCGTAATGCTACGATGCATTTCAAACCGTTTTCTAGTATTGGGATCAATTTTCTGCATTAACCAATTAAATAGAGTAAAATCCCACAAGTCAATTTCATATTTATTGAGAGCAAAAATATTTTCAGAAAATATATTTAAGAGAGTACGAAGAGAACTTGCGGAATCAGGTTTAGCTTTTGGCGAATTAAGAATATTTCCCCAATAGGTCGAAATAAGTATGCGTTTATTGTCATATCTTTTCTCTAGAGTTCCGAATGCAATATGATAATTATCAGAGGTTATTGGTAAATGTTTCACTAATTTTAATGGTTCATCAGATAAGTATTGGAATTTATCTATGTTAGACAAATTTGTGTGATTGTGTATCAATGACTTAAACAGTTCATAGAATGAAGTCCATTCAATAGCATTACCTGAAAATTTAGGTATCTGAATCTCCGGTAGATGAACAGTATTTTTATTGCTTTCAACATCAACCTTTTGATTTGTAGTAACAGCAGATGCCATTTTGGTTAATTGTATATCAACAGCTTGAATGTTATCATGCAAATCATCTATTTCTTCCACCAGTAAATTCAGTTGATCCAAATTTTCAACTGAGAGTTGACTCAATTTTAATGATTTGCGTTGTTCTTGAAAATCCTCGTAATGAGGTTAGATCTTTTAAATTTTGCATAAAACATAGAGTGCGTTGAAGTGTCTGCCACAACGGCAGATGAGTATTTTGACACGGCGGTTAATTTTCTAATTACCACATTACATTCCCTTACAAAATCCTCAAACTTCATTTTGTAAGTATTGATAAGCTCCTTAATAAGTTATATTAACCGAATGTGAATAAAATTACAAAATAGTTGTATTAATCAGTACTCACAAATACGTTGGAATGACAATATAATAACGAAAATATGTTTAGAGGAAACAAGAAAATGAATTAATTATAGCGGCAGGTTCAATAAAAAAACACCGTGTGCTAGTGTCAAAATGAATTTAAGCAACAAATGTCAGTTATGAAGTAATTAATTTAAAACGGTTTTAGATGAATATAAGGCAAAGCTGGTTTTCTTTTTTAAGGTATCGGCATCGAAGGATCAAAAATGTTTATTAACGCGGAAATAAATCGGACGAAGGACCATTCAGCGTAATGCTGACAAACTGAACTAATATTAATAATTGAATTTGAAATACCTTGTGACCTCGTGTACTAGCGGCACTTCCTGGTGTTGTTCTCTTCTAGTTGGGCCCAACAAACTCCAGGTCTCCAGTATGGGAATATGGCAAGGTACACAAGACACTCACGTGGTGATAAATAGCGGTTTTTATTATTTTTTTAAGTTGACCGAAAAATTACTTTTTATATTTTTTTTGTAGCGTTATTATTTTTTGTTGATATGGAAATCAAAAACAAATTGAGTTATAGAAACAAAAAATGCTAGCATTGTTTTCTGAACAATAATAAAAGTGCTTTATCGAATTGACATATACAATTCAACAGGCCATTGACCGAGGTCCTTCAGCCTATATATATAATGTATTCAAAGTATCGACAATTAACATAGTAGGAATTAAAATATCATTAATTAATGTGAGAAAAAAAAACTGTTTAATTTATTATTTCCCATAATGTTGTTAACAGGTGTTTCCATCTTGCTCTGCCATTATGTACTCTTCTTACACATAAGCTGTCTATTAACTCCTTATTATGTTCGTTCTGGGAGAATCTTGTTGACAGATTAGTTAGTCTCGCTTCTATTGGTTGAATATTTGTCAGCTGGTATAGCAGTTGGTTGGGAGGATTGTGTAGGGGATTATTGGGATGACGGATTTTGGTTATCAGACGAAGGGCACTTGTTTCTGCTACCTTGAGTTTTTGTATCGCTGGGTTTTTACAGTTTTGGAAGATTACGTGGCCATACTCCAACATGGGTCTGCAGATCGTTTTGTATATCCTACTGGCAGTTTCGATTTTGATTCCTCCTTTTTTATACACAAGGCATCTAAAATGTTTTGCTCGTGAAATAATGTTTCTTTTAGTTTGTGCCATATGGCTATGGTCGATAATTATTCCTAGGTATTTGGTTGATGTTTTGGGTAGAACGTATAATTGTACATATTGAGCGTTGGGAAATTCGGGCCAGGGTTGTGATTGAAAATAATAAAACCGGACTTAGCTGGATTAGGTTTTAGTCTCCATTTGTTAAACCAATTTGTAGTGTGTTGTACTAGATTTTGAAGGGTTTGTGTTGCTGTTGCTATAGAGGTATTATGAGATATGAGAGTCGTGTCATCGGCAAACTGGAGTATATAGGCACTGTGTGAAAAATGTTGGTCATCGTTGTAAGGGTGGTAATAGATATCTGCACAGAAAATATTGTACAGCAATTGAGAGAGTGGTGAACCTTGCGGTAGACCTTGTTCTGGTGTGAACTCATATGAGAATGAGGTTGAAACTTTGAATTTTAGGTGGCGTTCTCTCAGAAAACAGTCTACTAATAATATAAGGTACTTTGGACAGCCTAATTTGTAAAGTTTGTAAATTATGCCTTTGTGCCACATGCTGTCAAATTCAGTTTTGTGGTTTCAATATTGTTGATTAGCGTAAAAAGTGGGTGTAGTGTGGAACATTTAGTTTTAAATCCGAATTGGTGTCTGGGGATGTGGTATTCTACTCTTTCTTGTATTTTCTTTTTCAATATTTTCCCGAAGTTTTTTCCGATGACTGGTAGGAGCGTTATAGGTATGAAATTGGTTGCCTTGGCGTGGTCCGTGTTGGGTTTTGGTATTGCGACAATAGTTCCTAGTTTCCATTCTTCCGGTATGTACTGGTTAGTTAGACAAAATTCGTATATTTTTATGATGTGCCGGTATATTTGAAGGTCAAGTTGTTTCAAGATGTTTTTTGATATCAAGTCAGGACCTGGAGCAGTGCTTTTTCCCTGGTTTAGCATCTCGAAGTAATCATCTTCCTCGATGTTGTAGTTTACTAATGGCATTCTTTCATTGATGTATGTTTTGTACCAATTCTCTATTTCTGTATAATTATCATTATCAAAGTTGTTGTTCTGCTTTTTTTATAGGTAGTTTCGAAATGTTTTGCAAATATATCTGCTTTCTCTTCGGGGGTTTCGTAACTTTCGCCGTTCTCCATTATTGGTCTATTAGTTGTGTTTTTATTGTTATATTTTCCCAATTTTTTAATTTCATACCAGTAATTTTTGCCTTTTTGTTTATTTATATCCTCGCATGTTTTAATCCATTTGTGTGTTTTAAATTCGGTAATCAATTTTTGAATATTTTTGTTGTATTTGTTGAGCTCCGTTTTCGCAATCGGGTCATTATTGTTTCTGTATTCTCGATACGTTTTTCTTTTCCTTTTTATTAGCTGTATAATGAATGGAGGAAGTTCGTGGGTGTAATACTTCATTTCTGTTTTAGGCGTGTTCTGCAATATCGTTTCGGAGAGTTTATTATTAAAATGTGTTATATGTTCTCTGTCAATATGTCCCGAATTGTCTAAATAATTTAACATAATTTTGTTTATACTATTGATATTTGTTTTTTTAATTGTATTTCATCACTCTCTTGTGGGTTACTGGTTTTTGCAGGTCAATTTTAATTTTGAAGCCTAGGTGATCAGAACATAGGTCAGAAGTTAGTTCAACTTGTATATTGTTTTTAATAATAATAATAATAATAATAATATATTTATTCATCCTTATTACAGATCATTTCAAATACACATGATATATAGGATATGTCAGATTACGAGTCCGAGTTTAAGTTAATAAACTGGTGGTCAGGAACACTTACACAGTACAGATAAAATAATTAAAATAATTAAAAAGAATATACTTTACAATAGGTTTACCTATATTATAATAATATATTGTCTGAATAAAGGAGATAGTCTGGTGTTGAATCATTGTTATTAGGCATAATGAATGTTGGCGGCGTGTCATATGATAATCTGCCTTTTCTTCAGTCTGTTGTTACTAGTGTTGAAATCACCAACAATTATTGAGTATTTGTATAAGGTACTTTTGGTAAAAATGTTTTCTTCGATTCTTGCGTTAGGATGAATGTACTATGCAGTTTGTCGCCTAAAAAAGGAATATTGAAGTGCAGGCATTCGTTGAGCGGATTGTTTATTCTAGGTGAATTTTCTTTTCCCATTTTAATATCCGGATGCGATTGTATTAAGCTACCTCCTTTTGTGTAGTTGTGCAGCTGGTTATCTTCGTATTGAAGAATGGTCCAATCCCTATAAGATGTGTTCCTTCTGTTTATTTTTGCTTCGACAAACATTGTACATGAGATATCGTTGTTCTCAATATAATTGTTTATCAAATGGTTTTTTTTTTATAACTGTTGATGTTTGAATACAGAATATTAATGTCTGACATGATCGTATTGTATGTTATTTGTGTCATTTATTGGCTCAGTGGGAGAAATTGCGTTTTCAACGTCTAATTCAAATATTAATATGTAAACTGTTTCCTGAAAAGAGAGCAGTTGTATCTAAATTAAAGTTGTTGATGAATCTCTTGCGGAGCTTAATTATTAGTTCTTCTCTGTTGTTATGGTATGTGTTAATTATTGTGTCATGAACTGTCACTGGTGCGTGTATCCTAGACTTCTTCTTGTTATCAGAAATTTCGTGGGATTTCTTGTTTAGTGATTCAATTTGTACATTTGGAATTCCTTGTATGGGTGTTGTAGGTCTGTTGGGGCATTTGAATGACCAGGCCTGGTGCTCTTCCGAATTGCAACTGGTACATTTCGGTGGTAATGTAGATGTACACTTGTTTAATGCGTGGCTGCCAAAACATTTGGGACATTTTATAGGCGTGTTGCACATTTCCGTTGTGTGTGTGAAGGCCAAACATTTTTGCTGCATGGCTTTGGCGTTGGGGGGGGGGGTGGTTTACTAGGGTATACTGAGTAGTGTCTGTATTTAAAGAATAAGCCATCTTTTATTAGTGTTTCGCATGTACTTTGTGTTCCTGTTATAATTCTAATGAGAGTGGTAGGTTTATTGGTGGCTGCAGATGTGATTCTTTTACAATATCGATGTTCTAAGTTTAGCCTGTTTAAATATTCGCTAATAAGGATTTCATCAAATTCTTGTTCAACCGAACCTATGACAACTGAATAACTTGGGCTGGATGAAGCTGTTGGTGTTTTTGTATTGGGTGATGCTTCTTTGTAAGATTGTATTTTGGACATACCTATTAATCTGTCTAGAATTGATATGATTGTGTTTTCTTCCGTGTCTGTTTTTAGTAAAAAACCTGTTTTTGTTTTAATTATTTCATCTCTTGCATCAGGATAAATTCTAGCCCACAATTCGGTAAATTGCATTCTTGTGCAGTTGTCCTCAGCTACTAGGTAAAACATGCATTTATATTTTTTGTGCTTAATACCTTTCATTAATGGTGAGTAGTTTTTGTTTGTGATAATTTTTTGAGTTGGTTGATTGTTTTTGATTTTACTTGAGCTTATCTCTATAGTTTTTGTTTGATTGGAATGTGTCTGTGTTATTATTATTATTATTATTATTATTATTCTATTTATTTCCTCATTGTTATATTGTTCTGTTTTTTGTCTTTTCAATTTCCTTGTTCTTACTTCTTTCCAATTTCCATCTCCATCTTCCTCTTCCACAATTTTTATTGTACCTTCTCCATCACTACTTGATGACATTTTTTACTTTCTAATCACTGACAATTAGTAAACCTTTCAGAGAGCTAAATAATAGATGTGTCCTCTAGTACGGTTGCTTCTGAACTGTGTAATAGCTTAATAACCTCCAAAACAGGGGCATTTTACATTTGACAGTAACTAGCTACGTTGCCACATTTCTAAAAAAGAAAAAAAATGTACACTACTGCACTGTCTGAAATAAATTTTAATATTAATTTTTAACACTGTTTCAAATACTCAGCAAGTAAATATTTTATATATTTTTAAGACTGATTGATAACTTGCTAATACAGAATTGTAATATTACAGAGAATGCCGTATAGCAGTACAGAATATCTTACATTATTTATCGAAATATGGCAACGTTTCTCTGTTCAAGCACAAATTAGAATCTGGTGATTACGCTATTACGTCATAGCCAATAGGTTCAATTCCTGCTCATCGCAAAATAATTTTAATTATAAAATTATCCCCAAGAAGTGGTTCGGACTCCACTATAAACTGTTCGGACTCCACTATAAACTGTTCGGACTCCATTATAAACTGTAGGGCCTCGTTTCTCTTTACCTAACACAAATTCATTCTAAATTTTCAAGGAGTTACTTCGGTGACTTGAGAAGCGGTTAAGAAAACATTTTAAGAAAACATTTTTTTAATAGCCCGAAAATTGGCGCGGCAATATCTAACCGTTTAAACACAGTTTAAACTTCATGATTTTTTATTTACTATAAGGCATTATTTACAAAATAAAATAAAAAATACGGGTCAACTGTTTTTATGTGTAGATTGTATACTTGCCCATTGTATAACAGATAAATACACAAAATAGTAAAACATATATCACAGTAAATAACTTAAAATAAAACTTCATCAGGAGGCACTATGGTGTAAGTATAAACATATAAATATAATAAAAAAATTAGCGTTTACATAATGTGAAGTAGCAATGTGGTGTGTAAAACGAATATGTTTTACATATGAATTTGTAAGCTGGCTGTACACATTTAAGTATAATTGCAGGAGCATTTTGGTAGTAATTTTGGTGGCATTCATGCTTATACCGTGATTAGTGTGACAATTATTACATTTAAATACCATATTTTGCTTCTAGTTAAATATACCTACTTGTGTTTTGTAGATTTATGATATACTTGAAATTTAACGAATTAATCAGCGCCAGAAATGATAAATGCACAATGGCTACAAGTTTTGTGATTCGAGTCGTAGAGTCGTAGTCTAGCAATCGAACATATCGGACGTGGGAACATAGCGGACGTGTTTCGGGGCAGTGACAAACCAGGTAATAGGTTGAAGACCTTAAGGGATTTTCGACCACCACGGGAAACTCCAGCCATAAATATCCAGTAAAGTGATGGCCCCAGATGTTAGCGTCTACTGAGTGAAAGTATATAAAAATAAAAAGGAACATTTATTACAAATACACAAGATATCCATAAAAACTCTTAACTGTTTGTGATCTGATAGTCAGGACCGGCTTCAGGACCAAATAACTAGTTGGGAACAAAATCGTACGTTATGGAATGTGATGTGTATAAAGAAACTAAATCTAAAGATGTGTTTAGTTGTGATGGGTGCCATAAACAATTATGCAAAAACTGTGGAAAATTGAGAACTTTGGAAGTAAAAGTTCTACAATTAAAGGAGGGAAGAACACTGAAATTTCATTGTTCCAATTGCATCAAAAGTGATACACTTATTCTACTACAAAGCAGTTTAGAAGACAAACAAAATATTATAAACAGCAAAGAAGAAATAATCAATATGTTAAAAAAAGAAATAGAAGAATTAAAAAAAGGAAAAATAGGTAGTAGTAAGTTCGGCCACAAAACAAACATTAGAAAGTAAAATAAATCCGAGTTCAATAGGAGTAGGAGGTTCAAGAGTTAAGTACGTGAGAAATGGGTGGAGTGGCAATAAGTTATTGCAATGATAAACCTGTTGAGAATGTGTGTAGAGACATGAAAGAAAAGTTAGGTCAAGAATATGAGGTAAAACCAGCCGACAGAAAAAATCCCAAAATTAAAGTATTCAATGTTGATAAAAAACTTATAGATGAAGAAACGCTAGTCGAAAAAATAATATTACAAAATAATATACACACAGAAGAGGAAAAATGTCTTATGAAAGTAGTATACAAATATGAAACAAAAAAAGGTAATTATAATATAGTTTTAGAATTAGATCCAGATACATATAATCAGATAAGCGAGAAAAACGTTTATACATACAATGTTTTAAATGCTGGAAATTTGGCCATATGGCGGATAAATGCAAAAATAACACTGACACTTGTCCGAAATGCTCACGTGAAAATAAAGCGAATGAATGCACATCAGACAGGAAGGAATGCCCTAACTGTAAACGTGCAGTCGAAATCTTAAAAATACCTTACATAGACTAAAACCACCTGGCTTATAGCAAAACATGAAGCTTACATAAGAATTCTTACATAGTGGCAACACAGAGTTAACTACCCAGAGTTATATACAGAACAAAATCACAGAAAATAGCAATCAATAAATACAAATATAATGTATTTAAACATACAAAGTTTAATTAAGCATAAAACTGAACTATGTTGGATAATTTACCAAAAGAAACCATCAATTATTTGTCTATCAGAAACACATATTACCAAAGAAATTCAAGAATGAAATGTATATTGAAGGTTATAATGTTCTATGTTCATATTCAACTATACCATATGGAGGAGATCCATCTGATACATCAAAAAGGAATATAAATATAAAATGGTGATGAATGACTCCATAAATATGAACATGTGGATAATCGGTGTAGAAATAACTATAAACAGGCATAAATATTTCATATTTAGTCTTTATCACTCACATAACTCTAACCACATAGATTTTGTGACCAAATTAGAAGAAATTTTAATTGACTTTTCAACAAAAACTGGTACATTGATTGTAATAGGAGACTTCAACTTAAATATTGCTACAAATTCTCACTATTCTAGAAAGTTAATAAACACTACAAAATCTAGAACTATATCAAATAATGGATCAATTCACTTGCATAACAAAAGACAGTTCGACAATCATAGCCTAATAATTACTAATTCCAAATACATTAAATACCAGGTTCTACCAACACCAAAAATCACAGACCACTCAATTATAACTGTACAATTAAATAATAATGCTATGGCAGAACCACAAAAAAAAGTAACAGAGACTTCAATGACTTTAATGAAGCACATTTTCAACTCAATTTAATGGACACAATGGATATCAAATTGTACTGATGTAAACACATTAGCCGAAAAATTAGTAACTAAACTAACCCAAACATTAAACAAGCATGCGCCAGTAAAAGAGATAAGAATTACAAATAAAGAGGGAAATAAAAAGTGGTGGACAAATGAAATAGGTAAAAAAAATCAAAGAAAGATATCATTTGTATAAAACAGCAATAAGAACAGGTAACGAGCAACACTGGAATGAATTTAAAGTAAAAAGAAACATGGTAGCTACATTCATTAGACAACAAAAACAAATATATTATCAGAGAAAAATTGATGAAGTTAAAGGAAACTCAAATGAACTGTGGAAGACACTAAAACTACTTTTTAAATGAAAAAAGAAATGATGGAATAATTTTTAACACTGAACTAACTACAGATAATAAACTAATTGCTGAGAAATTTGATAGGTTCTTTCTGGAAAGTATAGAACAAGTTACGGTACATTTAAATCCAAATAAACATGATACAATATTGAGCAACATGGAGAAGACTAATTGTAAAATGGAAAATAAAAAAATTAAAAAACATTATAAATCAAATGAAAAATAAACCCAGTGGTATAGACCGCATAAATGTACACATTTTGAAATTGTCATTTGAAGTAATAGGTAATCAATTTTTACAAGTTATAAACACCAGTTTAGAAACAGGAATATTCCCAGACACTTGGAAGGCATCAACAGTAATACCTATCGAAAATAAAAATAAACAATTCGATGTGAGGAGCATAGACCCATAAATATAGTACCAGTCTATGAAAAATTACTGGAATTATCTGCTAATGAACAAATAATAAAATATATAGAAACCAACAACCTACTATCGAAATATCAAGCTGGATTTTGGAAACTAAATTCATGCGACACTGCTTAACAAACAACATTATTAAGTTGGAAAGACGCCTTAACTGAGAAATAGATCATTGTGGTAGTTTTTTTACATTTCCGCAGAGCTTTTGAGACAATAAATAGACAATTATTACTATTGAAGTTAAAAAATTACGGATTTGGATATAACATTGTGAAATGAATGACCAGTTATTTAGAAAATAGAACACAAACTACCAAATATAAAAATGGTACATCCTTACCAAAAGAGACAATATTCGGTGTACCACAGGAACCATTATGGGGCCTAATCTGTTTGTTCTGTCATAAATGACATGAAATACGTTAACAAGTGCAACATATAACTGTTTGCTGACGACACATTGATATACTTAGGTTAGGTTAGGTTAGGTTGAAATGTGAGTGGGCTAGTAACAGACCCTCCACTGTGACCATCTATTGTGGCTCACTCCTAATTATATTTCACCCAATAGGTTCAGCTTTTTGATAAAGCCGACTACCTTATTGTCCAAGTCCTCTGGCAGCAGTTGCCCTTTGCCAAAAAGTGAGAACCTGGTTCTTTCTGCAGCAGGACAGGTACATAAAACGTGCGCTGCCTTTTCATCTTCCTCCAAACACAGTCGGCATTCAGCTTTGTCCACTATTCCGAGTCTGTGTAGGTGGTGATTAAGTCTGCAGTGCCCAGTTATAGGCCAACTAGAGTTCTTAGGTGTAACCTGTTGAGCTCTAATAGTTTTTTAGTTCTTGATTACAAAGGGTATGTGATAAACTCCTTTGAATGAATCCTGGTAGTTCTTGCCAGTACTGGAGGATTTTCCCCTCAGTCCAAGCTAAGATCGTTATTTTCGCAGTGCTTGCCGATATGCCAAGCACTGGTTCTGGTCCGATAAACTTTGATACCGCACCGTCCCTGGCTAAGGAGTCGGCTATTTCATTACCCTCCATGCCAGAATGGCCCGGTATCCATACCAGAGTTAATTTGTTATATCTGCCCAATCGGGCTAGAGCCTTTTGGCAGTTCCAGATCAATTTAGAATTGCAGCGATGCGAGCCAAGAGCTTTGAGAGCTGCTTGGCTGTTTGAAAAGATTTTTATTGATCTGCGTCTAGGATGCATCTGCTGAAGCCTCCTTGTCTCCTTGTACACAGTTCAATGGCATGAACTTCTGCCTGAAAGACAGTTGCATAGTTACCCAGTCTTAAAGTGATTCTTACCTGTGGGTTGCGACTGTATGCTCCAGCTCCAACTCCCTCAGGAGTTTTGGAGCTGTCTGTAAACCAACAGATGTCTGCTCTTTGCAGGTCAGTTCTGTTCCGATCCCATTCGTCTCTTCCAGGAAAAAGGACAGTAAAGGGCAGTTCATAGTTGGTCACAGTAGGCATCACATCTGAAAGCATTCCGAGGATGTCATGACACTCCATGTCATCTGACAGCCTGTTGCGTTCCATGATGCTAGCCTGCGGCATATTATTTACCGCTTGTTGAAGTCTGTATGTTGCCCACACCTGGCCTCTCTCTCCAAATAGATGTGGAGAGGGGGGTAGATCCAGGAGGATTTCCAGAGCTGCTGACGGTGTGGTACTTATCACACCAGTTATCGCCAGGCATGCTTGTCTCTGTAGACCAGAGAGTTTGGCTTTGGTCATTTGTTGTAGCCCTTTCGACCACCAAACTATGGAGGCATACGCTACCATTGGTCTTATGACCGTTGTTGGGGACCTATGCCCCAGGACTTTCCACAAATTCTGAGACATGTCCACAAGGAGAGTCGTGCTTTGTGGATTACCTTTTCCAGATGGGAGTTCCAGTTGAGTGATTTATCTAGTGTAACACCTAGATATTTCACTTCTCCCTCAAATGGAATAGCTTCACCTGCTAAGGAAGGCGGCACTAAATTGTTCAGCTTCCTTTTTCTGGTGAAGGGTACTATTACAGTTTTGTGGAGGTTCACAGTCATCTGCTCCCTCTCACACCAAATGTGGACTGTATTTAGCACCTCCTGAAGGGTATTAGAGAGTACCTCTTTGGATTGTCCTCTAACCATAATGACTAGATCGTCCGCATACGCCTGAACCTCGACTTCCCACAGAGAGAGAATGGCCAGCAAGTCATCCACAAGCAGTGACCACAGAAGGGGGGAAAGAACCCCGCCTTGTGGGCACCCTCTTGCGGCCTTAAATCTGACCGTCTCTCCCTGTAGAGAAGTCGTTAAGATTCTGTTCTCAAGCATAGCTTGAATCCAGCCAGTTATAGTTAGCTCAACCTCTCTAGCAGCCGCGTATATAAAGAGTTGGGCAGTGCATTGTTAAATGCTCCTTCAGTGTCGAGGAATGCCGCCACCGCAATCTCTTTTTCCTCAAGAGATTGGGTGATTTTCCCGACTAGGTTATTTAGTACTAGTTCTGTTGACTTTCCTGGTTGATAGGCATACTGGTGAACATTCATAGGATGAGTGCTCAGGATGTTTCCCCTGATATGTCCGTCCAGAATCTTTTCCAGGCCTTTCAACAGAAATGATGTCAGGCTGATGAGTCTTAGCGATTTAGGGTCTGGTTCTGACCGACCCATATTGATATTCTTAGTTGGTGATAATGTAGACTCGATTATAAACATAATAAATAGTGAGCTTAGAGAAATAGAAAAATGGTTGGACATGAATAGCCTTAGCTTAAATACTGACAAAACTAAGTTTATGGTAATTAAAAGAAAACACAGCCGAGTAAACACAGTAAATAACCAAGGAGTAACCATAAATGGAACAAATATTGAGCAACTTAATTCAAGTATTTAGGTGTAATTATTGATGGTCATTTAACGTTCTCCGGATATGCTCATTATATTACCAAAAAATAACTAAAAAAGTTAATTTGTTGGGACGTATAGGAAAAGATCTTAGTACATCGACAAAAATAACCATACATAAAACAATTATTTTACCTCATTTCAACTTCTGCTCAACAATACTTTTTCCACTTAGTAATGCTGAAATAAATATGCTACAGAAGAAACAAAACCAAGCATTACGAATTGTTTTAAACTGTAACAAGTATACAAACATAAAATGAATGCTTGATGCTACGAAGTTATCGGGAGTGAAACAAATCATAACTTTAAATACAATGACTTTTAATAATAATAATAATAATAATAATAAATGAACTTTATTGAATCACGAAATGATTCAATAGGCTATTGACCAAGGTCCTTCGGCCTATTGTTACAATAATATGTATAAACATGTATATTTTACAGTTTTAATATACTATAATGAATTATATATAATTAACAGTATATAGGTGCTAAAGTTGTAATAATAATATCAATAATTGCAGTGTAATTAGTTATTGTTGGCTAATCTTTGTAATTTTTCTAGTAGGGTTTGTTCTGGGTGCTTATGTATGCTTCTTATTCCTGGGTCTCTTCTCATGCAAAATTTCTCAATTATCTCTAAATTTTGTGGTTTCTGGGAAAAACTTCTTGATAATAGGTTAGACGGTCTTCTATAGGCATTATATTAGCCTGCTGGTATAAAAGAAGGTTGGGTGGGTTGTGTAACGGGTTGAGATGATGTCGAATCTTTGTGATTGTCCTTACTGATGATGTTTCTGCCACCTTTAGTTTTTTTAGTGCATAATTTTTACAATTTAAATACAAAACGTGTCCATATTCAATCATTGGTCGACAGATAAGCTTGTATATTCTACTAGCTGTTTCTACGTTGATCCCATTCCTATTATATGTCAAGCTTCGGAAATGTTTAGCCCTCAAAATAATATTCTTTTTCTTGAGCACAACGTGGGCATTAAAATTAATTTTGTTGTCGAAGGTCATTCCAAGGTAATTGACCGTTGTTTCAGGATGTAGAATATGTTGGTACATGTTTAGCGATGGGGAAGTATCCGATGGGTGGTGGTTGAATAAAATAAAGTGTGTTTTTAGGGGGTTTGGTTTGAGCCTCCATTTATTGAACCACCTGCATGTTGTATTTACCAGTGTTTGTAAATTTTCTGCTACCTTGAAGATAGTTCTGTCATGTGATACAAGGGCGGTGTCATTGGCAAATTGAAGGATATATCCATCGTGGGCGAAGTGCTCAGGGTCATCGTGTTGGAAATTGTAAATATCCGAACAGTAAACGTTGTAAAGCAGTGAAGAAAGTGGTGAATCTTGCGGTAATCCCTGTTCGGGGGTGAATTCATCTGAGTGGGTATTTAGAATCTTTACTTTCAACGTTCTGTTAGTAAGTAGGCTATTAATAAAAAAGATGATATATTTTGGACATCCTAATTCGTTAAGTTTAAATAATAGACCATCGTGCCACACATTATTGAACGCTTTGTTGATATCTAGGAATGGTGCGCCAGACTTATTCCTGTTAAGTTTGCTTGTTTCAATATTGTTGGTTAAAATTGAGAGAGGATGTGTTGTTGAATGATCAGTTTTAAATCCGAATTGATATCCAGGAATTTGATTTCCTATGGCTTCCTGAATTCTGTTTCTAATAATTTTCTCCAAATTTTTGCCTAGTACTGGTAGTAGTGTGATTGGTCTGTAACTGTTTGTTTTAGAATGGTCTAGTTTCGGCTTGGGTATAGTGATTATGGTACCGATTTTCCACTCTGGTGGTATATAGTAGTTTCTTAGACAAAATTCATACATTTTTATGATGTATAAATGCACTTTATTGTCTAGTTTTCTTATCAGGTTTTTGGTGATATAGTCGTGGCCTGGTGCTGTACTTTTACCTTGGTGTATTATATTGAAATATTCGTCTTCTCTTATAATGTGTTCTTCAGTTGGTGGTATCTCTGAGAAATATGCCTCACACCATTGTGTGATGGTGTTATAATGTATGTTGTCAAAATTGTGATTGTCATTTTTTTTTTTTGTACACTTATAATGTTTGGCAAAGATGTATACTTTTTCAGCAGGTGTTTCGTATTTTTCCCCGTTCTCCTCTATGACTTGCTTATTTCCAGTTTTATTTTTATATTTAGATAGTTTTTTGATCTCTTGCCAATATGTTTATGTTTTCGCACGCTCTTATACTTATACACTTGTGAGTTTTAAATTGTTGGATTAGTTCTTGAATATTTTTATTGAATCTATTTATCTCCGTTTTCATCTCTGGGCCTCCATTGGCTTTGTATTCACGATACATTTGTCTTTTCTTTTTTATGAGGCATACAATATAAGGTGGTAGTTCGTGTGTATAATAATTATATTTCGTCTTGGGCGTATTTTCTAGAATAAGCGATGTTAGCTTAGCATTAAAGTTAGATATTTGCTGTCTGGTAATTTCTAGATATTCTGAATCTTCCAAAAATGGTAACATACCCTGGTTGACTTTGTTAGTGTCTGTTTTGGAAAAGTTGTACCTTTGAAGTTCCCAATACTGAGTAGATTTTTGTAGATCTAGTGTCAAGACAAGTCCAAGATGATCCGTTCCCAGGTCTGGGGTTTCTTCTACATTTAGGATATTATTTGAAATATTACTTGTATATAAGATAAGATCTGGAGTAGTATCGTTATTATGTGGCATTATGAAGGTTGGTGCAGTTTCCCACCTTTGGAAATTAGAGTTCTGTAAAAAGGTATTCAATTGCCTTTTTTTAGCTTGGTTGTTTGCATTGAAATCGCCTATTATTAGAGAATATTTATAGAGAGATGCTTTTGTGAATATATTTTCATCAATTCTAGCCGTTGGATGAATATATACTAAAAATATATGTAATTTGTCGTCTGCAAATGGGACAGTGAAATGTATGCATTCATTAAGATAATGGTTAATGGTGGGGGGATTTGCTTTTCCGATTCCGAGACCAGGTTGGGCTAGTTTTATTATGAATTTGATTTCCATTAAGTTGAATTATATTTGCGAGTTAATTGTGCTGAAAATTATTGGTGTTGTTTATGGGTTCTGTAGGAGATATTGGGTCTTTGCTGTCTAGATCGAACATTAGAATATATACTCGGCTCCCTGAGAATACGGCAGTCGAGTCCACCTTGTAGTTGTCAATAAATCTTCTTCTTAATTTTTGTAATAGTTCCTCTCTATCTATATTTTTTGGATCATTTAAGTCATTGATATAAGTGTTGATAATCATATCGTGGATAGTGACTGGGCTGTGAATTCTTGACTTTTTCTTTTCTGGTGAAATTTCCACTGCTTTCTTGTTCAACGATTTTATTTGTATGTTCGGAATGCCTATGATTGGAGCAGTAGGTTTTTTGGGGCATTTGTAAGACCATGCTTGGTGATCTTCAGATCCGCAGCCTGTACATTTCGGTGGTAGTGTTGAGGAGCATCTATTCGAAGTATGTGGACCATAACATTTTGGACACTTTGGTGGGGTATTACATGACTCTGTAGGGTGTGTGAAAGATAAGCACTTGCTGCATGGTTTAGGCGTTGGGGCGGAGGGTTTACTCGGATATACCGGATAGTGTCGATGTTTGTAGAATTTTAGTAGTGTTTCACACACGTTTTGAGATCCACTGATGATCCTAATTAAGATTGTGAGCTTTTGCGTTGTCTGGGAAGTTATCCTTTTACAATATCTATGTGGTAAATTGAGTTTCTGTAGGTGTAGGCTTATTAAGTTGTCCTCTATTTCATGTTCAACAGATCCAATTACCACTGAGTAACTTTCTACAGGGGTAGATGTAGTTGGTTTAGTGTTTGGCAAAGTTTCTTTAAATGCACCTATTTTTTTGACTTCAACTAGTTTTTCCAGTATCATTGCAAAAATATAGCATGAATTATTGCATGAATTAGTGCCAAAACATTTATCAGAATAAGGTACCTTCGTGAGGAACATTCATGAACATGACACAAGATCAAGAGAAAATTTATATATTCCAACAGTACATACAAGATATAGTCAGGTTAACCTATTCCACAATGGATTTAAACAATATAATGAACTACCAATTTCTGTAAGAAACTGTGAAAGCATTGTTATTTAAAAATGCTTGTTACAAAATATGTTTTATCAAATGCCACTATTTAATATTTAAGTTTATACACATGATTAATTTCAAATTTCATTGATATAATTAATTAATTTCGTTGATATACAATTATGTAAATGTATAAATCTAGCTTATGCTATTAATAAGGTATTATTATTATTATTATTACTTCAAGTTCTAGTTTGTAGTCTTCATCACGTGATAAAATTTACTAATGCTATTGGTTACACTGCTACAGTATTCTTGTAATTTTACAGTAGTAATGTGAATTCACATATTTGTTGTAACACTACAAAAAGGTTTGTAAAAGGACTAATAAAGTTGCACTCAGTGTGGATAATTACATTGTATTTTAACAGCTAGTTGACGTAAAATCACATTAGAACAGGAATAAATTTGAAAGTTACGTATATTTCTATGTGGCGTGTATTTTTCTGTAGCGATTTCTTATTACGTCATTCTAACAGTAAAATTCCATGAATTCTAATGTAATGAGGCTGTAATTTTACATGCACTTTTTTCAGTGTAACTATTTTAAAAAATATAAGTCATATTTATAAAAGTTGCACATAAACGGAAACTAGAATCTTTAACTTGGGCATGGGGTGTTTTTATATTGTTAAAAAGTAATATTTTCATAGATAAAAAAATGTTTAACATGTAGAAACGATGTCAGCTCATCACTTCAATAATTATTTTGCACTAGTTAAAATAAAAAATAAGGAAAACCAATACAGACCTTACCTAAGTTAAACATCCACCCATGTTATGATACTTTATGCACTAAGAAGATTTAAGAAGAGTTAAATATTGCTATGCACTTTACAACTTTACTAACATTTTGACATATTCATTTAGCAGATAGAGGAATTCTATAGGTCGCATGCGCTGACGTCACAGATTCTGAGACCTTAGGAAAACAAACAGCTGTCATTAAGTGACATGCCGATTAAACGTGTTGTTTTAAAGTATATTTTGCCATTTTTGTGATATTTTAAAACTTAATTTTGGATTATTTAACATCCACAACTATCCTTAATTATTGTGTCTAGGAAATTTTTTTCGTTAATATGGAGATAAGTTTATATTTTACGAAATCGTCTCATAATGTAGAGGAAATGTATGGAAAAAGTTGGTGTCATTGAATTAAATCGCTTATATTTTGAGAAATGATGACTTCAGTACAAATATTAGTGTATTTCATTATATTTCACAAAAGGATATTGTGAATTACTTGGTTTTTGTGTGAAATGCATAGACAAAAGGATGAGTTCAAGGCATTCAAAAATCTTGAAACTATTTGTAGTTGGTGAAAGCAGTACTCTCCAAGAAATTTACAGGATAAAAGCTTTTTGCAAAGATAAGAATTAGTTGTCGATGATCTTTTTTCAATATATGCTTACCTAATTAAATATTGCTTAATGAATAATTGCTAATCCAGATGATCCTTCAGTACTCATTGTGACTGTGTTACTACTCTAGACAAAATTCGTTCACTACCCAGTTTTTCATTTCAATTTTTTAGCAGTAAACGGTGGCTGGGGTCGAAGGGTTAACTTGTTATGAATTTTATGAAAAATACCACATAAATTAAACAATGAAGGGCTGAAGTACGATGAACTACTTGAAATATGTAAAGAAGTGTACACAATTTCTTCCAGTGGTTGACCCCTTGCCTATGATATGATATACTTATAGATTGAACCATACAAACCATTGTAATTTGTGCAAGAACTTTTTCTTATCGTGTCTTGCTAATGTTATATATGTCTAACATGTATTTTATTATTTCATGTAGGTAGGCCAATAGTTAAATATCCCTTGTATTTTATTAAATACGTATATTCACTTTTTATTGCTTTATTTATCATTTGTATTATTGTTAGCAGTAAATTGAAATAGTCGATTATGTTGAACTTATATATACATGCATCTTTGCATCTAACTGAAAGTAAAACAAAATATACTTACTAAATATCAAACTTTATTATCCAACATTCCATTAGTACTCATAAGGAGAATCAACAAGAAACTTACAGGAGATGTAAAGAAAGATCTATATTGCAATGAAAAATAAATGATTATATTACACACTTACACTAATATCTAAGTAGTAAGTAACATTTGTAATTACATAATTCAAAGAACATTTATAGCTACAATTTGACACTTAAAGCGAGATAAAGCGTCATTCGGACTTTATTTGTGTGTTCAATGACTGAAAGACTGAAAGTGATCTCACTTTCAGTCCTAGTTTCATCCAACACTGGGTTTTTAAACACCACAAAATATACTTCAAAAGGACGTTTAGTTTCCAGATCGGTCAATGACAGCAATATTTTGAATTTCCTTGATTTATGCACTTCATCAGATATCTTAAAGTATAGCCTGTGTATTTTCCTCTTGAGATGTACCCGATTTAAAACAATTTCTGCTATTGCACTTCGTTCTCCTTCTGCATCAGCTCTAGCCTCGCTCAACTAAAACTTAAACACAAGAAATTAATATTAAAAATGCTGACAAATCAATATAAAGTATTATTTTTTTACCATGAATTGTTTATTGTTTCCTTTAGCAGTAGTTATTATTATCACAAGCACTTTTAGTTTCACATTTGGGTTTTAAGTTGTATCCCATATTAACAGAGAACACCAAACTGGATGGATCATCGTGGTCTTGAATTACGGCCGTCTTTCCTATAACATGAATCCACACTAAAAATCAAATTCTTAAATTAACAAGTAACACCTTACCATTAATAAAATGCTTGGAATACCCCAGTAAAATAATTCCTTTTAATTGCTTGGAATCTTTTAATCCTAACCTCTTCTGGCTGTAAATCGACGTTATTTTATAAAAACTGATGTTGTCTCGGATTGCGTCACTGCCACAACTAATAATACAACAAAAACTTGCCATTTTGTGTGATATAATGTCCATAAAAACTCTTATTATGAAAACTTTCAATTCTTATGTTCAGTCAGTTGTCATTTGACAGCAATGACCGGTTTGTTTTCCTAAGGTCTCAGCTCTGTGACGTCACGCGCACACGACCTATACGATTTCTTGTGCTAAAAGCTGTTGTCTTAGTTCGGTTACAATCTCATAGATGGCGCAACAAAAAAAGTCGATTGTCAAAATTTTGTCTTATATAAGGTGGACTAAAAAAATGTTCAATAGAACGGATCTAATAAATCGATGAAATCGTTAATAATAATTATTCCCGCTGGGTATTTTTTAAAATATCTATTCTAAAAAAAAATGTGCAGCTACGGAAAGCGGCTGGAACCTCCCCACCCAGTGGATCTTTGAAGCCAAAAAGAGCACTAAAAAATAACGGTCTCATTTAATTATGTCTTATTTATTTATTTATTTTTTTTTTTTTGGTTGTAAACTTTGCTGGGGAATATTTTTTGACAGTTGTCGAAAATTTTTAAGTTGGTATTGCGCTTGGTTTGATTTTGGCGTTGTGCCGGAAATGGATTCAAGTTTCTCAGACTTTTAATGCCACTGTCACTTTAAAAAAAAAAACTTACTTTGGGCCCAGTTAAGGATCGTGAGTAACCACACGTGCTCCTTATGGGGTGTGTAGGCCTCACACAGCTTTAACTGCGCATTTTTCGTGAAATATCAACTGGTATGAATTCTTCAGAGAAAATATGTGTATAGTCCGCACGCTTTAATACACTAGTCTACCGAACGTTAGGTTAGACTATAAAATATATCTTACACAAGATATAGACTTATTTTGTTCTTTAATTTTTTTCACGGAAACCAAATCGAAAGGGTGCAAGTTTGATTTATCATTGAAATCGAAATTTTTACTGCTTTTCAATGGTTCGATTACAAAATTGTAAGTAATCATAAAATAAATAACTGATTGTGCCAAATCAGCACTAAATGTAATCCGATCTCAACCAAAACCTTTTCAGATCTTCTGGAGCAATAAAGAAACCCTCATGCAAAGTTTCATCCAAATCCGTTTAGTAGTTTCGCCGCTATTATGCTAACATACATACACACAGACATTTTTCAAAAACCACTTTTTTGTGTTCCTGGGACCTCAAAATGTAAAGATTTCATGTTATCTCAATTTTCGATTTTGGACTAATTTCAGTAACCTCCCACAATTTTGTGGTGAGGTTAAAAATAAATGATGGTATAAAGTAAAATTTCATATTTATTCTTGATTTTAAAAATTTCGTAAGTTTTAAAGGTTTGTAGCTGTTCTGCATTCTTGCTCATGGACATTCTGCAAGCAGGTATCGGAGTATGCCCGGGTAACAATTTCTGCGTTGGGTGATTCTTACCCCCAAGGAACAATTTTGGTTTCTTAAATATATACAAGGGTGCTATAAAACTATTTATAAAATGTCTTGAAAAATCTATTTTGCTGTAACAATATCCTTAATACCATCATAAAGCGACTTGTAGACTAAAAGGGCCCACCCTTATGAAGGTTGTTAAGGCCTTTTTAAACTCCATCATAAAACTCCTTAGTGAGGCATAGTGCCGCTCTTGAAAACCTTGTTCGAGCCGTTTTAAAACCTTTCTTAAAACATATTTTAAAGCTGTTCGGAGCTTTTTTATTAGCTTCCTGCATTTCTAGAAAACACCTAGAAGGCTACTTTAAAACTGGTTTTTAAAACTCTTATAAGTCCGTATTAGAACTGAGAAGCTATAAGAATGTCCACGAAGAAATCCAAATAATTTTATTATTGCATTTATTTTTTCTAAACTGATTTAAGCAAACACACCATCAGACTTATTGAAGATAAAATGGAATTTGAAATTCATAAAGCGTAAAGTGGCTGGCACTATAACCTCACTAAGGCCCGATTTAAAAGGTAATAAAAAGACATCAGTTATGACAAAAAAATTGAAACCAACGGCAGTTTATCGTTAAAACTACAAAAGAAAGGCCCAAAGAACAAGGGCGCCTCAGAAATAATAATGATTTTAATATCCATACAAAATTTGCACAGACACGTAATCAGCAAATTTTAAAAAGTAGGCTGCTTCTCGGTTCCCACGGTAATTTTCAGTCGTTTCTTGTAATTCTACCTTAATTTGCCGAAGAAAAAGTAATAATTATTAATAATTATAGTTGTGAGATTGACCTTGAATATTTTTATATAACAAGAAAAACATGGCCGGCCAACTAAAAACCTAATTGTCATTTTACAGTTCTCCCATTAAACTATATATATTCTAATAATGGTAATGACCTAGTACATTTACTCTAAATGAAGTCCTTTTAGTCTTTTTGTATACTATCACAAATAATCCTTTCCTTACATAAATGCAAATGCACTTGGCGAAGATCACATGGATTTGATAAAAGCTGTAATAAAACGTTTGGGATTTAAAAGAACCGCCTCCAAGACGAACCGCGTTGACATTTGATACGAAAAACTTAAAACTTAACCTCAAAATAATATGACAGTATGACGCGCGCGTATGTGTTCTAAATATACGTGTACACACATTCATCAACAACACTTCAGGCAGACATATTGTTTATTATTTTTATAATAAATGTTTTATTGAGGTTTTAGAAAATGTTTTATTCAATTAAAATTTGCCTTTTAGATTTATAGAGGCCTTTTTTCTTCATAACGGTTTCATCACAACATTTGTTAAGGATGTTTTAAGCGTCTAGTTTTGTAATGGCCTTTAGCAAGTACTAATAGGCATTGAAAATGTCTAGTTTTAAAAAGGATTTAAAATGCATTTATTACAAATATGTTAAAACCATAAAGAATGCTTTAAAGCCTCTTTAAATCTAAATGGAATTTAAGATGTTAATAAAACTAATTAGCTTTATGGAGAGTTTTATGTAGGTATGGTAAACCCATTACAAATTCATATTATCCTAGAAGCAAATTAGCTTTATATTTAGGTCTTACAGAATGCTTTAAAACTTACCATATAAGAGCAAGTATACTTAAAGCCTAAACGATTTTAACTACAACATCAATAAAGCATAACTAAAATGTTGTGGCATTAAAAAACTGATCCATCTTATTTTACAATCCCGAAAATTCCGGGATCCAATCGACTACGGTGCCGGGATTTGCGGGATCAAAATATTGCCAGGATCCCGGGATTTTCGGTTTCGAGATTTCGGGATTGCAAACCCTAATTTGTAGTCCTCTCATTAAACTATATATTCTAGTAATAGGTAATGGCCTAGAACGTTCCCAATAAACAATTTAAAAGTCATTTGGTCTTCCGGAGGTTTTAAGAAAATTTTGTCACGGTTATAAAATAGTCTTTTCCTTTATTGATGTTGTGATTAAGATCTTTTTATATCTTTGAAGTATATTTGCTCTAATAAGGTAAATTCTAAAGCATTCTGTAAAACCTAATTATAAAGCTAATTTGCTGCTAGAATTATTTGTATTTGTAATGGATTTATCATATCTATATAAAACTCTCTATAAAGTCGAATGATTTTATTATCTTCTTAAATTCCCTTAAGATTTAAAAAGGCTTTGAATTATTCTTTATGGTTTAGCAAGTATACATTAAATACATATCAAGTTATTTTTAAAACTACAACTACTCTACAAACCCAAAAGGTGGCAAATTTAAAACTAAATTGACCAAGTTTTAGGGCGGGTCATTTGAATTTCTGATAAATTGTGTAGGTCAAGGGAAATCAAATATTGAAGTTGGTTAATTAAAATTGTGGGGGTTTGTTTTAATATGAAGAGCACCTACTTTTCACATATTATTTATTAACAACAACTACAAACGAAAGACTCGTGACAATATATAAATTTGACAAGACAACTTAAAAATAACTGAAAACTGTAGACATTGTCTTAGTTACTCAGTGGCGTACTTTCATTTCTTACAATCTCCCTCTTTAAATAACACGTATGTCTCGTGTGGGATTCAAAACAAGTAGCTTTAGGTTTTGGGCCTCGAAGGTTGTAGGGCTTCTGGGAGGAATCTTTTCCGTTTTCTGAATCGGAGGTCTGTAGACTTCTGTCTGGGGTTTCTTGGAGATAGGATCGCTCCATCTAGGTATCCACGAAGCTTATCTATGGCCCATATTGCCGCAAGAGCTTCCCGTTGCGTCGTACAGTAGTTTCTTTCGCTGTTAGTTAACAGACGACTAGCTAATTCCACAGGCTTTTCATCGGGTCCCTCCCCCTGGAGCAAACATGCCCCAAGTGCATATGCACTTGCTTCGGTGCGAAGAACATATGGGAGTCTGAGATCTGCCTGTCTTAAAATTGGGCTAAAAGTGAAACATATTTTCAAATGTTCAAAAGCCTCTTGTTGACTATGCACGTTGGGCGCCAGTTGTGGGAGTTTGTTTTAATATGAAGAGCACCTACTTTGCACGAAAGACTCGTGACAATATATAAATTTGACAAGACAACTTAAACTAAACTGAAAACTGTAGACATTGTCTTAGTTACGCAGTGGCGTACTTTCATTTCTTACAAAATATTTAAATTTTGTTAAATAATAGCAAAACAATAAAGCAATAAAAATGAACGCATTTTTATAACGTTTCATTTCCTTTGGATGTTTTTATTTGGTGCTTTCAGAACCTAGAAATGTTAAATAATATCGCGCAGTTATATTAAAAAAAACATTTTAACCTTTCAATTTCACATATTAATTACAAATGCCATTAAAAAAAGATTAAGTGAAATTTTTTCCATTACTACTAGTAAATGTTTTTTATTTTGAAACTCAACAGGTTGCCTGTTTCACTCTCATCACAGAAAGAAATATACGTTCGTAGAAACTCGAGATATTATTTTTTTTCAAATAAACAAATGCATCAAAATGGCAGCATCACAGCTCTCTGCTTTTTAGCAGTTCTTTTAACGTATGGCCACTTTTATATTTTCGTCCACATTTCCAGAAAATATATAATTACAAGTCTTGAAATTCTTCTAACACATTTGTTGTCATGAATTGAGTTTTTAGAAAGTGTTTCATGAAATTAAGATTTGACGTTCCGATAACTAATTCCGATATAAACAGTAAACACACTCACAGAAAAATAGCCTCTGTAGTCTTACTCATATGAGTCAAATGGTCAGTGGTCACCAGTGAGCTCTATTACATACTGGAGTGAGCTCGAATAATAGGAAACGATTGTCTTCTTTCGCAAAACTATAGAGAGAGATGCATATATGATGTCTTCCTCACATTTGTAAAACTATGATTTCGCGCCTCGCTTATTAAAGCTTCTCTCTCTATTTTTTCGCAACCCCCCCCTATCGGAGCATAATTCAGTGCGTTATTCAGCTCAGTGATGGTCACATGCACAAACATGAGCATTTTATTATTTGTAAAGTGCTGTAAAATCCGTTTAAAAGCGCCATCTGGCATCAAGTAATCAAATTATCATTGATCTAGTAGACAGCAACAATAAATGCACCTTTTTTGCTACTCTGAGTAGTTATGCCATGTGACAATATCAGTATCAGGAATCCGGCTCTCTAAACTTGTACACAGCCACGCAGAATCAATCCTACATATGTCGATTCATGCAAGTTATGTTGAAATTATTGTCAATTTAAATTAAGGTGAAATTAATTGCCGGCATGGTAGCTCAGTCGGTTAAGGCATATTGAAAGGCGAATATGGTGACCGACTATCTATTGTGCTCTGGGTTCGAGCTCCAGCCCTGGTTCCAAATTTCCAAATGTGTAACCCCCTTCTGGACAGCTTTGGTTTTGGGGGCTGTCTACTATATGTGGTGTGTTTATGTTTAATTTCTTGTTAATTCCATTATTATGAAATTAATTTTAAGTTAACTTAATTATCGTGAAATTAATTTCAACATAAAATTATTTTTCTATGTGGCCCCTTTGTGCTTCTGTACATTTTGGTTGTTTTGATTTTGTTGTCTTGATTATATGTTTATTTTTTACTTAGTTTGATAAGTGTAATTTTTCTGCACATGTAAAAGTTGATAAGGTGTGTTTATGAAAAGATTCAAATTCTTCATCATAATTATCTAATTATACAAATGGTCTTCATTTATTGGTTGACGGAAATGCATTGAAAGCAAATAGTATTTATGAATTAATGTATCCAAAACGCTACAAAAACAAAACAACCAAAGCCTGCTTTAGTTTAATAAAAAATTTTCTTTGCAAAGATTTTGTAAATTTGGAACACTTGTATTAGGATTACTCACGTGTAGTAATATTTACAAATCGGTTTTCACGAATATGCGCGTGTAATAAAAGGTTCACTGGGTACCACTACATAACTATTGTTTTCTATGACATTTGTCGAGGTTGTTTTCTCTTGCGAACATGGTGCCCTTAAATTGGCTAACAATATTTTGTAGAAACAAGGGTATAACAAATTATGTTTTTGTTTAACTACTATCTATCGACTACTACACATATATCCTTGTTAGTGCAACTAATACAAAAATGGTTGTGAATATGGCAAATCAGCAATTACGTGAAGCACACACCTGGTTCACTGATAATAAACTAGCCTTAAACAACATTAAATCTATCTTCATGCGTTTCAACACTGGTAATATGGACTTTGATCATAGCTTCCTAATTAAATCAAATACAAGCACAATCAAACAAGTTAAGTTAACTAAATTCTTGGATCTACATTTTACTGATAACTTTTCATGAACTGTTCATATTAATGAAACTTGTAAAAAGTAGCTCCAATCTGCTATTATTTAAATCAGTTTAGAGATGTAACAAACCAACAAGTTTTGTTGTCATATTACTATGCTCACTTCAATTTAATAATTTCCTATGTACTTATTATCTGGGGTTCTTCACCAGAGGCTGCACGAGTATTTAAACTGTAGAAGAAAGCTGTGCTTTCTATAGTAGGTGTAAATAAGAGAACTAGCTGTAGGAACATTTTCAAACAATTCGAAATTCTGCCACTCCCTAGCAAATTTTTACTGAATATATTACTCTATGCAAAGTCCGAATTTAGTAATCTAAACACACTTAAGTACAACACCAGAAACTCAACTACCTTAGAAATTCCTATACATCATTTAGCATTATATGAAAAGTGCCCCAAGTACATGGCTGTAAAGGTGTTCAATAAACTGCCAAAGGACTTAGTGACAAGGAACTTAAAAATAAAATCAAGTCCAGACAGGATAAAATCTTATTATTCTTTGAATGAATATTTTACTGACGACTTTTAATTTAATTTATTATTTAACATTTAAATAGTTATAGTCTAGGTGCCCGCGTACATAAAAGCAATTTATACATATCCTCGTATAACTTGTACGGCATAATTGCGCCTAGTCATCACTTTTTTCCTCTGCGAAAATGTTCGTAAACGCGGCGTTCCTCCTCGGCATGAAAAAGACTATTTCCACACATCAGATTGGAAAATCGGCAAATATATTTTGTCCAATAATTCGAAAATTGGATTCTACATATTTTTATTAAGCAATCTTGAAAAAATCAGCTGGTTCTCAGTAAATGTTTTAAAGTTATGTTATGTTATGTTCGTTATGATCGGTAGCTTAACATTCCAAAATTTTTGTCGGACACTTTGTAGAAATATTTAGAATATATATGTAGAATCCAGTTTTCGAATTGTCGGACAAAATATATTTGCCGATTTTCCAGTCTGACGTGTGAAAATCGTCTTTTTCATGCCGAGGAGGAACGCCGCGTTTACGAAAATTTTCGCAGAGGAAAAAAGTGATAGACTAGGCGCAATTATGCAGTACAAGAAGTTATACGAGGATATGTATAAATTGCATTTATGTACGCGGGTACTTAGACTATTAAATTTTAAAGTTTTTAGACTTATCCTATATCATGTAAAGTGATCTATTGGACAAATAAAGATTACTATTATTATTTATCCATCTTAGTAATAATTTCAAAGTATATTGTAGAAATGTATGACGCTCATAATAAGACAGGTTACAACAGCTTAATGATTAGGACAGGGCATTTTTTGAGTATTGGAACAGAACAATATTGTATTCCAAAAATAATCTTTATCAGACTGTACCTATCACTGTATAAAATTTTTTAATGTTTTACCAGAGGAATTAAAAACCTCACCATTTAACATCTATTAATATGAAATTAAATCATACATAAAGAAAAAAGCTTTCTACAACTTTGAGCAGTACCTTGCCAATGATTTTACAGATATGATTTAAATATTTTGGGAGGTCTGCTGGCTCTCAATATAATTCAATACATTTTATAAGTTGCTAGTATTGTGTATTATGGATGGTTTTATGTGAATTAAGTGTCTTTTCTTATATTTCCGTTTCCTGTTATATTTATTAATTTTGATGTATATTTTAATCTATTTTTCAAAGTAAATTTTATGTATTTTAATGTAATTTTATCCTCCGACTGTTCCCTTTGGCCTGTGTAAATACTGTTTCCGTGTATAAACATCAATAAATTATCTGTCTATCTCTTCTATCTGTACACCACCAAATTAGTCAATAATGTTAATCACACATAAATCCTATCAATAAATAAATAATTTGAATTTTTGTATCCTTCATCTTTCTAAAAATATGCTCAATTTTGGCACAAACCAACATCCTATTGTGACATCATTATTTCTTTGTCTTTTATTTTACACCCCTATATTAGTGGAAAAAGGCACATCAAACACCAAACTCTGTATATAATTAATATATTTTAATGTTGTGTCCTCCATTTTAAAAAATAGGCGCCATATTGGCTCATACAGTGCGTGTAATTGCGGATTAGACATGTACATCCAAACAGGGCGAGAGATATGGCAACCCAGCAACAGTAAAACCCACCTGTCTGCACTCGACTACTGAAGTATCCCAGCTCTGTTATTTCATTTTAGTCAACTGGCACACGCTATGTTGCAATTCCTACTTCCTATGTCTAACTTGCCATTACACGTACAGTATGAGTCACCCATCAGTGTGCTGCAGGTTAAATCATTTAAAACGTCCTAAAGAACAACCATGCTAAATTTCGTGTTTCTTTCACAAACTGCAGAATATAACCAATATATTAAGGTTAGCCTTAATAATACATAATTTGTTTCTTAAATATTTAAGGTTTGTATTTTTATATAACTAATTTGTAAGTAGCCATATTATTTATTTATCTGCTGGCTTTCTTTACTTTGAATTAAGTAAATTAAATTCGTTGATATTACATTGATATTATCACCAACTTGTCACCAAAAATAATCTAATGTGAACTAAATCTTTTAGGTACAGGAAAGGAAATACCCACAGCAAGTAAAAAATTCTACATTTTTAGAGAAAACGATGATGTTGTTGGGAGGTGGGAAGTCATATCTAATCCTTATACAGTACAAATTAACTCACCTAAAAAGTCCTCCAAAATGGGAGGACTAAAATCTTTTATTGCTTATCAACTAACTCCTTCATTTTCCAATGTCGAGGTTTCACGTAGATACAAACATTTTGACTGGCTACACGATAGACTGGCAGCAAAATTTAACATTGTTGCAATACCTCCATTACCAGATAAACAGGTCTCAGGTAGATACGAAGAACATTTCATTGAACATCGGAGAGCTCAGTTACAGGAATTTATAAATTACATGTGCCGGCATCCAGTTTTATCAACCTGTGATGTGTGGATACACTTTTTAACTTGTACAGATGAAAAACAGTGGAAGCAGGGTAAGAGAAATGCAGAACGTGACCAACTAGTAGGGGCTAATTTCTGTATGTGCATCGAGGCGCCAGAAAAAGAAATTTTGTCCTCAGTAGTTGACCCTAAAATAGATGAAAGCATAATGTACATAGCAAAGATGGATCAGTGTATAAAAAATCTTATGCAGACCGCCCAGGATCAACAGAAGAAGTCAGCAAATATGTATAAGAGGGAGTTCACTAAGATTGGGGAAAGCTTTTTTGCACTTGGTTCTGCTTTTGAGCAAAATCAGCAGGGCATGTACTCAAAGGCCTCAGTTGGTAAGTGATCATTACATTCTCTTATTAATTTGGTTTTTTTGTTTTAACTCATAAAAGTCATTAGGTATTATGATCGGTGAACTTATTTCTCCCAAATGATATGCAAAATTAAGAAAAAATGTCATATATAATGGTAATTTTTGTTCATGGGTGATTTTTGTAAAAGGTACCTTTTTCAGATCCTATATGGTCCCTACACTTGCTCTTACCTCTAAAGGATAGAAACCATCCCTGGATCTAGAAATGTAATATTTCAAAAAGTACTGCTGATTTATTTTTGAAACGTAGTATACAGACAGTGTGTTGCACTTAAGAGTTTTTAAAATTTTTTCCCGATTTGATCCAAATTTTACTGGAAGATAGAACATATTAGGATCTACTTATTACTCCAGTCATTTTAGACAAAAATATGGCTTCTGATCTAACAAAATATATCCTTCATTTTTTTTTAATCGATTTATTTTGGTGTTTTAAAGAAAATATTAAAAATCGGCAACGAGATCACTACGGCATAAAAAATTATTCAAGGTCAAAGTTCATAAAAACGGTTTTTTGCGAATATCGCGCTTTATATGGCTCGGAGGCCAATTGAGGTTATTATGAAAATGAAAGATAATGAAATTCCGCACAAAAATGATCATAGGAAGCGCGATATTCGCAAAAAACCGTCTTTTTGCGAACTTTGACCTTGAATAATTTTTTATGCCGTAGTGATCTCGTTGCCGATTTTTAATATTTTCTTTAAAACACCAAAATAAATCGATAAAAAAAAAATTAAGGATATATTTTGTTAGATCAGAAAAGTCTAATTTCACTGGAGTGTGTGGCCAAAAAACGTTCGCCCCATACAAGTACAAAGCCACCTGCTGTACCAAAATAACCTGAAAAAATCATAAAACATATTAGGCATTTTTATATTGGAACATTTTACTAATAAGTTGTTCAGAATTGCCCAGAAATCTTATATCCGAAGTTTGATAAAAAAAATATTTGAATTCTGTTTAAAAAACTTCTCAAGACCAAAATATAATTTTAATGAGTGTTTGTGTTTTGAAAAATGTGCTGAGACAATTTTGTTTGAAATAAAACATGAACTACCAAGTAGTTGTCAGAATAACTTTCATTAGTAACATTTTCCAATAAAAGAATGCCTACCTTTTTTAATTTTTTCAGTGCCTTTTGGTATCGCAGGTAGCTTTACATTTGTATAGAGGTGACTGACTTTTCTCCATAAATAGATTTTAATATATTTTACCTTTGAGGATGGATAAAAACTGAAAAACTATTAAGTGCGACATACTGTACATATGTTTTTTATGTCGCTGATTGCGAACTTAAAGTCAGGATTAAAAAATTATAAATGGTGGCTCCAATATGATGGACAGCATTTTCTCTAAATTAAGTGCTTTAAAGTGGGAAATAATTTTGAGCATCTAGGTAATGCGATATATTAACGAAAAACAGTATCTGAAAATTTTCTTTTTTAATAACAAGCCAATTACAGTAACAAAATGGCGATACTTTTATTTAGAAAAATTTGAAGAAGCGTATTGTTTCGGTAAAAAATTTTTTGTTCTTTCATGATGTTTTTTTCATGTGAAGCAAACGAAAAATCATTTGAACGCTTATAATAATCTTCAATTTTGGCAGTTAGTATTATTGAAGTTGTGCCACAGTTTCTGAGATATTTGCCATTTTAACTAAACTTCATCCTATAAATGTTCGAGGACCGTCTTCAAACTTCCATATATCAGAAATTTTATCCTTAAACAAAAATAGAATTGGTCCTTAGTTTATAAACTTTCTTATTTACATCTAGCATTTTTTTGATGAAAATCATGTTTATTGATATTTTGCAATAAATCAATAGTTTTAGGTTTATCTCAAATACATTTATATTTTCTAACACAAGCAACGTAAACGTACAAAAGAAATTGAGCATCTGAATTATTATTAGTGGTTGATGGTCTGTGCTTTAATGCTTGTAACGGTTGACAGGTATAGACCAGAAAGGTGTTAGGAAAAGAACTTTTTTAAATAGTCGAAGTTTCATCACAATTTATTGAAATTTGAAACTTCTGAGGATGTCAATAAATTGTGATGAAAGATGAAATGTCGACTATTTAAAAAAGTTCTTTTCCTTTTCTGGTCTATAACCATTACCACCATCTAAATTATGTCATCAATTTTCTTTCTGAGAAATTTTTCTGTGTTCAAAATGTTTAAATAGATATTCTCAGCCTGAGAAAAATTGTAACGATCATGTGCTAGATCTTTTTTTTAACATTGTTGACCTTTCTGGCTGAGCAAAACTAAAGGTGGCACAAACGTCAGTAGAGTCAGAAGAAAGTATCTGTGAAATTTATTTGGCAAGAAATGTAAACATTATATTAATTGCTGCCCCTCCCTCCTCGCCCACGTCCCTTGCAAAGAGTTATGACACAAACGAAAATTTTGGTGGCACAAACGTCAGAGAAACTATTGCAGTCGAAAAATCAAAATTTCCATGATTTTGAAAAATTCTAGAAATTGGTCACTTTTTGAAAATCCATACATAGTATTTGTAAAAAATAAACAAGCTAAAAACGTACTCTTCGCCAATTTACTGAGCTTTTTATATAATTGTTACACATTCTATAGGATACTCTTCTCAGTTTTCTTATAAATAATGTTAGTTTTTGGACCCTAAATTTTGTGATACCAACTTTGTTGTGAAAAAATATATGAAAAAAAAAATCCAACCTGTCTCAGATTCGAACACATGATCTCTGGAGGTAAAACTCATGGAGGTAGAATATAAATAAGGAGTAGCCATAAAGCTTATATCCTACAATGAGAAACGGCCGCAGAAGGCGTGGCTTGTGATCATACTGCCATGAACGGCTCGCCAGGTCCTGATTTACAAAAAAGTTTATACAGCATTTGAGGAGATACATGTTAGTTGACTTTACACATTGACACTACCATATATCAATCCAGTAGAGTAATGAATGAAATGACGGTTTCACATTTCAAGCAAATATAATATAATATAATATAAAATACAATCTAAAATAAATAGAAAATAGTTTCAACATATCTTTTGAGTACAGACCTGTTTTAACCAATGAAAAGTGATTCCAAAACATTTCTTCTTATCGATACTACTTTGATTTGCACAGCCACTTGGCAGACACGAAATCATATGTTATGGAGAAAAACACTAGTTTCTATCAAAAACATTTATTTTATAATAATATTAACCAAGACACATGTTGCGTTTTGTTGACGTTTCGATCATACTAAAATGAGGAATGTGCTGCCACATTGTGCTCCTTATGGCGACTCCTTATTTATTTAACCTCCTTGGTAAAACTTTAGCCACTGGACCATCACACATGACTACAAAAATTAAATGTCTGTAGTATATATCTTTCGAGTACCTATCATATTTCAACGCATTAGATATATTATTTTGAAATATACTTATATTAGTAAAATGTATAAACAAAAAAAAATATATTATAGGGATAACATTTCGCAAGATTTCTATTTAAGTAGGTACAAGCGACAAAAATTAAGAAAACATATTTTTTTAAAACTAAATAATACCTTTCTTATTTACTGATTGATTTTCTTCAAAAACAATAGGGTTCTTCCTTTAGCTAACACTAACTTACTTTCCAAGTTTCAGTACAATCGGACTTTTCTTCCATAAGTTATCGTGCTTACAAGAAACGTGATGGACGGACAGACAGACGGACATTTTTATAATTATTCAGAATTCATTCACTAACACAATGATTTTTTTCTCTATGAGCTATATTTACGGTTTTAGAAATGTGCTGATCAAATGCAATATACTCTTCGTTATTGCGAAGAGTATAAAAATAGCTCAAACAATTGTCAGTGGCAGAATCATCAGCAGAGTCAGGAGAAAATAGGAGAAAATAAACTTGAAAAACTTAAAATTTAAGGTTATGTTAGATACATGATGCAGATGTCCTATACGAACATTAACCGAACCTCTTGAGTCTTGACGTTTCTGAATTTTACATCTCGTCTGGAAACCTGCCGATGAGACTATTTCCATGTTGCCTAATGTATATGAATGTTTAACGTTAGAGGAAATGCTTTAATTATTTCACTAAAGAATGTCTCGTTGTGATCGTACGGATCTAGTATTTTGACTTCATAACTGTGTTTCTTATTAATTATTTAAAAGTGTGTGTGTGTGTACTGTGTAGACATTAACAAAATGGAGAAAGATTTTGAGAAGGCGGCAAGTGATAATCTCCCTATTATTGACAGTGAAATGGTGAATGACAATTCCTGTTTACTTAAATAAAATAACTGTTACTGATAAATCTTTAGATTTAATAATGATTTTAAAAATTATTCAATAAATGTAATAGTATATTACGTAATGAGTGTTGTAAGAAGCATATTACGCACGAATGGAAAAGTGCGTATATTTCTTTTCTTAATTTAGTAAAATCTGAATTTAGTTTACTAGTCAACAATATTATTCAACAAATATTATGTCAGTTTTGACAGTGTTTGAAAATCACATAGGTGCATTTGTTTTTTTAAACCCCGCGTCAGCGAACTAAGCCACCTATATTTGCGTGTCCCGTGCATTTTGTTTACCGTGCGATTTGTTTACAGTGCATTTTGTTTACAATATGTAAAATTCATCTTACATAGATGGCAGGTAGTGTGTTTTTTTACTATTTACAGTAGTGATCGTAGGTAAAAGAAAATAAAACACTTAAACCTAGTTGTTTATATGTTTGTCGATTTTCCAGTCCGACGTGTGGAAATCGTCTTTTTCATGCCGAGGAGGAACGCCGCGTTTACGAAAATTTTCGCAGAGGAAAAAAGTGATAGACTAGGCGCAATTATGCCGTACAAGAAGTTATACGAGGATATGTATAAATTGCATTTATGTACGCGGGCACCTAGACTATAAATTCATCAAAGAAAAGTTTCTGTAGTTTCACATGTCACTAGACTAGAACTGACAAAGCTTGATGACATGTCTGTCAATTCGGTAAAGGTAGAAAGGGACAAACACTTATACGTACAATCTGCTCATATGTAGCCTCTACCAAGGGTGCTAGAGTATATACTGATTGGTCCATCCGCCCAATGCGTCATCAGTGGAGAAATATTGCCGCCAATTTTAAATTCATATAACATAATAACTTTTTCTGTAGAAAAGAAGCAAATTTCGCAAAAAAGAAAAAAATACGGGTGAGTTTTTTTAAAGAGAACTTTTCAAATATCCAAAAAAGAACGTGGTAAAGGCCCATTCTAATTTTCTCTAAAATTGAAGAGGTCTATCAGAGCAGTTGCTTAACCATTATCACTTAAATAAAAGTACCGTTATGAGTGTGAAGAAGAGGTGGGAGGAGGAAGGTATCATAAAGAGAAAAGACGGTTAGGCCGACTGGGAAGTTCAAACCTCGCTCAAGATGAAGCGCTCCTTGACTATTTTGAGGGAAAATCCGTTTCAAACAGCAGTAGATGCTGTGTCCATGACAAATTTTCCAGCATCGAGGATAGGAAAATCGGAATTAAAAAACTGTGTAAGTGCCAAGAAGACCATATTAACAGAAGAACATAAGCAAGCCCGCATTCTGTTTTTTTAAATTATGTCTATCGCTCGTTGGAGTTTTGGAACAATGTTGTGTTTACCGATGAAAAAGTTTTTCAGTCTTGTAATGATGGACATATTCGGGTGTACCGTCCTGCAAATACCAGGTTTCACGAACGCTACGTGTCTCCGCGGAACAGGTCCGGGCGATTTTCTGTTAATGTTTGGGCATGGATAAGCGTGTATGGCCCTGGTGTAGCGCAACATATCATGGGTAATGGTAAATTTAATGGACAGGTAGGGATATTTTGGAAAACGCTTCCTTCGGTAGAGCAATTATATCCAAACAACACTTTCATTTATCAAGACAACTGCCCTATTCATACTGCCAGGATAATTACTCAATGGTTTGGGAACAATAATATTAAATTATTAAAGTGACCTTCGCACAGTCCCGATATAAACCCAATTGAGAACGTCTGGGGTTTGCTAGTAAAAAAAAATTATAAACGAAACTTCAGACCAAGAAATGAAGAAGAATTGTGGTCGGCCATTGAAAATTGTTGGGAGGAGCTAAGAGAAAAAGAAAACTATTGTCGTAGACTAATTACTTCTATGCCAACAAGATTTAATCACGTCTTGGAAGGAAACGGAGCCATGACAAAATATTAGGTTGTATTATTTAGAAAATAAACACTGTACTGTCTAGTCAGTGCAGCAAAAAAAATACGTGCACTGTCCGACATGTGCAGACGATACAAAATTTTATTGACAGTTAAACCTCACCAGCTCTAAGTTTAGTCTTTTATTCGATATTATTAATTAGGTATTAAATTATTAAATGTATTAAATTTACCATCAACTTAAGCTATTCGGAGGCGTCTAAGACAGTGGCTACCCCAGCCTTACTGACGAGTTCATAGGGTAGCCACGGAACGAAACGCAAACATCTTTTCATCTTTTCAAAAAGTGGGGAAGGGGTGGGGAGAGATGGGGAAGGGGTGGGGAGAGGTGGGGAAGGGATGGGACGAGGTAGGGAAGGGGTGGGAAGAGGTGGGAAGGGGCGGGAAGAGGTGGGAATAGGGTGGAAAGAGGTGGAGAGAGATGGGAAAGGGGTGAGAAGAGATGGGAATAGGGTTGGACGAGGTGGGAATAGGGTGGGACGAGGTGGGGAAGTGGTGGGAATAGGGTGGAAAGAGGTGGGGAGTGATGAGAAAGGGCAGGGGAAGTGGTGGAAAAGAGTTAGGTGGGAAGAAGTGGGAAGTAGTGTTAGAGGGGTGAGAAGATGGGAGAGGGTGGATGGAGGTGGCAAATGAAAGGGTTTTGTCTGTCTGTTTGTAAAATAAGTAGACTAAAAAGTAAAAAATAAAATTATATAAAAAAAATATTTTTAAGAAAAAGCTTTTATTTGAAAAAACTACTAAAAAGTAAAAATTTTTTTTTTTAAATTCGTACATATAGAAACCAAAAGCTTTGGGGGCGGTCAATTGAGCAAAATAACTATGCAATAGCGCTATATGACCGCCCCCAAAGCTTTTGGTTTCCATGTGTACGAATTTAAAAAAAATTATTTTTACTTTTTAGTAGTTTTTTCAAATAAAAGCTTTTTCTTAAAAATATTTTTTTATATAATTTTATTTCAAACTTAAAATCTCAACGTTTCATGACATTCTAAAGCTATTTGAACAATGGGTCGCATGTGCGTGACGTCACAGATCTCAGACCTAGGAAAAACATACTAAAATTCTTCAACTGTCAAATGGCAACTAATTGAACTTGTCGTAATATTATTGTTTATATGTATATTATACATACAAAATGACAAGTTTTTGGTTTAATATTAATTGTGGAAGTGTGACAATTCGAAACAATGCCAGTTTTTATAAAGTAACCTCAATTTACAACCAGAAGAAGAGGTTAAAAGACTGCAACTGATTTCAAACAAATAAAATGAAGGATTTTATTAGTGGTACGTTGTTGCATATTAATGTAAGAATTTGATTTTTAACGTGGGTTTATGTTGTAGGAAAAACAGCTGTATTACAGGACAATGGTGATACATCCAGTTGGGCATCCTCTTTTAAAAAGGGGATATAATTTAAAACCCATATGTGAAACTGAAAGTGCTTATAATTATAATAATAACTGCTCCTCAAACAAGCAATAAACAATTCATGGTAGAGAAAATTAACATTTTATATTGGTTTGTCAGTATTTTTAATAATTATTTCTTGTTTATATTTTAATTGAGCGAAGGTGTGGAGCTGTTCCGAAGGAGAGAAAAGAGCAATGGTAGAAACTGTTTTAAATAAAGTTCAAGAGAAAAATTTGCAGGCTTCATAAAGATATTTGATAAAGTAGGTACATAAATTAAGAAAGGAAATTCAAAGTACCCACAGCCGTCAACAAGTGATGGAATGTGCCCTTTTAAAGTATATCGTGTGGTGTTTAAAAACTCTGTGTTGGACTATCGTACTATTGAACACTGAAAAAGTAGAAGATTAAAACTTTGAAGTGGTCTACGATTAGTGAACACATAAACAAAGTCTGAATTGGCTTTGTAAGTGTTGAATTGTAGCTATAAAAGCCCTTCGAGTTAAATATATTACCTATTGCTTAGATAGATATTACTATAAAGTATATGTTATGTTATATTACAGTCTTTATTTTTTGTTACAACATTAACCTCTCATAGCTTTCTTGTCAATTCTTCTTAGAAGTACTAATGGACCTTGGACAATAAAAAACTTATTTAGTAAAGATATTTTGTTTTACTTTCAGTTACATGCATGTACCTATGTACAAGTTTGACGTAACTGACTATTTCAATTTACTGCTAACAATATATAGTAGTAGGAGTGATAAAAATATAATAAAAAGGGGGGTATTTAATAAAACGATAATGAACAAACCGCCTACAACTTAAAATTATGAGACATTACATAACTATATATGAAAAATAAAATTCTTACAGAAATTACAATGGATTGTATAGTCCAATCTATAGATACATTATAGACGAGGGGCTGGAAGAAATGGGCTCATTTAGAATTTTTTTAATTACATTTTCTGAAAGATCTATTAATTCGAGAGCGAAATGCAAAAAAAAAAGAGTTTTCTAGGGTCTCTATAGGCTTCAAAATTAATAAAGAACATATCAACACGTGGCGCTTTCATGTTATAGCCGTGTGACGTCAATGTCTCTATCGCATCGGGAGACGTAGACGTAGCTGACCTGTTTGCCTAGTAGTCTAAGGTCCGGCATAAGAAATTAATACCCTCATCTGTTATTCAGATAAGAAATAGTTTATATAAAAGATAACATACAGGTTAATAGAAAAATGCCAGAAATGTCAATTTTTATACGTTCATGTCGAGCCGAATTATCGAATTTCGGTGTGCGACTTGTGAAGCGGATCAACTACAAGTCTTCCTCTTTCCGTATCAACATGGTACGGGCGTCGCGGTATCGTATTTTTGATAATATGAGTATATTTAGATGTGGGGTTTTCGACGAAAATTTCTAGGTACTGTACTATAATACTAACACTGACACTCGATTGCGGTGGGCAAGGTTATTAGGTAAACGAGGTACGACTGTGGAGACAATTACGTCAGCGATTCGACCGCTTCAGTTTATGAAGAATTAGATTTTAAAGCAGTATATTTCTGAAACTACATATCGGATCGAGCTCAAATTTTCAGTGTAATAATTATTTGATGATTACTTCGCACAATTGTAATAAAACGTGCAATATTAAATTTGACTAAATGACCCCATTGTGCATGTCTCACTACATACTTCAAATACTTTCTAACACATCAGGCTTCATTGCTTAATTTATATGGTGTCTTTTTCACAAAATTTACAGCGGTTAATACCTCGACCATAGCCATATTTACTGCTAAAAAACTAAAAGGAAATATTTCCTGTCACTAAATATTGAACATGTTTTGTCTAGACTAGCAATACATTTACAGTAAGTACTAAGAAACCATCTGAATCTGCAATAGTCCAAGAAGTCAATGGCTTTGTTCATGATGCCACGACTTAACCTGAAAAATGAATTTGTACGTTAGCAATTATTTATAAAGCAACATTTAATTAGGTATATATGAAAAGAATGGTTAATCATTGATAACAATTCTTACCTTTGCAACAAGGTTTTATTCTGTAAATTACTTCTTTCACGTAACCATAAACACGTTCAAGACTTTTGAATGCCTTGAACTCATCTTTCTGTCTATGCACTTCTCTCAAAAACCAAGTAATTCGCAGTATCCCTATGTATAATATTTGGAAATACATCAATATTTATACTAAAGCATTTTTTTCTCAAAATATAAGGATTTAATTCGACGGCAGCAGTATACCTAACCTCTACATCATGAGACATAGCCATAACAAATTTTAATATAAAGTATGAAGTCTATGACACGCCTAAAATCACAGATCATTCATTGATATTTCTAAATGTTGATGATAATATTACTCAGAAATCTTTAATAAAGAAGCAATTTCATAATTTAAACAGTACTAATCTTGAGAGAATTAAAGTGGAACTATTTGATATTGACTGATCTCTAACACTGAATTCAACTAATATTGATATTATAGTCGATGACATAATGACCAAATGTACTAATGTAATAAACAAAATTTCTCCAATTAAACATTATACTGTTAGGGACAATAATTTGCCGTGGTATGACATGGAAGTAAAAGAAAAAGCTAAGAAACGTGATATTGCATATAATCAATTTACCCATAGTTCTGATGAAAATGACAAAAACTTAAAATGGAATACGTTTAAAGAACTCAGGAATGATGTGGTAAATTTACTGAAATATAAAAAGAAAATCTACTATTATAATAAAATTGATGCAAAGAAGTCCAATAGTAAATTGATGTGGAAAACATTAAAAAGTTTAATAAAGCAAAAAGACAACAATTACGACTTCTATAAAATTGAATTTAATATCGATAATACAATTTTCTTCTCTGAAAATTAAAAAGATACCGCTGAAAATTCAATCACTACTTTGTTTCTAGCATAAATGAAATCCGTCAAACGATTCCCGAAACTGAGCCCTGGTCCTCTTCAAACCTACCGGAAGTTACACCGCAATTCTCAAATTTTAAACAAATCTCATTAATGGAACTGAGAAATATTATAAATTTGTTGGATAATAAATTTAATATTGGTGACGCACTAAATGCTAAAATTCTAAAAAAATATTTTCCCGATAATAGGACACCTATTATTAAAATATATTAACACATCACTTGAAAAAGGTAGATTTCCTGATGCACTTAAAACTATAAATATGATGTCACTCCGATAGCCAAAATTAAAAACAACTATGAGGCATGTAACCATCGTCCAATTAATACACTACCCACATTGGAAAAAATTCTTGAAATGGCCCTATATAACCAGCTTTATGAATATTTCAAATTAATAACTTATTATTTACGAATCAATCTGGATTTCGAAAAAATCACTCCTGTGAATCAGCGCTTCAACTAACTATATCAACATGGATTAAACTTATTGATGAAGGTCACTATATTATAGCTATTTTCTTAGATTTCAAAAGAGCATTCGAAACCATTGATCGTGCAGTATTAATAAATAAACTTAAATATTATGGTATTTCGAGAACAGTATTAAATTGGCTGGTAGATTATTTAAAAGACAGGAAGCAAGGAACAAAAATAAATTCTATAGTATCAACTGAAATTGTGAATAACTTTGGTGTTCCTCAAGGGAGTGTACTGGGACCTCTTCTTTTTATCATTTACATTAATGATATAAATTATCATATTAATTCTGAGTTTCTTAACCTATTTGCTGATGACTCACTCATTTCGACCAGTAACATAATTTTAATGGTTGCAATCCAAAAAATGAACAATGAATTAAAAAACGTCGAGAAGTACCTCAATATGGCAAAACTGAAGCTCAATGTTACTAAAACCAAAGTTATAATTTTAACAACTAGATATAAATATGCACAAATTGATCTAAATAATATTAACATATCTTTATACAACAGTAAAATTGACATAGTTAGTGAAATAAAATATCTAGGATTTATAATTGACAATACATTAACATTTAAGAGCCATTTCACTTACATTCTAAATAAGATATTTAAAGAATTGTTTTTTTTTCTCAAGGGTGGCTGTTAATTTATCCATAAATACAAAGATTACCGTATACCAAACTATAATTCAACCACATTTTGATTATTGTGCCTCAATATTGTATTTACTAGACAAAAACAGTAAAGCTTCTCTTCAAAAATTACAAAACAGAGGTATGAGAATCATATTACACTGCAACAGCTATACATCAATAAATATGATGCTGCTATGTCTTGAGTGGCAATCAGTTGATATTCGACTTAAATATTTGACTGATATTTATCTATAAAATTTTAAACAAGCTTTTACCTTCATATCTCTACACAAATATTACTTTCAACAATGAAATTCATAATCATCTAACTAGAGGCAGAGATAATATGCATTAGAACTAATAATAAAAAATCAATGAACTGTCTGTTTTTTAAAGGACTAAATCAGTATAATAATTTACCAATTGAAATAAAAGGCTGTGAAACATTAAACATGTTTAAAACTAAACTAAGAAAATATTTAGCATAAGATTTGAGTATGTATATTGTTGTTTTGTTTGTATATCTATTTTTTTTAGCTGTTTGTTTATGTACATTTGTCTATATAATGAGATGTAACTGTATTTGATTAGGTTGTACCTATTTAAATAAAGGTTTATTATTATTTATTATTATTAAAGACAATTCTGCAAAATACAAACTAACCGTCATCCTGACGAACAAAATTGAGAATACAAAAGTATTAAGAATAGTTGCAGATGTTAAATAATCCAACATTAAGCTTTTAAATGGCACAAACACAGCAAAATTCACTTTAAAGAAAAACATTCAATAGGCAGATATATCAATGACAGCTGTTTGTTTCTCCTAAGGTCTCGAAATCTGTGACGTCGGCGCACGCGGCCCATAAACATTTTCAATTTTTTTTTGTCGTTAATATATTTCCACTGGATGTAGAAGTAAAATTATCACAGGCAGACACGTGCAGAACAGCCATGCAGAAAACCGCTTTTTAATGTTTTGAGCTTTCAGAATCTGGCCTTATCTCGGACACAACGTCAATTTTTACATTTGTTATAAATCGAAATCATTAAATCATTAACATTTTTCCAAATACCTTACTTATGACATTTCACAATCAATGTCACTTTTATAATCTATATGATTGCCACAAGCCTTTTGGTCAATAACCAAAATTGACAAAATAGCAGAGAAAGAAAAAATATGTTAATAAATTTAGCAAGGTGATAGTGTTTGAGCCGCAGAGGCTCGCAACATGTGTGCAGAGAGATAGCTCAGCTCTAGTCGGTGAGAGGGGTAGGTTCAAGGTTGACACTACCAAAAAAGAAAAATATAACATATAAGTATCAGATCTACGAATATATGCATAAAGGACGCCACTAGCAAAACAAAACCTCAACCTAGCTAGAAGGCTCCCAAAATTGTCAAGGGTACCCAAACACTATCTTTAATTCTAAATTGAGGCATTGATTAAAAGGGTAAGTTTTATCATGGGGTGAATTAAAAAGGAAACGCACGTCTTCAATCAAATTATGGGCAATAAGTTTATTCAATTTGGATAAATATGTATTCAGGTGATAAAAAAATTAGGTATTAAGTAGACAGCCGTAAGATTACCTATCGAAGTAATATTATCAAAATGTTAAGTACTTATTAATTTTCTTTACCGTACGTGATATCACGGAAGGTTCACAAATTTTGACCTTATATAATAATTAGTAAATGTACATTTAGCCTACCTAACACATCACCCTGTGTGTATAACAGCCCAGTTAAGTAATGGTAAATGTCTGGCCCTATTAGTCACTACAGAATATTTTGCCAGTTAAAAGAAAAACCCTATAAGTATAACCAGTTAAATAATGATAAATGTCTGGCCTTATTAATCGTAACAAAATATTCTGTCAGTTAAAAGGAAACTATATATGTATAACACACCAGTTAAATAATAGTAAAAGACTGGCCTTGTTAATCTAATCACTACAGAATATTTTGACGACTAAAAGGAAAACTCATAAATTGCCTCAAATTTACCATTAATCTTAATAATCGATATTATTAATAACACCCCCCCCATAATAATAAACTTTAAATTTCTTTAGCAAGGAAAAGGGTACTTAAATTGATGAATTTAACACGTTAACTGCGATAGAGAAATTTGTTGCCTCTCCAATATTGCGATACGTGCCCTCAAAGATATGTAAGAAAACTGTACTAATATGCGATACATATCTCCGAGGATATGTAAACTATTTCGAGATTACTGCCCTCTAGATTAGAGTAGGCTGAATTATAAAAACTTTTAACGCTGGAATCTGTTACTTCGATAGTCAATTAATATGGTACTGCGGACGTACATATCTCTGAGGACTAGAACCGCATATGAATGAATGAATGAATGAATGAATGAATGCTTTATTCAGCCTGAAGCTGTTTACCTTACAAATACCTAAATGTACATTATTAAAAACAAAACAAAAAAGACGGTAACACTATTATAAACATGTATAAATAAAAAAAATATATATATATATAATCAACAACATACATAAATTCATCACATTAAAAGGTTAACTTTACATATATATTAGCTGCTCTTTTAAACTGGTTTATGTTTGTTATCACTTTTATTTCACCTGGTAGGGCATTAAACATTTTCAAACCTTTAAAATACAAATAATTCTGGGAGTAATTTCTCTGTTTATACTTTATATAAAAATCATTTTTTTGACGGGTATTGTGGTCATGTTTTTCTTGGACATATTCAATCCTTTCTTTTAAGTAGTTAGGTAACAACCCTTCCCTAATTTTAAATATAAATATTATTGTATTATAGTATATTCTTTGCTTAACAGACATAAATTGTAGCGTTTCTAACATTAGTGAGATTGGCGTATATCTATCACATTTTAGTATTATTCTCATTGCACGATTTTGAAGTTTTTGTAACAATTGTAAGTCTGTCTGGTTGAGTAGATATAGAATTGTACCACAGTACTCAAAATGAGGAGATATAATACTTTTGTAAATTGTTATTCTAGTAAACAAAGATATATAATTATTGATTCTACTGAGAAAATTAATCTTTTTAGCAATTTTTTTAGTAATATATTCAACATGCAACTTGAAGTTTAATTTAGAATCGACTATTACTCCTAAATATTTTATTTCTGAGACCTGTTCTAATTTTTCCCCACTCATTAATATATTTAACTGTGGACTAGAGCGAGCTCGAACACTACTTATCAACATACATTTTGATTTTGTGGAATTAGATTTTAGAGTGTTAAATGCCAACCAGGTGTCAATTATCTTAAGATCATCATTTAATTTTTGTTCAATAAGCTGAACATCTTTTTCACAATAAAACAATATGGTATCATCGGCAAACAGATTAATAGAACAATTTTGAATAGCACATTTTATATCATTAATATATAATGTAAACAGTATAGGACCCAAAACTGAACCCTGTGGTACGCCAAATTTAATTTCTTTTTCCACCGACATTTCTGATAGATATTTAGTTTTTTGAAAACGTTCAACTAAGTATGTTTGAAACCATTTTAGCACTTGTCCACTTATTCCATATAATTTCAATTTTTCTACTAATCTTTTCCTGTCTATCGTTTCAAAAGCCCGTTTAAAGTCAATAAACACCACACCAATTGAGCACCCCATTTCCAGGTTTTCCTTCCATATCGATAATATATTTTGCAAGGATGTTTCGCACGAATGATGTTTTCGGAAGCCCGATTGTTCTTCTAGCATTATCTTGTTTTCCTCAAGGTAGTCATCAAGTTGTTCTTTCACTACTATTTCCAACACTTTTTCATAGACAGGCAAAACGTTAATTGGTCTGAATTCTTCACACTTACTTGTTCCACTAACTTTAGGAATAGGTATTATGTTTGATGTTTTCCAGTATGTGGGAAATTGTCCTGTTTTTAGTGAGTAATTTATAACCTTAAGCATAACATCTCCATTTATTTTAAAAGCATTTTTAAGTATGGATACGCTAACACCTTCATCCGTACCTGCTTTCATAGGTAGGTCATGTACAATTTTTTCCAATTGAGCATAATTTATTTCTTTAAACTGTTGCCACTTACTATTAACCTTATCTTTACTTTTGAGAATATCCTGTTCATTTAAAGGCAAGTCAATGGAGTCGACGATATCACTTATACTATTTATAAAATATTGGTTAAAATTTTCAGATATGTCTTTTTCATTTTCTATTTCCCTGTTGTTAAACATTATTTTATTTTTATTAATCTGTGTATTGGGTTGCACTAACGTTTTCAATACTTTCCACATGGCCTTTGGGTCTCTTTTGTTATTATCAATTTCATTCTCATAGTATTTTTTCTTACCATTTTTTATTAATGTTGTAACTTCATTACGTTTTTTTCTAAAATTGATCCAATCTTGCTGTAAGTTTGTCATTTTTGCTCTTTTATAGCAGTTATCTCTCTCACGAGACATCCTTCTTATTTCTTCTGAGTACCATTTATTTTGAAGGGTTATGTTATTAATTTTTACGGTCTCCACAGGGGCAATATTATCGAGAGTAGTTACAATGTCACTTACAAAAATATCAGCATTTGAGTGATCTTTTACACATATTTTTGATAAATTTTGCTGGAATAGTTCAACATTAAAATTCTTTCTTCGTTTAATTTCTGTGAATAGGTCAGCCTTATCAATATTAACTGCTGGAATCAAAACTGTTATTATGCTATGATCTGTCAACTTCGGTGTGTCCAATGCATTTACTTGTACATCTGCATTAGTGATAACAAGGTCTATTAACGTTGCTGATGTTTCAGTTATCCGGGTATTTTGTTCTACCATTTGTTTCATTCCAAACATTCTTATACATTCTTTTAACTTGTTTGCATAATAACTTTCAGACGTCATATTAATGTTAAAATCCCCGATAAATATACATTTATTAGTATGTAGTTCTTCAAAAATTTCTTCAACATGACCTATAAAAGCTGCTTGACTAGATCCAGGTGAACGATATATTGTTGTCAAAGTTATATTCTCATATCCCTTCATCTTAATCTTAACACAAATTAGCCAATACGTAGAATCAACAGATTTATTTTTTATCACAGAGTATTTTATGTCGTTTCTTATAAATAATAATACACCACCAGTATGTCTGCTTTGCGAATCACAGCGTTCACTTTGATATCCATTTATGTTAATTTCGATATCACTAATATCATTGGTAATATGTGTTTCTGAGATACAGACTATTTGTAATTTGTTGTAACATATAAAATGAATTATTTCTTCCTTGTTTGCTAAAAAACTTTGTGCATTTATATGCACTATGCTTGCACTCTGACCCTTAAATTGCTATAATGAATACTTTGTTTTTTCACTAATCGACTTTTGTAGTTTTTGTAGTACGGGACAACTGTAATGAAATACTAAATGATTCACATCTAAATTGAGTTTAAGTTTTATATTATGCTCAACACAGTTACTACATTTACTACTATTTTGGCATGTCTCTGTTTTGTGTTCTCTGTTGGCTTCAACTCCACATTTTAAACAAATTTCGTTATTTTCACACTCAGTTGCTTTATGATTATATTTGCCACATTTGAAACACCGCATTATATTAAAGTGCTCATATACTACACATCTATCCCATTCTATATTAAGTTTCCCATCCCTATCTTCCATTATATTCTTAAAAAGCTCGGAATTAATTTCTATAATTGCTTGATATCCATTATTCCTTCCAACCCTTTTTTTCATAGCTTTTAACTCAAAAGTTTCAATTTTATCCCCTATGTTTTCGTTTTGCATTTTAATGCAGCTTAATAATGTTTTTTCTTCATACTCTTTTGTCAATCCAATAACTTTAATCATGGGATTTCTACGGTTCGGAATTTTAGTTGTATAATTATTTCCCATTTTGTTTTCAACTTCTTTTTTCAACTTGCTTACATCTTCCTTATTCGTACACGCTACTACTATACCCCCATTTTTTACTTTTCTTATATTTGATATTCCTATTGCTATTTCACTAGGTTTTACCGCTCTTCTTAATTCTGCTTGTGTAACTTCACTCTCCTGTGTATCTTTTGGTTGTATAATGATAACTTCCTTTGGTGAGAGGGCTTGACTATATGACATCTTGCCTTTATTTGTTACATTACTGCATTCTTCCGCCTCCTTACATAATAATTTTCTTAATTCTGTAATCTCATTTTTGAGGGTAAGTTTAGATACTTCTTCCTTTAAGTTGCTTAATTCTTTCTCTAAAAGTTCTATGATTTTGTCTTTACATTTAAGTGCTTTTGCTGAATGAGGAAATGAACAACTACAGTTTTAAGGTTTATTTGTTAGGAAACATTCGTAACAAATCAAATATTTTCAACCAATGTGTGATAATATATTATAATATGATATTCCAAATATGATCTGTATTAAAGCAAGTAAGGACAACAGCCCGGTTTCTTCGGACAATTGTCACAAAAGATGATTACACGCCGAACTTTCTTGTCCGCTTCCCGACTGGATAACGTTGCCCTCAGCTTATAGCACTCTCTGCAGGGTTTCCTTTTCTTTTTACCAGGTCCCTCTGGTTTGATAAAAGTATGTGTTCTTTTTCATGCATTAGGTGTAATATCATCTATATTCTCAGTAAGTTGCACGTTGCATCAATGCATTTGATAATTGCTTCCGAAATTCAATTCAGATACCAGATTTATAGGGGATCTTTAGACCAATAAAGATTTATGGTAGGAACTGTTGTCAAGCCCATGACCAGTGTAACTCCTAAAAATTTGCTGATTTCAAGTTTATTGGTGTCAGTCCATGACTTAATCCTAGACTTATTTGATAGACGTTTGTTGAGTTTGTTTGAGTAACAATTTATTCAAGCAATTCATCATTAACAAAGTGCTTAAAAACATCTTAAGACCTTTCATAATACAAATCAAAAGGAACATTTGTAGGACTACCAATTATATCCCACTCTTCACTACCAACAGGTGTTGTTAGTGAAGAGTAGATATCCGTTTTATCCTCTTCACAATCAAAATTAGTTTCGGTTTGAATACCACTATTAAAATCAAGGTATAATTCCTCCTCCTCCAAATGTCCATCAGGGCGGGGTGGGAGTGGAGAAATCCCAAAAGAAATTTTTGATGAGCGGGGAGACAAATGCGAAAAAAAATTATTTCGTTTCCCGAATAAATTTTTTAAATTAGGAGTCTAAAGTTACAAAATAAGCCAGTAAAACTTCATACAAAAAATTAACTGACACAATGAAAGTAGCACCAACGAACTAACACTGACAACGCTGTACTGATGTCTGTTTTTCTGGTAGCTGATAGGTATATAAGTGCAGACTCACGTACCGACTTACTAAAACCTATACATATCCTCGAGGATATGTGCCGCAGGTGATCTATGTTTTTCTATTCATATGCATTACATAACCCTCGCGATATGTATTGTATTGTTTCTGATATGAATTCAGTAACTTCCGACGATTCTAAAGCTATATTTGAAGTGGTAAAATTCTAAGTATAAGTAGTTAAGTCTGGTTTCGCATGCTGGAAGGTTATGTCAGATTTGTGGCGCGCACATCAAAATAATTCAATACATATCATGGGGGATATGTATCGCAGCTAATATGTTAACAAGAGATATATAATTTAATGATTGCCGCAATAAAGGTATTAAAATGATTTTTTTTAAATTTCTGAATAGCCAAACGAAAATAAAACAAAATATATATAATATCTAAACATTGACCATTGTTTCGATCAAGTCCATAAGCACTTATAAGTTACATAAAAACCTGTATGGCAAAACTGATGAAAAAAAACCAACTCATAGCTTCACATTGCATAATTTCAATAAAATAAAAACTTTTTATGGGAAAAGCTACTAAAACTAAAAAAATAAATCGAATTCAAATTCACTATGTACAATGTACAGGGTGCTATAACCAAGACGGAACAAGGTCATTTTTCCGGTGATAGAAACGTTTGTAACATAAACTAAGATTTCCATTTGAGTATTTTTTCCGCCAAATCCAAAAGTCAGGCGCGCAGCCAGCGGGGGTCATGCCCCCCATCTTCCATGAACCAAAAAATAAAAAATAATAATCACTATTAGTACAAAGCACTATCCAAATTATCTCTTGAAATAAATATTTTGTAATTAATGCTAATATTATCTAGTAGAGGAATCTATACACACCCGTTTTCGACCATTTTCTGAAAAGTTTTCCCCAAACTCTGGGTAGGCCGGTTCTATTGCCCCCCTCCCCCAGATGAATTTTCTGGCTTCGCCACTGCCAAAACTTATAATGAAAAAATGAATATAAAATATGCCATTTCAAGGTTCAGACTTCACGTAGCTGAAAAAATTCCCTGAATTTTACAGGTTTTCTATGACAAAAAAAATGTTTTTCAATGAAAAATAATAATAATTATTAATATATTAAAGGTGATTTTAGATAATCAAATAATTTTTACTTTATTTTTATAAAAAAAAATTATTTGTTTTATAAAATTGTCATTAAGCGAATGAATAGACAGTTGCAATTTAAAAATAATTTAAAATAACAGTAGGAACTCGTAAGTAGTTTATTGTTTTTCATACTGTGACTCAAAATTCCACGATTTTTGCGAAATATTTAAAAGTCACTGAGATTTCCATGATTTTCTTAGGATTTTTAATATTCCCTGAATTTTCCATGCTCTTCAGGTTTTTCATGACCCTGTATTTTTGTATCATAACTCTTTTGTTTTCAATTTATTTTTTTTTTCGGTTATAATATTTTTTGGTTTCTGCGGAAAAAATATATCGAATGGCTTTGTATCGTTTGAAAAATGGCCTTGTTCAATCTTTGTTGTCATCATGTACCTAAACCTAATACTTACTACTTAAAAGAAATTAAAAAAAATCCTTGGTTTAATAAAATAAAAAAAATAGAAATTTAACCAAAAATAGGTCTTTGATCATATTAAAAATAGAAGAAGAAAAGAGAATAATAATAATAATAAACTTTATTGTCCAAAAGACCATACAGTAACATGGTGTGGGACACGTCGAAATGATTGACCAAAGTCGGCAATATAATAAAAAATCATTACAATAAGTGGAAACAGGAAAAAGTTCCGTAAATACCAAGTTAGGCTTTGTTGTCTAATATCACAATATCAAAACACTACCAAACAAAACTAATAGGTATGTATACCTGATAATATTATATTAGATCAGTAGTAGAAAGTAGAAATATATACATTCTATTTAAAAATCATTGCTAGTTCTAGCTTATTTCTAGTAAATGAATTAATAAATTAATATTAAAAGTAGGGATTCCGTGTCGTGCAAGGGAAGTTTTGCGTCCCTAGCTTCAATGGAAAACATGCTACTGATAAAATAAAATAGAAATAGATAGATAGATAGAATAGTTTATTTGTTCCGTTTTTAACAACCCCCAGTGGGTATAGAACACGTTGTTTACAAACAAAGAAACTTATTGTCTATGAGTACATATAAAAACATATAAAGTGTGTAAAATACATAAAAACAAGTGTATAATATACAAGAAACAACAAAAACCTACATAAAATATCACTTTTAGTGTTGACCATATACTTAAACAGGATACCACTATATTATAAACTATTTTATATACATTATATCATTTCGCTACTAAAATATTCGTTCATGTTATAAAATAGTCCAATTGTATTCTTTCACGCTTCTTAACAAAATTCCTCCCGGCAAACTTCTTTTTTGTAAGGGTATTTTATTCCAAATTTTAATTAGGTTATGTACATTTTTTTGAATGAAGCTGAATTTAGTTTTATCAGGTAGAAGGTTCTCTCTTGTTTTTGTGTTATAATTATGTTACCTTTGGTTACCTATAAATAAACCCTTGTTCTGGACTATAAATTTTATTGCCTTGTAGACATATAAGGCAGTTGTTGTGAGTAAGCGTTTTCCTTTGAAAATCGGTCGGCAACTTTCTGTTTTTTCCATCTTAAATATAGTTCTTACGCATCTCTTTTGTAAAATCAGCACTCTCCATGCGTCAACTGAATTTCCCAAATAAGATCCCGAATCGAATCTTAGATACGATATATGCATGATACGTGTTTAGCGCTGCCATGACACCTACCCTGTTATTCAAAATTTTTAAGGCAAAGCAATACTTTGTTATATCCAGTATGAGAGTATCAATGTGTGCTTTCCAGTCAAGTTTTTGGTCTATTTTGATTCCCAGAAATGAAATTGTATTTACCGTTTCTATCGGCGAACCATTTACATTAAGTTCCATTCTGTGGTTGCCTCTAACACCAAAATTTAAGATTTGTGTCTTATCTGCATTCATTAATAAATTATTGCCTGAAAACCAAGTTTGGAGCATTTCCATAGTATTTGCAATTTCCATTCTGGCAGCTTCCCTGCTGTTTTCACTGAGAATCACAGAGGTATCATCCGCATATAAAATGATATGTTGAACAATTGCTGGTATTTCGTTAGTATATAAGATATACAACAGAGGACCAAAAATTGACCCTTGTGGCACACCTTTCTTAATATATACAGTACTTGATTTAATTAAATTACCATCTTTATCTCTTTCCACAACAGACTGCCTTCTATCTGACAAATACGATTTGATGAGATTTTTTGCCACTCCTCTGATACCATACTTTTCTCGACCATAATGCCGTGATTCACACTGTCAAACGCCTTCGAGAGGTCTAAACAAACAGCTAACGTATGTTTATTCTCATTCATTGAGTCTAGCACTTTTACTAAAGCCTGATAAATAGCTTTTGTTGCTGATCGACCTCTACGAAAACCATATTGACAATCCGTGATCACCGCATTACCATCGAGAAAGCTTATTAATCTTTCATATATAATCTTTTCAAATATCTTGCTAATATTTGACAAAAGAGAGACAGGTCTGTAATTTTTAAGTTCATCTTTTTTACCTTTGTTCTTATAAATTGCTCTTACATGCGCCATTTTCAAACTATCTGGGAATACACCTGCTAAGAAGCAGAGACTTATTATATGCGCTAAGGGAACCGAGATAAGATCCGCCACTTTTTTTAAGAGTGAAATTGGAATTTCATCCTCCCCAACAGAGCTTTTATTTTTTAAGTTTTTGATACACTCGTATACCTCACCTTCAGTTACACCTCTTAGAAAAATTGAGTTGTTGCTTTCAGTGGTCTTTGTGAGATATTTACAGGGTTGCCAATCGCTTAATAATAATTATTGTGTTAATTTCGCGATTGTGGGAATTAATGTAAAATTCAAATTATATATTTGCATGTGATGATTAGTTAGATTTTGCCAACTGCGTATGGAACCAACTGCCCAAACTTGGGGGGGGAGGCTCCCCCCTTGGGCCTGGCCCTGCTACCCGGTGGCGCGTTAAAATTTGACCTTAGGAGCTGCAACCCTCTTTACACCAACGTGTAATACTTTATGCCTACTTTTAGTGACAATAACTCAAATCTAGAAATTAAATAGCCAAGTTTGCTTTTGACATGTAACATGATAATGGGTCGCGTGTGCGTGACGTCACAGGTCCCAGACCTTAGGAAAAACAAACCGCTGTCATTAGCTGTCAAATGGCGACTGACTGAACCTCAGAATTGAATTTTTCGGAATACTAGAGTTTTTATCGATATTATATCATACAAAATGGCTAGTTTTTATTGTATTATTAATTGTGGAAGTGTGGCAATCCGAGACATCAGTTTTTATAAAATAACGTCGATTTACAGCCAGAAGAGTTTAGGTTAAACAATTCCAGGCAATTAAAAGAAATGCTTTAAGTTGTTGCATGTTAATGCAAGAATGATTGTGATAGTAATAACTGCTGCTCAAACAAGCAATAAACAATGGTAAAGAAAATTAACATTTTATATTGGTTTGTCTCTATTTTTAATAACTATTTTTTATTTAAATTTTAGTTGAGCGAAGCATGAACTGCACGGAGGGAGAGTACATTTAAGAGAATACAAGTCATAATTAACAATTGACCTACATAAAATAGTAAAATACATGTTAGACATTTTATATAATATATTATAATAAAAAATTTACAAAAATTACAACAGTTTGCGTAGTCCAATCTATAGATATATAAGGTATATAGATGAAGGGTTAACCGCTGGAAGAAATTTTGTACATCTTATTACATACTTCAAATAGTTTACAGTAGGTACGTCAGTCTTTCATTGTTTATTTATAAAGTGTCTTTTTCACAAAATTTACAGCGGTTAATCTCCAACCATAGCCATGTTCATTGCTAAAAAACTAAAAGGAAAGATTTCCTGTTAAGTATATGGTGAACATGTTTTGTCTAGACTGGCAAAACACAATCCCAGTGAGCATTAAGGAACCATCTGAATCTGCAATAGTTCAAGGAGTCGATGGCTTTTATTCGTGATGCTAAGAGTTCATATCCTGAAAAATTAATTTCTGCATTAATAATTATTTATAAAACAACATTTAATTAGGCAAGCATATATGAAAAAAATGGTTGATAACTAATTCTTACCGTTGTAACAAGCTTTTATCCTGCAAATTTCTTGCAGAGTACTTCTTTCACCTAACCACAAACAGCTTCAAGACTTTTCAGTGCCTTGAATTCGTCCTTCTGTCTACGTAATTCTTTCAAAAATCAAGTAATTCGTAATTCGTAAGTATTTTTTTCTCAAAATATAAGGATTTAATTCGATGGCAGCCGTATACCTAACTTTTACATCAGGAGACAATTCTGCAAAATACGAACTAACCGTCATCCTGACGAACAAAATTGTTTATATTGTGACGTGTTTCCACCCTTAGGAAACTACCCCTTGCAAATCCGTGGGTTCCAAAAATTATAACAAGAGATGTCCACTAACACACTTTATTAAATATTTACTGGATACTTCACAATACTATTGTTAATTTAAATACACTTTACTGACTAAAAATCACAATGTTTATCACTTTGTTTCTCTTTGAACTCTTAACCTCACTTTCTATACTTTCTGAACTTCTGAACTACTCGCTGAGAATGCGGTCGGTCTTTTATACCTAAAAATGACAGATCTCGATTTTTCTGTGATGACGCCACCATTCTCTAGATAATTCCAGATGTCACCAGAACTAACTTCTGGTAGGTTTCTCGAGTAGGTGCAAATACACTACATTCATTCAGACATTCGATCTGTTGAAGTCTGCCTACTTTTTAGTAACATAACCTTAAATTTTAAGGGGTGCAACATATTACACTGCCCCCTCCTTAAGCCTGAACGTCCCGGGTAATTCAGCCTCTTTCACATACTTCGCCAGTCTATCCAAGTGTACGATCTTCATCTTGGACTTTTTGTTTCGTTGAATACGATAGACGACATCATTAATTCGGGTAATAACAGTATAATTATAATAATAATAATAATAATAGTTTATTGGTGCTATTACAGGTGCTTACACAAGTCAAATACAAAGAACAGTTAAAAACACGTATGAGAAAGAAAAAAAGAAACATGTAAAATAGATTACTAAAGACATGCCCAAACCGTGTCGGTTGGACATATCTATTAGTCTATCTAAAACACTTTAAAATAGAAAAAGTTTATAAGCAAAAAAATCGAAAGCAGAACAGGTGAAAGTATGCCTTAGTAGAGAATAATAATACGTCTCGTCTTGAAATTAACATTTTCTAGGGTTATGTAAAATGGGCTGATACATTATCAGGTCCAAAATTAAAAAAATATACGGTCCATCCCAAGGAGGTTGAAGTTTCGGGGATCTCCATTCCTTCCGCTGTGGGTTGTACAGCCAAACCAGATCCCCCACCTTGAATCCCCCTGTACTGGCATTCTGATCATAACGAGCCTTCAAGCGGTTACTAGTTCTGTTCATCTGCTCTCGATCATTCTTCGGCTGTTCTCGGCTTCCATTTCTGTAGTTGCTCATCGAAAATGGTTCTCCACGGGCAGCACAATTTTTACACTTGCGACACCAGGCCTCCACATCCTGGCAACTATTAACCCAATAGAACTGTTCCCGTGCTCTACTCAATGTCTTGTTTATGACGAAGTGTCTGCTGGACGTTTCATTGTGCGCTTTCTGGAGTACTTCTGGTACACGACACCTGGGAATCACTAGACGCATGGCAACCTGCTTCCCATCTGGGCTTTCCCATGCTCTCCTCAAAAGCCCATCTACGACCATAAGTGAATCCCATTGTGACCATAAAGCCTTCAGCCCCACTTCTTTGTCGGAAACATCCTTCCATGCTGGACGCGTTCCCTCTTCTTTTGCTCGCAACATGGGTCCGATTTCTACATCGCGCAATTGCTCTCGCCTCAGAATTTTCGTTGACCAACTGTCTGGAAGATCGACCTTGACAGTGTTCACTTCAACCATGTTCGGCAATTTTCTCACCTGAGGGTAGCGCTTACAATCTTCCTTGTCTGGTTTTCTGGATAATGCAGGAGTTTTGACTGCCTGCGTTGTCAACAGCCTGGTTTTCTCGCATTGGTCGTTCACTTTTGACAGAATAAATTGTTTGTTCCCAATCCTTAACATTCGCTTTCCTACGTCAACAATAAATCCATACTGTTCCATGATGTCTAGCCCCAAAATGAAGTCATCCGTGATCTCAGCCACGATGACCCTGTGGTCGAACCTTAATTGTCCAATCTGCAAACCCAGGTCTACTTCTCCATGAACCGTAGCCCTATCCCCCGTAGCTGTCCGGACGATCACTTCTTCATTTTGCCTCTTGGTAATCTTTATGCCCGATACAAATCCTGGACGTACTATTGATGACGTAGTACCTGTGTCGATGGTAAACAAACATTTTCTTCCGTTCACATATCCTTGCAACGACAGACTGCTTGCAATTCTTCGAAGCTGGGAAATCTTAATTTCTCTGGGGGCACTGCATTCCTTAGCCAGCACAGCCCCCCTGGTGTAGTTTTCCTGCTTCTCTTCAACATTCACAGCATTTACTCGACTCTCCGAGTTCTGCTGTCGACAGTCCCGTTTCATATGTCCAACCTTGCCGCAGTTGAAACATTTAATACCTCCGCTCGGCTTTCCTTTATTTTGTTGTTCTTCCTGCTTTCCGAGGCCATCCAATTTATCGCATAATTTGGTGAATATTTTCTGCATCTCAGTCAGCAAGGGGTTCTGGTTCATTTCTGGTTGCGATTCTTCGAGAGTCACAGCTCGCACTCTCGACCTTGGAGTATCTCTGTAGGCGGCTTCTACTTCAGTGCACGCACCAAAGCTTCGCTACTACTTTGGTGTCTTGTCAGCCTCAGAACTCGCCTGACCTCTTCGTCCCTTATGCCATCTAAAAAGGCCCCTACGGCTAATTGTTCCTGAAATTCTCTAGGTGCACTCGGATACGCCAGGTGTGCCAGTCTCTCTATCGCAGCTTCGAATTCCTGTAAACTCTCTCCAGCCTTTTGTGTTCGTGATTTTAGCTGGGCTTGGTATACTTGGGCGAGATGTTGGTCGCCATATCTCAAGTCCAATACAGCTTCCAAGACTTTGAAGTCCCTTTGTTTGTCCACTGGGATAGTCTGAAGCAACTCTGCGGCCTGGCCCCTTAATGCCAGAACTAATGCCATGGCCTTTTCCTCATTATCCCAGTTATTCGCCGATGCTGCTGCCTCGAATTGTCTTTTGTACGTCGTCCATGAGCTTTGGCCGTCAAAGAAGGGAGGTTTTAACCGAGGACCCGATGATGTTACTAACTGGCCTCCTTTTTCTCTCAATTGACGTTTAAGGCGCTCTACCTCTCCTTCGACCTCACTCATTTTGCCTTTGATTTGACTAACTTCTGTCTCGACCACACCTACTTTGTCTTCGACCTTGTTTATCTCCTCTTTGACTTCACTCTTCAATTCTTCATTGGCGGAAATTATAGCGTCCTGTTGTATTTTGATTTGTTCATTTAGAATTTTCCTTAATTCTTCCTGGCGTCTTTCTTGCTCCTGTTTTTCCTCTTGATGTCTTCTTTCTTGTTCTTCTTTCTCCTCTTGCTGTTGTATCTTCAGGTCTTCCATAATTTGTCTCAATTCGTCTTTCTCTTCTTGACGTCTTTTTTCTTCATCCTCTTTTTCTTTCTGACGTCTTATTTCCTGATCTTCCATCATTTTCTTTAATTCGTCCCTTTCTTCTTGACGTCTTCTTTCTTCCTCTTGACGTCTTTTCTCCTGTTCTACTTTGTCTTCTTGGCGTCTTCTTTCTTTATCCTCTTTTTCTTTCCTACGTCGCTTTTCTTCATCCTGACGTTTTCTCTCCTGTTCTTCTTTGTCTTCCTGCCGTTGCTGCGCCATCATTTTTTGGAATTGTTCGAATAAGTCCTGTATTTGTTTATCGGATGCCATACTTCTTGTTGTTACGGGCATACGATGAAATTAAAATAAAATAAATTTAACTGTCACGTCAATATCAGAACTTTCCAGACAAATCTCGAAATAGCACGAAAAAGTCTTATCCAGAGTCTCTTGTCACTATCCAGTTTAGAGAATTTAATAATCTCCACTAATGTCCAAATAGAAAAGTTCTAGAAATTTTCACGCACTAAATGAGTCTTTTTCAGTGTCTCTATCACTTCTCAGTTCAAAGGATTTAATTATCACACTAATGTCCTAATAAAATGTTCTACAATGTCTCAAAAATGCACTTAACACTATTTTCCTGTTCGAAAATAACCCGCAAACAATGTCCAGTAAATTAGTCCTCCGTGCTAGCTCTAACACTCCAGCACAACTTCAGAGCTCCTCTTGTCATAAAATTCCGTTTCTGACACCAATTTGTCGCGTGTTTCCACCCTTAGGAAACTACCCCTTGCAAATCCGTGGGTTCCAAAAATTATAACAAGAGATGTCCACTAACACACTTTATTAAATATTTACTGGATACTTCACAATACTATTGTTAATTTAAATACACTTTACTGACTAAAAATCACAATGTTTATCACTTTGTTTCTCTTTGAACTCTTAACCTCACTTTCTATACTTTCTGAACTTCTGAACTAGTCGCTGAGAATGCGGTCGGTCTTTTATACCTAAAAATGACAGATCTCGATTTTTCTGTGATGACGCCACCATTCTCTAGATAATTCCAGATGTCACCAGAACTAACTTCTGGTAGGTTTCTCGAGTAGGTGCAAATACACTACATTCATTCAGACATTCGATCTGTTGAAGTCTGCCTACTTTTTAGTAACATAACCTTAAATTTTAAGGGGTGCAACATATTACAATATAACAGTATTAAGAATAGTTGTAGATGTTAAATAATCCAACAAGTTCTTAAATGGCACAAACACTGCAAAATTCACTTTAAAGAAACACGTTTAATCGGCGGATTTCTCAATGAAAGCTGTTTGTTTTTCCTAAGGTCTCAAAATCTGTGACGTCGGCGCACGCGACCCATAAAAAATCTAAATTCCAAAAAGACTTATTCACAAGTGTACTACTAATTTGACGTTTTCAAAATGACAAAAATAGTACAATGCAGCCTCTAGCCCAGTTTCCCATCGTGTTAAAATGGGCTGTGGAGGTAATGGTATATTTCAGGAAAACTGTCTTTACACTAGATATTAAGTTATCAACATTAGGGTAGCACCCTCTAATAGTTTTAGCAATTCTATGGAGTCCATGTACTAGACATGTTACTTGCAGCATATTCCAATATGTTTTCTTCATATAATTCACTCCATGAGTAAATAATAATAAGAATTTGTCCTTATTTTCTACATATTTGTTATCCCATAACTTGTAGGCTTGAATTCACTGCCTTTGCTATAATGCGAAAATTTGTAGTTTCTAGAACTTTAGAGGCGATCAAGTATCCACACATTGAACAATTTTCCTCTAATGCACCTACTAAAACATTTGCTACTGAAACACCCTAACCCCCATCGTGTATTTATCTCTCTCTTTTTGTTGAGACAGAAAAATACACGAATTTGGCAGTTTACGTGATCGTCTAGATTTTTAAAGTTAGGACCCAAATTTACGTTGTGATAGTAATAATATTGAAAACAGATTCTTTTTATAAAGTTTGATATTACTTGCTTCTATTTACTGATTAAAATATAATTATCTTAATTTTGGAAAACCTCGTTTAATGATAACTTTTACGTTTGTACTCTTTTATTTGTTCTACACTTTATTTAATACTGACCTCACTGTAATTACAAATTTTATTTGTACTTGTTTTATTTGTTTAAAGAATTATAATCTTATTTAATCTCACTTATTCCTGAAAAAGTAAAATATGAAAGAAAAACACAAAACGTTTTAATACGTTTATTTTATATTATATGAACATAAGTTGGGGCAACAGCCTCGATTATGGTAAAATGTATGTCTAAGTAGATATATATAGATGTATAATCATTGTTGGGACAAATCGTCCTAATAAAAATAAAGATAAAGAGTGCGTTGGGAACATTGCCACTTACGACTCTGAAATGATCAACACAAATTTGGAAACAAACAGTAATGTTTGTTTTTGCAAACAGCATCTCATGTCATCTCTGAAAAGTTGTAATTTTAAGTTCGATCAACATAAAATTTCACAGTAGACTCCGGGAAATTTCCTGCAACATTGACCAACAAAACCCACACAAAAATCTATGTGATGGTATTTACAATTTTCGATGATTCGTTGCACACACCACAACAGGGTGGTTGTGTAGGTAGGCCAACAGGGACCTTTGCGTATTTACTGGTGAGGTAGACAAAACTGGTTGTCTATGACCCGATGATATGCTTCGTAGTTATTTATTTTATATAAATTGACAACACCATCAATAAAATCCTGTGTTGGGCATTCGGACAATAACCGAATAATCCATTACTTTGAGAAAAGAGCTACCATCAAACCTTATTGTTGCTAAATAGCATCCTTATTTACAATACCCCCTGCGCCGAACACTTAAAAGCCAACAAAGTATGTTAACCACCGATGGCTCATAAAGTTCAACACAGAAGTGTATAGAGGAGTGGACATGATCGGAAGTATAATGTCGAGCACAGCTGACTGCGGTCTGAAAGCGATCGAAGAAGTTTGTTTACATGTATTGACCATTTCACAGTTTGGATTGTTAAATTACAAAGAAATTCTCCCTACGCAATCCTATCAAAATTAATAAGAAAAAGCCCTTCAATGGCACAAAATAATTACGCTTAATTAAACGTATCTTACTCGAATAGTTTGACCTAAATTAATAAGAACAAATTACTATAAATATAAATAACTAATTGCCCTCAATTAATATTTACCATCATGGTATCACAGTAGCCGATAGTACACGGAAAAAACACTATTGTATTCTGAACCATACACTCGTTCAGCCAATGGTACACTCTGTTCAGTATTCCTCGGATATAGTTATAATTAATGTAAACAAAGACTTATTATTGGTAAACAAGATGCTTATCTTATTACCTTAAATATAAACTTCTTTTGGTAACCAAACAATGATTTAATGACAAGGACTCTTTCATTGCAATAATACTCTGTTACTATTTCTACATTATATTGGTACAAGATAACTTTTTGGAAGGATCATATAACAATTTAAAACAATAAATTATTTCATTGTCCTATTATTACTCACGTTAATTTCAAGTATAAATATCATTGAATGCATATATTTTTATCGTAATTTTATTCTGGTATGTTTTTCTACCTAATGCAGATATAATTATTTCAATGAGAAGGATATATTACCTCAAAAATATATCGATATAGAGTCAATTTTGAGATATAATTATTGGTAGATTATTACTTTAATTGATTGCTAGTATATAATTATTCATTTAATATAGTGATAGTATTGACTGAAAATATCAATTAAAATTTATTGTATTTTTGGTTATAGTTGGGTATAATCTGAAATGGGTTTAGTATGAGTTGATAATTCACCTAAGACACCATAGGTATGTGTCGCACATAAAGTTACTATAATAAGAAAAACGTATACGATATAAGTGACATTTTTCTGTATTATTGCTATAATTTTATAAACGGCATATATGAAATAATACGCAAATTATCAACACTTATTGTTATTTAAAAACGTTACCTTAATGATTTCATCGCATGCGATGATGATGGAAATCACTAAGTTAACGTTTTAAATAACACATATCTAGATGATTCGCGTATTATTTCATATATGTCGCTCATAAAATTATTGCAATAATACCGAAAAATGTCACTTAATCGTATACGTTTTTCTTATTATAGTAGCTTTGTGTGCAACACATAATATGGAATCTTAGGTGAATTATCAACTCATGCCAAACCCAATTTAGATTATACCCAGCTATAATCAAAAATATAATAAATATTAATTGATATTTTCAGTCCATACTATCACTATATCACTAATAATTATATAAGATTATCAATTATAACATTTTTTCCTACTGAACTTTCAATGGCAAGATTTAATGATGAACTTGACTGTTCTTTGTGTAATTTTGTAGATATTTATGCATGCGTCTAAGAAATGGTGTACAGGATATCAAGAAATAAAATAATTTTTATATAACAAAAATATATTTTCTTTATAGTAAAACATTCTTGAACAAACAGTTTAACAAATCAATAATAATATTACTGAATTCAATCAGAACAAATCTAAAAAGATTTTCTTTAGTAAAATATTCGTGAACAAACTGTTTAACAAATCAGTAAAAACATTAGTTGTTATGTTAGTCCAAACATAAAAAAAATTAAGTGGCACAAGCCACAATTAGGATATTTCAATTCTAAATTCATATGAACAAAAATAAAAGTCAGAGAAAATATTATTATATATTCCCTTGGTTACACCATGTAGCCAGAAATTTTCACTTCGAAAAAAAAAAACTGACCAGTACACTTGCTTTCAGCTGGATACTATTGTTTCCCATTTAAACAATTTAAAACTTGTAGCACTGTAGCACATCGGGATTCACAAGTTTTTGGTAACTGTTCTGTAAAGGAGGAAGTTTGATTATTGTAATTTTTATTATACCAGTACCAGTATATGTTTTCCAATAAAATACGTATTTATTTAAAATATTATACAAAAATTCTAATACGTACAGGTTGTAACAGATATTTTTGTAACAAATCATGTTCAATAAAGACCAAAGTAAGTCATGAAAACAAAAGTTACTGCAATTTATTGTCAAATGTATCTAAGTTAGTTTTTGTTAGTATTTTTGCATTATTAAATAAATAAGGATTTTGTTGTAAAACCAAATCAAACTAGTAAAATAGGTATATCTACATTGTACAGGGTTATTCTTAAGTATAAATATAATGTAATGTATATATATTTAATCTTACACGAAGGGGGTAGGGGGGGTGAAGGCTGATTGAATATATCGCACTAGATTTTTCTAAAAAAAATTGCTAATATAAATTTTCGGAAAATCCACCCTTATGTTTACCTCACTAAATGCACGCCTATGGTGATCTCTCAAATTTTACTCTTTAAATAAATTGGAATGGGGGGCAGTAGCTAAATTAAAAAAAAAAAACGCATATTTTTGAGATATTATCTAGAGTCGCTTTATGAAATTGGCATGGGACACGTGTTATACAATATCAAACTAATACTTTTAACTTTTCAAAGGTAACAACTGTGCATGGGCACGTGCAATCAGTTAAAAATAATTTTAAACATCTGTACCTCAACGGAGACTATACACAGAAAATCGACAACCCAATTTTAACAAAAGTATACAAACAAGTTTGAGATACTTGCGTTGGTTTAGCAACAGATCGCAATAACAATTGATATACCCCACCCATACACTGCATATTTCCACGTTGTTTCCTAGATATAGTGTATTATCTATCTAATATATAAAAATCTCGTGTCACAGTGTTTGTTATCGAACTCCTCCGAAACGGCTTGACCGATTTTTATGAAATTTTTGGTGTATATTTGGTAGGTTTGAGAATAGGTCATAGGATATTTTTTATACCCTTAGGTAATAAGGGTGGCCCTATCCAGAAATTTTCTTTTTATTTTTTGGACAAAAATTTATAATTTATATAGCAAAGCAACGTTTGCCGGGTCAGCTAGTATTATATAAATAGGTACTTACCATAAAATACAGGGATTAACTCATGTAACTCCCAAGATTCCAACATTTTTTCCATGCCTACACCAGCTATTATTGTGCACAACCAAATTAGAAACAAAGCGGTACTACTGCGCTGCAAATTCTGCGATAGACCACTCGTCGGTATTAGTTGGATGCCGGAAGGACTTTCTCCCCACTTATGGCCTTTTTTCTTAGCGACAATGGGACTTCAAATTTTTTCATTTATAAAAAGTTCGCTTCATCAATAAGGATTAATGAAGCTAATACTGGATATAGTTCTTAGAAAGGGAGCAACATTTAATTTATTAATGTCATGGATAGCTAAGAAAATATAAAACATTGTACCCATTATTTATTATAATCTAAGCAAATGATAAGTATTGTGAATGGTACAATACGTATGTAAATGACTACCCAATACTAGAAGCTAACGAACAGGAATATAAAATAGAGGAAAATGAATATTTTGATATAGTTAACCAGGGTAAAAATACAGCCCCCGGACATGACCTTGTGAAATAAAACATAATTAGGAAATTGGAACATAACACACATTTATTTATAATCAAGATATATGAATACTGCTTGAAACATCACTTCTTTCCTCGCAAATAGAAGCTAGGCACAATAATAACAATTCCGAAACCTAACACAGGCCATTCAGACATGCAATTACAGACCCATCACTCTACTACCGGTTCTTGGTAAAAACCTGGAGAAAATCATTAAAATGCGGTTAGAAGATTCACTTAGGACCCACATACCAGACTACCAATTTGGTTTTAGATCAAAATCCTCAACTATCCACCCGCTTACCATTTTAGTTAACAACGTAGAAACAGCTAAACCACAAGGCTCCCCTTTTTCACCTTTACTGTATAATATCTATTGTGCCGACATCTACAACTAGTCTTATAATGATAAACAACACTTTGATTTTTCTGAATACATACTACAGTTTGCCGATGACAATGCTTTAATTTCACACAATAGTTCACTCAATGCTGTAATGGAGAACTTAGAAAACTTAATCCAGAAAACATCAACATGGTTTAACAAATGGAGACTCAAACCTAATCCTTCAAAATCTCATCTACTCATATTTCACCATATTCTATCTGCTTCATCCCCAACATTAACGCTATACAATCACACACTCCAACCAGAATCTTCGACCAAATATTTAGGAATATTACTAGACAATAAAATGAACTTCAATCTTCACACTACACAAGCGAAAAAAATACAATATCAAGAGCTAAACACTTCAGCAGCTTATCATATAAAAAAAGGGCATTAACACAGACACAGCCAGCAAGATATACAAACTCATATGCAGACCCACCATTGAATATGGCCATATTCTGTTCCTAAACTGCAAAAACCAAGCTATAAAAAACTTAAAAGTTGCTGAAACACGCATGCTTAGATTGATCACAAAAATACGCCATCCTAACAACCCGATCCATAACCCTCCTAACAACCTGTTATACAACCTAACCCGCACTCAACCTATACAAGAAAGACTCAAGCAGCTATCCAAAAAATTCGCTCAACGGGAAGAAAATATAAATTTAATACAAAAGTTCTGCTTAAGGAGAAACAACAGAAGATCTCGTCATAAACAGCTACAATAGTATTCTACAATAACCATTTTGTTTCAACTAAATATAATATAGATATTTTAGATTTATCATTACTATAAACATGTGGAAATACTCTTCTTTTTGTTTGTTTTTTAATAGACATATTTTGTAAATAGGCAGAAGGAAGGAAGGACCTTCATTAATTAAAGAGAAACAGACTATTGTTGAATACCCATTATTTTTATTGGACAAATTTGAGAGGTTTGCTTCAATAAAGCTAACTATTTCTGAAATAACTATATACTTCAGATCGTTATTAACAGTGGTTTTAGCATTCATGTGATTATTTATTTTTTTTAAAGCAAATTTAAATATGATCGATTTTCAATTAAAAATTTGTGCTTAAAAGAAATTTTGATATTTCATTGTTTAGATAACCCTGTTTTAGATCAATGCTAATTAATATTAATTTAAACGAAAGGTCATCAAACATAGGACTGTCATCGGAAATACAATAACAGTTTTTTCCGTGTATTACGTTGGGGTGGTTTAATATAAAGTCGTGAATTGTATAAATGTAATTCGTGTAGCCAAGAATTTGTAGAAATTTAGATAGAAATGAATAAACAAATTAAAGTTAATTGGCCATTTTGCGACAATTATTTAGGTTACTTTACCTCTACCTATGTACACGGTAAGATTACCAGGATTCTCTCCCCCTGTACTTTGTATGCCTTCGTGATTGTTTTCTACACCGTCCATTGTCCGAGTACCAGGGTTCGAAAATATCGTGATATTTATTATAAATATCAAAATATCCGATATTTACGATATATATCGGATATATATCAATAATTGATATATATCGGATATTTTAATATTTATAATAAAATTATAAAGAAAATATTTTAAAAAAACTTATTTAAATGTACGGTCATTCTATAGAACACCCCCTTCTTCCCTATAGGAAAACCAAAGGTACTGACACATACTACACACCAGTACGAGTCGTTTCTGCTAGTTGAAATGTTGTGCTTATTTTGGAAAACTACCCCCTGCAATAGAGGTAGTTTTGAAAAAAAAAATGCAAAATGCCAGAAGTAGTATATTGTCCTTGCCCTAAATAATTTTATTTAGGGAAAGGACAATATATTTTTTCAAAACTACTTATTGTAGGGGGTAGTTTTCCAAAATAAGCGCAACATTTCAACTAGCAGAAACAACTCGTACTGGTGTGTAGTATGTGTCAGTACCTTTGGTTTTCCAATAGGGAAGGGGGTGTTCTATAGAATGACCGGATTTTTTTGCTTTTTAGTACATTTTTGAAATAAAAGCATTTTAAATTTTTCTTTTTATATAATTTTATTTTGGTACTATTTAGTCATCAGACCAGCAATGTTCAACGATACCATAATATACTATTGTCTCTTCAAAACTACAGGTATTTATATGTCAAATTTCAGCTTATTTCGATAACAAGAACTTATTCAAAATTGACATTTTCCACAATTTTTAGTCTTAATTTTGCAAGAAAAATTATTCCACACAGGATGTTTGTCTCTCGGCATGTTGCTTAATAGTTAATAGTTATATATCTATATTTAAAAGATTAAAACAGGCAATTCTCAGCTCATTGTAGAACAGACACTTTATGCCAGCATATAAAATAATGTAGGTTAGGTATTGGTTTGCAAGCGGGAAGTCCCTTCTTTGCTAATAGCAGCAGCAGTAGTTGACATAATCAAAGCAGTGTTGTCATATTCTCACAATTTTAAGCGTTTTTGCAGAAATTTGATATAATATCAAAAAAGTGATATTTATTTCACTATAAATATCATGATATATATCGTGATATATATCATGATATATATCACTGGATATATATCTCCGAACCCTGCCGAGTACCGACGGATAATTAAATTTGGATAAAAAATAAACTCCTAGTTTCTTTGCAAAGACTAATTTAAATCCCTTTTTTTTTAAGTTTCGACTTGAATACAGTCTTTTCAGACAACTCGTCTCGTGGCTATATATATAAAAAAAATGAATCCTTATTAAGAGTTAAGCAAAAGAATCGAGCGTTGTCTACTCAGACAACTCGTCTCGTGATTATATAAAAAATGAATTCTTATTAAGAGTTAAACAAAAGAATCGAGCGTTGTCTATTCAGACAACTCGTCTCGTGATTAATTAACGTATTTCTCAAAGTTTGAAATTAACTAACAGAAACAAGTGTTGCTCTTATTAGACAACTTCTCGTCTCGGGGGTTTTTGACCAGTGGGTTACCAAAGTTGATACTGCCAACTGATCCTCGTGCGTGGTTCGTGGCGTTTTTATATGCTTCCCGGTGCCAGCGAGTTCTTTATGTTAACTTGCATTAAGGAACTGCTTCGTGCTTATGTCATCCCCTTACGACATACCCTCGCTATTAAAATTCCTCCAGGTCCGATAAGGCTTTCTTTCCCAATGGATTTGTAACACAGCATTAATTTACAATAGGGTTCTTTATCGTTTGCGGTACTACCTTGTTTGTTTATATTTCCACTCTAGCAGTTACACTTTGTGCGTGAAGATTTTGCTGTTTTAGAACGTTTTTTAAAATATATTTATATACTGTATGAAATATTCTTTACTTAAATAAAGAATTTAATATTTCCGTATTTATTAGAGCAAAAGCATTTCTAGTAACATTATGCATGAAATCTTTATATAGATTTATTTTAATGTCCAAAAATAAGTAAATTTAGATTAATAAATCAGAAAATTCTTGAAAACTAATGTACCTGGGTACGGTGTATTTTACTACCTTCTCAGCACTAGCATTGGTGGTTTCGTCCACACTAACCCAGATGTATTTCCCAATAAGCTCAGAACAAATTTTTTTGTTTAACATTATCACACTCAGTTGATAAAATATTTTCTTCTGAGTGTCGTTTCCGATGACACTTGAACATTGTTATATTTGCCACTAAGACACTTTTCCAAAAATTGTCTAAAAAGAGGATTATATAGTTTTTACCACAATATGCTACATCCGACCATCACTTCCACTAAATCTAAATTAAAATTACCTTGGCTGTCACTATCAGTAGAGCCACTAGCACTGATATGCTTTTGTGAGGAAATACGTTTATTAAAATTTGTTTTAGATGTCCAAGAAATTGTTTTGTTGCAACTACTACAGTAAAGATCTGTTACATCAAATTGCAGTTCTGGAAAATTGCGAATCCACAAGTACACTGAAGCCTCAGAAGCACGAGCCATTTTTGTATAGCGTCCGCTCTGTATATTTTCGCGCTAGGTTATTAGATACATACACACTTATGGCTAGATTTGTACTGGGCAATTGCAACTGGAACTAGATTTTATTCTTCTCTTATTCCGGTGAAGGGTTGGGCGGTAAATTGGGGTAAATGGGTGTACATAGGTAAATCAAACAAGTAAGAGTCCGTAAAATTGGTATTTAGGATATATATAAGAGAAGTTAAGGTCTCAAAAAATTTTTTGGCATTACCCACCCCATTATTAAAGGGGGTGAAAAAATAAAATTGTGATTTAATGTGTGTACAAAGAACCAAAACCTTCAAAAATGTTTTTTCCTTTATCCACCCCCACTACTGCCCCCCTTCCACCACACCTTCCCACACCCCACTACCGATGTGGCATATCGTTTTATGAGTTTTTGGGATAAGCGATTTCAAATATTATAGAGATAAATCTCCCGAGCCTTGGTTATATTGGGTAGGCAACTGCCCACCCAATATTTTGAAAGAGCATTAAATTGTTTAAAGCAAATCTGGCGAATTCCGAAATTCTTCCGGAAAAAAATAATAATAAGTATGACAATTACGCCAATCAAGTCAAAGGTTTTCAATACAGTTAGGCAAACTCCCGGCCTACCCAATAAAAATGCAAAATCCCTGCCTACCCAATAAAAATACTGAAATTACGCCAATGAACCGATTATATATTATAACATCTAATGACACTATAGGCCTTAATAAGAATATAAACTTTTTACAAATGTATTTATGATGAAAACAGTTTTTTTTGTTATGATAAGTTTCTGCTAGTTTTGGTTCGGGGAGCTTTGCTCCTAATCTCAAAATTTAAGATCGCTCCATTATCCACCACCTGTGGACCCGCCGTGACCCAGACTGGCAACCGGCAACTGCGGAGTTTAATAAACTGTTACTAATTTGAGTAATAGAAATCAATGTCATCCACAGCATCACAGACCTCCCACCCACCACTAGTTAATTTCATCTTTTTATTTTTTTTTATCTACATTTTCTTTGTGTTTTACTTTAAAAAATAATTCATAAAATAGTACATACTTACAAATCTTTAGGTTATTTATAAATTACTATTTACATTATATACATGCTTAATTATTATTAATTATGTCTCGATCATCGTCCACGATTGGTGCATTATGACATGAATATCCACTGCAGGGCTCGCACATAGCTGAACAAAGCAAACCTGATTTTCTGCATCCACAATAATTCCCACAAGCAAATTTACACGAACATGACACTAAACGCAAAAGATCATTTGGCGTAAGAGTCTTCAAAGAAGTCACTGGTTGGAGAACTTTCATGGGAATCCCAATTTTGAGATATCCCTACACTGCTTGTGTATGCAGGTTCGATAGCAATCATTTCTCTATTGTGAGGTTGTTTTGCCGGCCATTAGAAGAAAGTCCAGGAATTTCTGAATAGTATATGGTATATGTATGCTAAGCACGTATGTAGTTGAGATTTAAATTTTCAAATATATTTAAACAGAAATAATATATATTGTACTAAAATTGAAAGGGGAGTACTGATGTATTGGTAAGCGTTCCATTGTACTGCAAATAGTACAATTGTACTGGCAGCGTTAACGTCATTATTTGAATTAAGATGAATGAGCGATCTCAAAAGCTTGCAATTTTATGTTTAAGGGAGGGTAGGGAAGCAAGCGCATGGGGGAGGGGCGGGAACTTTTGAGGAATTACTCCTCTAATTAGCTCCTAACAACTGGTAAAAATTCAGCTTGTCTCTAATTTCTTCCGACATATGGTCATTTTTGGATTTCATTGCCTGCGCGAACGATGCGGTTGGAGATTGAGCGCCAGAGCAATGTTCATGTTACAAGGCCTTTATCTCACTTCCTATGCATTTTATAAAAAAATGCTCCAAATGAAAAAATTTCCTCATTTCACTAGCTACAGTTTACTCGTATGCAGTTATTTTGAAAAATAAAAAAGTTACCCCGATCCACACTTTTTCGCTGTAATTTACACAAAAATCGCAACTTCTCGATTCATATTTATTTATTTTTCAGTCATATAACAAATATTATTTTTGCATACACCGTTGGAAAGCGAAAAGGTTTGAATATTGTAATATTAAAATATTAAGTTTTTACGTCAACAGATGAGATATATAGAAGAGTGGGAACATGAAAAATGTGAAAATAGTATTTTTCATACAAAAGTTAAAAAAGTTGTGTTTAATTTGGAAGCACAAGGGGGAGGGGCGGGGACTTTTAGGAAAATGTAGTTCTAAGTGAGTTTTACAACTGGCAAAAATTCAGCCTGTCTCTAATTACTTCCGACATATGGTCATTTTAGCAAGTGCATGTATTCCAATAAGGATAAGTGATTTTGCTTTATTTTCCAGCTATTCATACAGATACATTTTTGTATGTTTTCAGTTTGCAACAATATTGTTAAAAATTAAGAATTGTCCATTTGACTTGAATAAACTTTGCTCAAGCGTTGCATTTTTAAAACCTATATATTTTAATGTTGCTGCAAGTAAATTAAAGTTAACTAGATCGAAAGCTTTACTCTGATCCAGTAACACTAAAATGGTACAGCAAGACTTGTCTAGTGCTGTAGCGGCATCATTAACAACCTTTAACAATGCAATGTTTGTTCCATGCTTTTCACGAAAGCCAGATTGAGTTTCGGGTAGTATATTATTCATACAGATACATTTTTGTATGTTTTCAGTTTGCAACAATATTGTTAAAAATTAAGAATTGTCCATTTGACTTGAATAAACTTTGCTCAAATGCCATCCAGTGCTTCTGCCCAAAGCTCCAGATGAAAGTAACTTTTAGTAATGTTAAAAATCGTCCTTTTGAATAATTGGATTTTTCATACAAAAAATCAATTTTTGAGGGTACTTCCATGAATATTGATTTTTTTAGTCTGTTTTTGGGCACAAAATCACGAAGGTAGCAAATTTCAAGTTTAAGTTTTTGGTGAAAATAATTTCATGATTTTAAAAAATAGCCAAGGTCATTGCAACACTACCCATACAGCACACCAAATAACGATTACGAAGTGTTCGCATTGTGACGATGTATCTAGATGCAGACACAAGGTTACACAATTCTACGATGTAAATGTGCTACGTTTACACATTGTAGGCAAACACGTATGCACAAAGGTTAAACGTCCGCCTCACAATGTAGCCACAGTATACCATTTACATACACACAAATAATTTGATCCACAGTGTGTTATCGGATGCACAGTGATTGACTTCCTAATGTGTCAGACGAATGACGTCTTATGCTAGACGTTAATTTTTTCAGGTTATATTTGGTAATCCCCCCACAGATTTTTAGCAATGGGAACATATAAAACTACATACTAGTTAGTAAGTCTACTTGATAAAAATAAAGTAATTAATGCATATACGTTTTGTCCTATGAATTTATTTGTTAGCCATCCGTATATTTTATTTACATTAACTATCTAATATTGTTTACCATCACTCCAATTTCTTCTCACAAGGGTTGCCTGTAAATTATAATGTTTATTAAGTTATTAAAATCATTTTTACTTACCTTTGCCAATTGCGGTGGGTAGGGTTCGAACCTACACGTTTCTGTTGTCCGTATTACAGTACTGACGCTTCTACCAACTGAGCTATCGTGGTGATTGTTATTTCGGATGCTAAAAGCAGTATTTATGATGTGTATGAAGTCTTTATTATGTGTGAAATTGAATTTCTAGCCTTATTTAAAATATATGAAAATCTTTCAAGTTCTCTTTTTTTTTCTATTTTTTACGTGTTCCCAAACCTGAATTTTTCGAGTTACTAGTATTTTTATTTATTTATAATTATTAAGAACTTATTTAATTTAATTAAACTGTCACCAGTGTCACCTGAGTTAAGAATTAAAGTTTTAAGTTGAAGTACTTATACAAACCTGGGAAACGTGTTGGAGAAAAAACGGTCAGGTATAATATATCATTTACAACATAAATAGAATATTTAATGGTCTAAAACAGACCTAAAATTGAAAAGAAGTATATTCGTACATCGGTTTTATAAGCAATTATTACCTTGAAAAAAACAACTGAAAGTTTTTTCGCAACTATTTTAACAAAAAAAAAAAAAAAGACACAGTGAGCACGGATCGAACCGCGTACCTCTTGCCTCGCCGCCTAATGTTTAACTCACTCAACCACTGACTTCTGTTTGAATACCTGCTTAAAGACTTTATAGTAGAACACGCAACGACTAGATTTTGCTTTTTAATGCATTTTAATCCAATTTTATTATTAAAAGAACTCGATATCTTTAAAACTGCCGAATCTTTACAAACTCTTTCGAATATAAATTGTTTTGGATATTGTTAAAAAACAAAAATGCCTGCTGTATGTGTGGCTATGACCACTCTTATAGAGGAAAGAGGACACATGAGATACACATGGCTGGTATGCTCACGCTGACGCTTTGCGCGCGCACACTGTTCCATGCTCGAATAGTCGAATGTAGACACGACAAGACACAACTAAAAAGTGTATATATAGTTATTTGTATCATGTATATATATCGCACTTTTATGTGGTGTATGCAGTAGGCACAAGTATTATATAAAGCATCACACATACATATGACTTAAACCTTGTAGGCATCTTCTACGGACGTCAAATTGCAACATTCTAATGATCCTTCTTTACGTTATATAAAAATGTTTAGAATCTTGAGTGCATACAGTATACAATTATTAAACGTTGTATCATATAAATCTGTCAATATAAACATAAGTGTATCTCATATGTGTACGTCAGTACTAGTTTAACAATTAGATCTACCTTAACATATTTTGTTTCTCATGTATATATCTTGTAGAGACGTAATTACAATTGGACGTGCTGTTTGGGTAGTCATTAAACATTATTTAAAAGGAGCAAGCTGAGAATAATAAATTGTTAAAATCACAGCAAAATAAGAGGAACATGTTGCTAGTTATCATCATTAAGGGAACATTTTTTAAAATTAATAAAAACATTATTAATCAACAAAACTGTTTGAAATTTCAAAGAATACAATATTTAGGTTATGTGCTAAATCATAAAAAATTAGAAACATGTAATTTTTTAAGTTTATTAAAGTTTTACAGCAAAAACTAGTCATCTATAAGGTAAAGTTACATATTTTAAATTTAAAAGTCACCCTCAGGCAAAATATTTTAGGTCATTCTTATCAAATCACCCTTGGATACAATGAAATAGTCATGTTTTTTAACTTTCTAAACTTTTTTGTTAAGGAAACCGGTTACTTCTTTTGGTTTATCTATTTTTTGGTGGTGTTCCGTTAAATGATAATTCACGAAGTCAGCTTGATGTGATTTTATTTAAAAGAATACTACACTTTTATGAAAATTGAAAAGAACATGCAGTACGTTATATAATTCGAAAATGAATGAATGTCTATGCCCTTGAGCTGCATTTGTCAAGAAGGTGATCTCGCAATGTTTATTTTATTTAGCCCAAATGTTTATAAAACAATAATCACGTCTCATGGTAATATTTTCTACTGATAGGTGCCCGTCATTTCCATGGGTGTTGTATATCCTTAACACTAGGTACTATGTTCCCTTAATGATGAATAAATCACAGTAATAGTTTTCAAAATAATAAATGCGAGAATGTGTATTGAAACTTTTATTAATTAAACTTGCTCTTAAGTTTTATTCAAAATAAATCAATAATTTTTAGTTATTAAGTACTTAATGATAAATAATCAGTTTTCTTAATACAGTCTTTTTAATTAACTTAAATTACACCTTCTTCTAATTAAAACAACATAACATTGTTCAACAAATCTACATTAAAAAATCAAACAAATTATAAAATAATATTGAATCTTATGGAAGCTTGATAGCAATATTGCACAACAAATTAGCACTTTTCGAAAATATCAATATCATTGTCGAAATAATAATACTGGCGATTGCTTTCTTTTTTCAGTTCCGGTCTTGGAATAGTTTTAATTATTTGTGCAAAACTAATATAAGATATGTCTTTGGACTGAAGTTTGAAAATTTTGGCACTATTGCGCACAGATCTTAAAAAAGTGACTTTTATTTCCCGTCATCTTCAACACACGTCTGACATGTAGCAACATACCTGTAGAAAATGTTATTTTTTTGAGTTGGTACTTTAATAAATACGAACGGCCCAGGAGAAATCAAATTAGGATGCATGTTTTCATTTTCTTGACCGTAAGATGTGCCAGCTTCATCCCCATTGTTTTTTTGTTTAATCTATTCGCGAACAGAAATCGTCAGTAAATCTTCGTCTTCCGAAGATTTCGAGTCATAATTTTTTTTATAAATGCTTTGTCTGACAGTGGATTCCAATGAGTAAAGCAAATCGTCTGTTTCCATGGGTTCTTCTGGACTGAGGGATTCCAGAGAAGCATCTACATCGCTGACGGCTACAGTGTCTATATATTCAATGTTTCTTAAGGTTGTTAGCTTTAATCTCTTCTGGAAATGTTCATGTCGATACCTCTTTATTGAAACATCTGGTCCTTTCTGCCAAGTAATTTTTGTAGTATTCATAATGCCTGGTATAGCATCCAATGTTTTGGGAACTATGTTTTTTATGGCAGTTACTTCATCGCTGTTAATTATTTTTACTAAGATAGCAGACTCTTTCAAAAGACTGGCAAAATCCGTGGCTGTTTTGACATCACTTCCCATCAAGACATGCTTATCGGCAATTCTTTTTAGCACACCACCTACGCCGTCCATAGGCCCTTTTCCGTGACCAGGTTTGCTAAATGTCCAGGCAGCTTTTGTGACTTGTTGGAAATGGTGAATTAAAGTTTTTAGCCAAGGATATATATTTGTGCGGTTGTGGTACTGAAATGTTGGGCCATCTGAGTAAAAATGAATAGTGTTGATATCTTTACCTTCTAAAATTGTTGTTAAAATTGGTTTTATATGAGCCCAGAGGGCATGAACCTGGTGATCTAAATTTTCACTTACTGTAGCAAAAGATGTAGTTTGTAAAGAATTTTCGTCAGTTTTTGAATAATATACACCAGTATGGATAACCAGTTGACCCTATGACGTGCCAAAGTGGGTTGATTGAATTTCTTTTGCATACTTTGTGGCGTAATTTTGCGAAAAATCAATTTGTATCAAAATCTCATTGTTATTCAACTTTTGTTTCAGCTCTTTCTTTACTTTGTTATACTTATAAATACTGTATAAATGTTTTTTCATTACAGGAATTTCTTTTGCTAGTTCTATTTTTAACTCTTCGACTGTACTCGAGGTGGACACTTTTTTCGTGATTTTGAATGATTTTTTCTTCCCTTTTACAACTCTGTCCTCTTTTGCAGATTCCCATTGAAAATACGTCAAGGTATCTTTGTTGTCTCCTGGATCCAAAGTCACATACTTGCATTTCTTGCACAAACCATACATGCAACGATAGGATGTCACATCACAACTATACTCCTTCATTAAATTTTCTCTGTTGTTGTAATTCAGTTGTTGTAAACTATGTAATTTACATATTTTAAATTCAAAATTTTCGTGTTTAACGCACACACAAGTTTCTCGATCTCTTAATGTTGGAGCTACAACCCAAAAAGGTTTTGCTCTTAGCAATGTTGAATAGGATAAGTTAATTCTAGTGTCTTGTACAAACTTGGGTTGCAAAACTTTGACTGAAGATAGGAGAACTCTTTTGTTTTTTGATGCTGTTTCTTTTTACAAAATCTCGCTTGACTGGACACATTCTACTCACATCGTCTCTTTCAAAAAATGTAACAATTTTACGAATTTCTGGCTTCAAAACACCTCGACGAACTTTGACATCCGATTTCAAGATTGACTTTTTGTTTTTCTCCCCACTCACGCATTTTTCTCGTTCTTTAGTGTTTTTTTTTTAGATATTCAGCATTTCTTCTCAATTGCGAAGCTAATACCTGACCAAACAGGAAATTCTTGCGCACTTCAGGAGGCACTTCAACAGTTCTAATCAAATCATTTACTTTACTGTTAGGAGATTGACGCACTTTCCCTTCATCCTGATTTTGCTTTGTTTTCTTTTGTCTTTTCAGTTTTTTCTTAAATAGTCAATTTTACGTTTCATTTCAATCATTTTCTCTTTCTGTTTATTGATGGTTCTGTATGCTTTAGCTTTTTCTTTCCTTACTATTTTTCTTCCTGCATGTCTTCGTGGTGTGCGATGTACATCAACCGCAGATTAATTTTCTGAAGATGGAGGTGTGTTGCTTACTGCATTTGCTAATATTTTTTTCTTTCTGTATATTTTCGAAACTTCCTTCCAATTTTTTCTTGGCCGCCGTTTTTCTCGCTCTGACATATCAGCAACACTCTATCTTCTTTTCAGCTTTCATTTTGTGATAATACTCCCTGAATTTAGCTCGTTTTATTTCTTTTTGCTCTGGAGTCATCTTATCTAAAAACTTTCGTTTCCTAGCATTGGCTTTCTCTCTTTGACGTAAATAAGCTGCACTTTTTGCAATTGTTTCTTAGGTCATTTTTTCTTTTTAACTTCATGAGATTCCATGTTTTGGAAAATAAAGCAAATAATTAATAATAATTAATAATTTGTTAATTTAACTTCATCAGAATATTTTCCCTCCAATTTGATAGACCAGAACATAGGATAGAAATACAGAAAGACTGAGAGAATTTAACAATAACGGTAAAATGAACTTAAAACAAGCTAAAAACGTACTCTTCGCCTGTTCACATAACTTTTTATATAATTGTTACACATTCTATAGGATACTCTTCGCACTTTTTTGTAAATAATGTTCTTCTTCTTCTTCTTCTTTTAGCGGGGCGACGAATGGTCGCCGCACTCAGGCCTTGTGGCCCATTGTGCTGCCGCTACGAATTTATTGGAATCCCCCATTTAGGCCGGATTCTAACCCAAAGGCCAAAATCCGTCCTGCAGGGGCATTCCTTATTTCCTCCAGCACCGGAAAACCAATGCCGAAGTGTTTGTGCCTCAAGTTCATAAGACTAGGGCAGGAAGTAAGGACGTGGATGGAAGTCTCCTCCCCGTCCCCGCAGAACCTGCACCCCTATGGTATGCAGGTGTTTTTTGAAAGAGCCGTGTCCAGTCAAAAGACTTACCACGATTCTGACCTGTTTCCTGCTTAGTCGCAGGATTTGTTCTGATCTCTTCGGCAAGGGCCCTAAGATTAAGAGCTTCGCTTGCCGGAGTCCTGGGTGTGAGGCCCAGAAGTCACGGAACTGGGACCATGTCCAGCTCTCTACTGACTTCTTGGCACTTGATCTAGGGTAGCCGAGAGCAGGCTCCGGACCCAGTAGAGAGCCTGAGAGCCCCCTCTGGCCAGAGCGTCTGCCCGTTCGTTACCCTCAATGTTGCTGTGTCCTGGCACCCAGAGAAGCTTGACCCAGTTGGATGAGCCAAGTTCACAGAGTGCCTGTTTACAGTTTTGAACCAAAATTGACTTGGTCCGTACAGATGCAAGGGCCTTGAGGGCCGCTTGACTATCGCTACATATATATATGTGCTTGTTGGGATATCTCCTTCGGATATTCTCCTGTGCGCAGACCAAAATAGCGAAGATCTCGGTCTGGAATACCGTGGCGAATTTGCCCAGGGCATAAGAAAGTTCAGCTCTGGGCCTTTCACCGTATATCCCTGCTCCAGCACTTTCCTCAAACCTCGATCCGTCTGTAAACCAGACGATATCGGCAGGCCTGAGTATGTCCTCGAGTGGGTTCCAGTCTTCCCTTTTGGGGATGACAACCTCAAATGGTTCCGAGAAGGAGAAGGAAGGCACCATGTCATCACTCCTGGCCTCCAGAAGTGAGTGAGTCCCTATCACGTCGGAGAGGACCCTCGTGTGCCCTAATTGTTCTCCTCCGGTTTTCCACTGACCACCACACCTCAGCCTGTAGGCCGCTTTCCGAGCCTCGGCCTCAATCACCAAGTGAAGGGGCACGAGATCCAGAAGGACCTCCAGAGCTGCTGTGGGGGTCGTGTGTATTGCTCCTGTGACTCCCAAACAGGCGAGTCTTTGGAGTTGTGTTAGTTTCTGTTGAATGTATAGCCTGGTTATGGCAGGCCACCACACAACAGAAGCATACGTGATAATTGGTCTAACTATCACAGTATAGTACCACATTGTTACCCTGGGGTTTAACCCCCATGTTTTACCAAAGATCCTTCTACAGACCCAAAGGGTTGCAGTGGCCCTTTGTATTTGTCTATGTGATCTTTCCAGGTCAGCTTAGAGTCCAGGATGACACCCAGATACTTCAATGACCTGGAGATCCTTAGAGTCGTGTCATAGAGTACAGGTTCGACGAAACCGTCTAGCCTGCGCCTCCTAGTGAAGATTACCAGTTCTGCCTTAGATGGGTTGACTCTAAGGCCCTGGTCGTTACACCATCTCTGTACGATCTGCAGGGCCCTTTGCAGGAGTCCGCTAACCGTATTTGGGAATTTTCCCGAGATGATAATTGCCAGGTCATCTGCATAACCTTGAGCAAAGAGATCCTCGTTCTCGAGTTCCTGGAGTAGACCATCGAGAATGAGATTCCATAGCAGAGGGGAGAGGACGCCTCCTTGTGGGCATCCTCTCCTTACTGAGACTTTTACTGTCGTTTCCTCATTGGCAGCTATAATTTGCCTTCCCGCCAACATGGCCCTCAACCATCTAATGATGGTGTCATTGATACCATCATACCATAGGCAGCCACGGCGCAGATCGAGTCGAAGGAGGTGTTATCAAATGCTCCTTCGATGTCAAGAAAAGCACCGGCCGCAAGTTCTTTATGGTGCAGCACCTTCTCGATCCTGGAAACGATCGGGTGAAGGGCCGTCTCCACTGACTTCCCGGCCTGGTAAGCGTGTTGCGACGGATGCAGAGGCGCTGAGGTCAGTGCCCCGTCTTTAACAAACCTTTCAACCAACCTCTCTAATGTTTTGAGCAGGAAGGATGTAAGGCTGATCGCTCTGTACGATTTGGCAGTGTCGTACGATATACGTCCTGCTTTTGGTATGAAAACCACTTTGACGGCTCTCCAGGGTACGGGAATATACCCCGTGGCCAGACAGGTTCTCAGCAGGTGATAAAACAGGACGTATGAGGGTCTCCGATCCTTCTTTAAGAAGTGCCGGAAACACCCCATCCGGTCCTGGACTTTTGTATGGATCAAAAGTGGAAATAGCCCACTTGACTCTTTCCACTGTCAAAACCCTTGCAGCCGTCCTCCAATCCGCTGCCGTAACAGCAGCACGGGGAGACCGATGGGCTGACATTTCCTCCGTCTCCACTACGGATTCGGGGAAATGAGTTGCTAGTAGATGCTTGAGGCACTCCTCAGTGGTAGTCGTTAGTCCACCAGAGGGAAGCCTCAAGTTCACTAGTCGTGACGGACTGTCTTTTTTGAGGGCTTTGCAGAGCCTTGCGGCTTCTGGAAGATCTTCTATACTTTCGCAGAAATCCGTCCAGGCTGCCCTCTTGTTGCTACGAATATGGCTTTTGTAGAGGCATTGGGACCGTTTATAGCTGTCCCGGTCCTTTGGTAGCTGAGTACGCATTGCCCTATTGAAGAGCCTGCGTGTCTCTTTACGTAGATTGTGAAGCTCCCTGTTCCACCAGGGAACTTTTTTCCCTACCCTGCTTCTTTTAAGAGGACAGCTACTCTCATATGAGGCAGTGATCGCTCCATTAAGAAGCTTAGCAGAGGATTCTATTTCCTCTGTATTCCTGGGTATAATAACCCTTGTTAATTTGCTCGAGAGGGCCCGCCTATAGGCGTCCCAGTCGGTGTCTTTGGGATTCCTGTACCAGCTCCCCTCTGGGGAGGGAGCTACGTCCAGTTTGAATCTGATATGACGGTGGTCCGACAGAGAAGGTTCCGTCGAAACCTTCCAGTTTTGATCCAGTGGGATCGCGAGTCTGGATCCCAACGTGATATCAATGACCTCTTGCCTCCGTTGAGTAACTCGTACAAAATTGAACCAACTCCTCAAGCTCAGCAGAGGGTGGTGGAGTTGGTGAGTCATAAGGAAGATCGACAGAGCCAAAAACAATCTCTACTCTGTCATTTCCAGTCTTGAGGCTCACCTTGATTGCAACAAGATCCCTGGAACAAAGTTCCGGAATTGACGTTGCCTGTATTTCCTTAGAGACATAGATACATGCTCTTGGGATGTTATGTGTAGAGGAGTAGATGTCCCCGTACCTTTTGTCCAGGCCCTGAATGGAGCCTCGGCGGACCCAAGGCTCCTGAATCAGTGCTATTTGTGTCTTTTTCACAGCGGCCTGCCTACTGACAATTGCAGAAGGCGGCTCACTATGTTGCAGATTAATTTGGAGTATTTCCATTTTTTTTTTTTTTTTTTTTTTTTATTAACTTACTCTACTCGGGACCAGGCAGCCCCTCCGTGGCTGGTGCCGCCGTGTCCGACTCTGTTTCGTCGTTGCCCGCTCTCGAGCCGCCGACTGCAGTGTCCCGGGATTGTTGTTTGGGGTCCCGGAAGGTCACCTTAATGATCCCGGCCTGTGCGCGGTACCCTAAGCTCTTTAGTTTTGCCGCAGAGGCCTCGTCGACGCCCAGGATTAGTCTAAGCCCCTTGGCTTCAACCATCTGAGCGTCGCGGACCTTCCACAGCTCCGTTCGGAGCTCGGGGTTATGCCGCTTGAGTCTTTTTAGAATGGTGGCCTGGTCCGCAGGTTTGCCCGGGACCATTGCCACCATCTTCTTGTATCTAGGAAGGGTTTCCCCTTCCAGGAGTTGGAGTGGCACGCCGTCTATGGAGGAGATGTCCCCCATGGCTGTTCTGAGCCACGCCAGGGACATGTCATCCCCACAGAACAGTTGTACCACTCCTTGTTCTGTTAGGTGGAAGCCGTCGAACTCTGTGAGGGGCCCCTCTTCAGGGAGCCCATCCATGTGAGTATCTAGGGCTTCTTGTATTTTGGCCGTCAGGTCGTCAGTAAGACGCACGGCGGGAAAACCCCCCCGCCGCTACCGCCACCTTAATGCCTTTAATGCCAGCTGCCTGACTGTAGGTAAGATCAGGTCTGGCTCTCTTTTTTGGTCTGGAAACACCAGGAGGGGTCTCTCCCTCAGAGTGGCCCCGTTTGGAGCCGATCTCTTGAGGTGTACCCCCCCTAGCGATGTCCATTTCGCGCGCCTTCCTGGCCCTTTTTCGGGCCGCGCCACAACAATTCCGTCGCTTATGGGGCACGTCCGAAGATGTGCGCCCTTCTGCGCCGGCTGAAAAAGAAGGGGCCCCAAGAGCGGAGCGCCCCCCTGTAGTGGGAGTTGGGATGTGAGGAGCCTTCCTCGGTTGAAAGGGAGGTGGGTTCCCCATTTGTGGGGCACTCCATGCGTAGGAGTGGGGAGGTCCCTGTTGAGGAACACTCCCCGGAAAAAGAGGAGGAGGAGGCCCTGTTATCAGAGCACTCCTTAGAGAGGGGGGGTATTTTAAATTGATTTTTAGGGTCCATATAGTTCCCACGAGTAATCAGGAAAAGTGGTCGACCCCCGCAGAGCCTGTTACGGGGGCAAGGCTAAATACTATGGGATTTCGCCCGGTTTCCCATAGGCATCGTTTACGGTACCAAATCCCTGGTACCATTCAGCCATCGGCACGATAGCTTACACCTTAGCTTGGGGAATGTTTATTGACCTCCCGGTCTAGATCCGCCGCCTTTTGTTTAAGCAGTGCCACCTCGTGCAGGTTGTGATTCATCATCACGGGCGGACGATCTTGAATGGTGAGAGGCTAGGGGCTAAGCCACGTAACACAGCCCACACTCAGCGTGCACCCGCACACATTGAGCACAAACAGTTTGCTCTCAGTATGCACGAGCGCTCACCCTGCGCAGACCGCACCACGTGGAAAGCACTGACATCGCATCAACCGTTCCTGGCTCGTTCCGACCCACCCCGGTGATCTCAATTAAGAGGCCGAATGGGACATCACATACCTTGGCACCTGTAAATAATGTTAGTTTTAGACATTTTTAATTTTATAGTACGAACTTAGTTGGTAAAAGACTCAGTGTAAAATAAAGTAAAAATAAAAAAAAAACATACCAAACCCCATTTGGGTTTCGAACCCGGGACCCTTAGATTCCGAGTCAATCAATCAATCAATCAACAGTATTTATTCAGTATATAGAGTACAATATGTGCCTCCTCGGAGCCCAACCCGGAGCCAGCCACACGACCAGGACAGGTGACGGCGAGGTGGGTGTGGGGCTGGGCGGGGTGGGCCCAATTCAGCTTAGAGATAGTTCGAGTGGGGGGCTAGAAGCTCCTGTCCACCACAGGTGGAGATTCCGAGTCAAACGCGTAAGAACTACAACACCACCTTACACGTAAAAAATATAAATTTTTACATTATAAGATACGAGCTAAAATCATATTTTCACGGTTGTATATTACATTATGAAAATACATAAATATGTAAATATTTAGATATTAAAATGAAATATCATTCCACCAGATTTCTATTCAATTACAAAAGCATAAAAATCAAAAAATCTTTTTTTCAAATTTAAATCATTAATAACATTTTTATTTACCGATCGATTTTGTTAAAAAACAATAGGGTTCTTCCTCTAGCTAACACTAACTTACTGTCCAAATTTCAATACAATCGGATTTTTCTTTCTTGAGTTATCGTGCTTACAAGAAACGTCACGGACGGACAGACGGACATTTTGAAAGTTGTTCAGAATTCGTTCACTAACACAATGATTTTGAATGAATTTTTTGTCTGCGAGCGATATTTACTGATTTAGAAATAATAATAATAATACCGTTTATTGTGCAAAAGGAAATACATACTTTACACAAAAGGATGAGGTTAGCAAAGCTTTCTTCCACCTCTCCTAAAAGATTTAAACACTAGATATTCTAATATTAAATTATAAATTATAAGTATAAAAATCAAATTTTAAAACCTTATAATGTAAACGAATTAATATAAATATACACATTAAAATATTAATATATAAAATACATATAAATATAAACGCCTATATGCTAGCTACAAATCAGTCTACAAATAACAGTTCCGAGAGGGTGTCCTAATTATTTAACATTATCTTTAATTTACTTTTGAACTGAGGTAGGGACAAATCTAATTTTATTTAAGAACATTGGTGCTATATAAGAAAAACATCCTTCAAATTGATTTGTATGATGTTGGGGAATTGTAAATGTATCTATTCTTATATTTACATCATGTGTATTCGATCTTCTTTGAATCAAATTAAATAGATACTGGTGTGTTTTATTCTTAATTAATTTATACAAAAATATCGTGATTAGATATTGCATACGCCTTTCAACATTTAATTCTCTGAGGGAGTAGGGAGTCACATGAGCCATATATGGAATGCAACAAACAAAACGTGTGCATGCATTCTGTACTCTTTGCAGCTTATTTTTATTATACTGTGGTAGAAAATTATAATAAACGGATGAACAATAATCTAATTGAGGATATATTAATGTTTTAACCAGTTTTAGTTTTATATTCTGATTTAATTGGTTTAAAGATATGTTCAATATGGTCATTAAATGATAAACTTCCATCCATAACTACACCAAGATTTTTTGCTGAGGTAACCCACTCAACATTTGCATTGTTGATATTCAAGTTATATTTTGTTTCAATCTCAAGTTTTTGCCGTTCTGGCCCTATACATATTGCTACTGTCTTATTGGGGTTTACACGCAATCCGTGCCGTTCAGAATAAGTAAGGATGTTCTATAAATCCCTGTTTACATAGTCAATAGATGTTTGTATTTCCTTATATGGGAAAGATAAGTACATTTCGATATCATCTGCGTAGAGATGACTTTGACATCTTGATAAGAGAGGCAGCTAAATCAAATATATATAGAAAAAAAGGATAGGGCCCAGAACACTACCTTGTGGAACTCCGATGAGGTTTTTTTGTTGAAGAGCATGTATGTGTATTAAGAAAAATCCTTTGATATCTGCCTTTAATATAATTACATAGCCATTCAAGCGTTGCATTTTTAAAACCTATATATTTTAATTTTGCTGCAAGTAAATTAAGGTTAACTAGATGGAAAGCTTTACTCTGATCCAGTAACACTAAAATGGTACAGCAAGACTTGTCTAGTGCTGTAGCGGCATCATTAACAACCTTTAACAATGCAGTGTTTGTTCCATGCTTTTCACGAAAGCCAGATTGAGTTTCGGGTAGTATATTATTCATTACTAAATAGTCTTTTATTTGAATAGATACTATTTTTTCAAATAGTTTTGATAATGTCGATAGTATGCATATGGGTCGTAAATCATTATAGCTTAATGGTATAGATATTTTTGGGATAGGTAAAACATTTGCAATTTTCCAAATGTCTGGAAAGACACCTTGTGTTATTGATTCATTAAAAATGTGTTTCAATATATCCACACAGTAAGCTCCGCTTCTGGTGCTCCCTCATATTCCCCAATTCCAACCCCACCCACGAAGGGAGCTCCGCTTCTGGGGCTCCCTCAACCTCAGCCGTCACAGGAGGGCTCAACTTCTCAGATGGGCCACCCAAGCGACCGAATTGCAAAATAGAAATACTCCAAATTAATCTGCAGCCGCCCTCCGCAATCGTGAGTAGGCAGGCCGCTGTGGGACAGACACAAATAGCCCTCATACAGGAGCCTTGGGTCCGCCAAGGCTCCATTTGGGGCCTAGACAAACGGAATGGGGATATTTACTTCTCCACGCATAACATAACTAGGGCATGTATTTATGTCTCGAAAGAGATACAAGCAACAGCAATTCCCGATCTCTGTTCCAGAGATGTTGCTGCAATTAAGGTGAGTCTTAAGAGGCGAACCGAGAGAGTAGAAATTGTTTTCGGCTCTGTCTACCTCCCTTATGACTCGCCACCTTCAACTGAACTTGAGGAGTTGGTTCAATTTGGTACTAATAGATGGCTGCCTCTCATTATAGGATGTGACGCCAATGCGCACCACATTTGCTGGGGCAGCACAGGGGTCAATCCTAGAGGCAGCAGTCTATTACAGTACCTGTACACTACCGATTTAGAAATAATAAATCGAGGTAATGCGCCCACCTTCGTCACTCAACGGAGGCAGGAGGTTATTGATATCACGCTGGTATCCAGGCTTGCGGTCCCACTGATTAAAAATTGGAATGTATCGATGGAACCTTCCTTATCGGACCACCGTCACATCAGATTCAAACTGGACTTCGCTCCCTCCTCAGAGGAGAGCTGGTACAGGAATCCCAAAGACACCGACTGGGACGCCTACAGGCGAGTCCTCTCGAGCAAAATACCGAGGGTTATTATACCCAGGAATATAGAGGATATAGAATCCTCCACTAAGCTTCTCAATGGAGCGATCACTGCCTCATATGAGAGCAGTTGTCCTCTTAAAAGAAGAAAGGAAAGGAATAAGGTTCCCTGGTGGAACAGGGAGCTCCAAATTCTAGGCAAAGAGACACGCAGGCTCTTCAATAGGGCAATGTGTACCCAGCTTCCGGAGGATTGGGACAGCTTCAGAAAGTCTCAACGTCTCTACAAAAGTTACATTCGTAACAGCAAGAGGGCAGCCTGGAAGGACTTCTGCGAAAGCATAGAAGACCTTCCAGAAGCCGCAAGGCTCTGCAAAGCCCTCAAAAAAGACCACCCATCACGACTAGAGAATTTGAGGCTCCCCTCTGGTAGACTGACGTCTACCACTGAGGAGTACCTCAAGTATCTACTAGAAACTCATTTCCCCGAATCCGTAGTGGAGATGGAGGAAATGCCAGCCCCTCGGCCTCCCCGTGCTGCTGTCACGGCAGCGGACTGGAGGACGGCTTCAAAGGTGGTTACAGTGGAAAGAGTCAAGTGGGCTATTTCCACCTTTGACCCATTCAAGTCCAGGGCCGGATGGAGTGTTACCGGCACTTCTTTAGGAAGGGTCTGAGACACTCATACGTCCGGTCTATCACTTGTTGAGAACCTGTCTGGCCATGGGGTATATTCCCATACCCTGGAGAGCCGTCAAAGTGGTTTTCATACCAAAAGCAGGACGTACATCGTACGATACTGCCAACTTTTACAGAGCAATCAGCCTTACATCCTTCCTGCTCAAAACACTAGAGAGGCTGGTTGAAAGGTTTGTTAAAGACGGGGCACTGACCCTAGCGCCTCTGCATCCGTCGCAACACGCTTACCAGGCCGGGAAATCAGTGGAGACGGCCCTTCACCCGATCGTTTCCAGGATCGAGAAGACGCTGCACCACAAAGAACTTGCGGCCGGTGCTTTTCTTGACATCGAAGGAGCATTTGATAACACCTCCTTCGACTCAATCTGCCCGCGGCTGCCTATCATGGCATCGATGACACCATCATTAGATGGTTGAGGGCCATGTTGGCGGCAAGGCAAATTATAGCTGCCAGTGAGGAAACGGCAGTAAAAGTCTCAGTAAGGAGAGGATGCCCACAAGGAGGCGTCCTCTCCCCTCTGCTATGGAACCTCGTTCTCGATGGTCTACTTCAGGAACTCGAGAACGAGGATCTTTTTGCTCAAGGTTACGCAGATGACCTGGCAATTATCATCTCGGGAAAATTCCCAAATACGGTTAGCGGGCTCCTGCAAAGGGCCCTGCAGATCGTACAGAGATGGTGTAATGACCAGGGTCTTTAAGGCAGAACTGGTAATTTTCACTAGGAGACGCAGGCTAGACGGTTTCGTCGAACCTGTACTTTGTGGATCTCCAGGACAGTGAAGTATCTGGGTGTCATCCTGGACTCTAAGCTGACCTGGAAAGATCACATAGAGAGACAAATACAAAGGGCCACTACAACCCTCTGGGTATGTAGAAGGACCTTTGGTAAAACAGGGGGGTTAAACCCCAGGATAACAATGTGGTACTACACTGTGATAGTTAGACCAATGATCACGTATTCTTCTGTTGTGTGGTGGCCTGCCATAACCAGGCTATACATTCAACAGAAACTAACACAACTCCAAAGACTCGCCTGTTTGGAAGTCACAGGAGCAATACGCACGGCCCCCACAGCAGCTCTGGAGGTCCTTCTGGATCTCGTGCCCCTTTACTTGGTGATTGAGGCCGAGGCTCGGAAAGCGGCCTACAGGCTGAGGTGCGGTGGTCAGTGGAAAATCGGAGGAGAACAATTAGTGCACATAAGAGTTTTCCGACGTGATAGGGACTCACTCACTTCTGGAGGCCAGGAGTGATGGTATGGTGCCTTCCTTCTCCTTCTCAGAACCCTTTGAGGTTGTCATCCCCAAAAGGGAAGAATGGAACCCACTCGAGGACATACTCAGGCCTGCCGATATCGTCTGGTTTACAGACGGATCGAGGTTTGAGGAAAGTGCTGGAGCAGGGATATACGGTGAAAGGCCCAGAGCTGAACTTTCTTATGCCCTGGGCAAATTCGCCACGGTATTACAGACCGAGATCTTTGTTATTTTGGTCTGCGCACAGGAGAATATTCGAAGGAAATATTCCAACAAGCACATATATATATATATATATATATATATATATATATATATGTAGCGATAGTCAAGCGGCCCTCAAGGCTCTTGCATCAGTCCGGACCAAGTCAAAACTGGTTCAAAACTGTAAACAGGCACTCTGTGAACTTGGCTCATTCAACTGGGTCAAGCTTCTCTGGGTGCCTGGATACAGCAACATCGAGGGTAACGAGCGGGCAGACGCTCTGGCCAGAGGGGGCTCTCAGATGCCTCTACTGGGTCTGGAGCCTGTTCTCGGCTACCCTAGATCAAGTGCCAATAAGTCAGTAGAGAACTGGACACGGTCCCAGTTCTTTGACTTCTGAGCTTCCTACCCAGGACTCCGGCAAGCGAAGCTCCTGATCTCAGGGCCCTTGCCGAAGCGAGCAGAACAAATCCTGCGACTAAGCAGGACACAAGTCAGAATCGTGGTAAGTCTCTTGACTGGACACGGCTCTTTCAAAAAACACCTGCACATTATAGGGGTGGTTGATAACCCCGACTGCAGGTTCTGCGGGGACGAGGAGGAGACTTCCATCCACGTCCTTACTTCCTGCCCTAGTCTTATGAACTTGAGGTACAAACACTTCGGCATTGGTTTTCCGGTGCTGGAGGAAATAAGGAATGCCCCTATAGGAAGGATTTTGGCCTTTGGGTTAGAATCCGGACTGAATGGGGGAATTCAATAAATTCGTAGCGGTAGCACAAAGGGCCACAAGGCCTGAGTGCGGCGACCCTTCGTCGCCCCGCTAAATGAAGAAGAAGAAGGTACAATAATTAGTAACATCTTTAAATTAATATTATCAACACCTAGAGCCTGGCTCTTTATAGTTTTTAATGCATTAAGTATATCGTCATTATCAATTTGTCTAAAAGTAAAACTGAGATTAGGATTTAGCTGATTATCATTGTAAAAAGAGAGTAAATTGTCATCTACCGTGGAAGGACCTGCCACGTTCAAAAAATAATCATTAATTTTTTGAGGATTTAATAGCTCGTTCGGAATATTATTTTTTACTGCACCAGATTGCGTACCAACTCCCCAATCAGTCAGTTTTTTCCATATCAATTTATTATTACCTTTATTTTTATTCAAAACAAATTGCATGTATGCCTTCTTTTCTTGTTTTATTGCTTCATTCACTGTATTTCTCAAATTTACATAATATTCACGCGCTACCCTAGTTTTTGTTTTTAAGTATTTTGAATGAGCTTTATTTTTTGTTTTAATCATTTGTCTGATATTATATGTAATACAAGGACGGTACTGATATTTCTTTGTAAATGAGCATACAGGGGCATGGTTATCAAAGAGTGTTGTTATGTAGGTATTAAGTAACTCTACTTTATGATTAAGGTCCTGAATGTTATAAATGTTCGCCCAAAGAGTATTATACGTAGCATTAATAGCAAAACTATTGGAGTCAAAATTTTTATAATTACGATAATAAATAATTTCTGAACATACCTTTTCATCCTCAATGTTTATTTCACAAAAAGTCATCATATGATCTGTAATATTTAATAAATCCATAGTACCCCAATTAGTTACTGCAGTGTCGTTACTTATACAAATAATATCTATCAGTGACTCCGTATTACCAGTAATTCTAGTGGGATCTTTTATTATTTGACATAAATCAAAATTATTCAGAAATATATTAAATCTATTTGTATCTATAGAATTTAACTGTAAGAGATTAATATTGATATCACCCATCAGTATTACTGTGTTGGTCTCTAAATAAGCCTGCTCCATGACAATGCCAAGTTCATTTAAACTAATGTCTACATTTATATTTGGGGGTCGATAAATTACACCTATAGCCACTTTTCGTCGTCTAATCGTCATTATTAACCATAGTTGTTCCAAAACATTTTGCGAGGTAGAACTGAAAAGTTTCGTGAACCGATAGGAAGCCTTCAAATAAATTGCAACACCACCTCCTCTTCCATGGCGATCAGTTCTTATTACACTGTTATTCGGGATAGCTACAAATTTATCAGGATAGTCTGGCATTAACCAGGTTTCCGAGACACCTACTATAGAATAGTTATCTTGTAGAACAACTTCTTTAAAGCCGGCAAATCAATTATTCAGAGACCTTATATTTACATGACTTACTTTAATACTATTTATATCAGTATTACATGGTGAAGCAGCCATATGAAATTTAATGTTTTTTGTATCTAATTCAGCTAATTTCTGGACATTAGAGTGTGGACTCGGTGAGCAGTTGGGTGTTGTTATTTCTATATGGCTTTGTCTAAAAAAAACGTTGGTTGTCTAGGGTCAGGTGATTCTGGTATATTCCTTAGAAAACGTTGTCCTTTTCTAAAGTTAAACCTTTCATAGGCAATTTTTCGCGGCCAATAACTTGAATTATAGATCTCATCCTGGAACTCGGGCTCAACTCCAACCGTGAAAGACTGGTTATTGTATTATTCATGTTCAATAATTTAACTTCAATATCGCGTTCAATATGGGTATGTTCTGGGGAATTTATAGGTTTCGTGTGTGTTTTTATATAATTCCTAATATCCTCAGCTCCGACATCATCTGGTACTCTAGTTACAAACAACCAAATTTTTCTGTTTTTCTCGATCTTTCCATGAAATTTTTGATCTCCCATCGCCAGTACCTATATTAATTTTTCTTCTTCTCCTTTGTACAACTTGATATTCAGCTTCTATCTGGGTAGGTTTTAGTTGATCACTATCGTTAATTAGATTTTGGCTTATTGTGTTTGACATGGCATGCTGCGAGTTATAGGCGTTTTGAGTGCTGTTTTTATTTGTGTGGTAATTTGACTGATTAATTGATTGATGTGTTGATGATTTGGAGATGTTTTTATTACTTTTATTAAACTCTGTGTGCTTCCTAATGGTTTCTACATATGATTTAGGTGTTCTACGTGACGAGTACATTTCGTCCCCTCTGAGATTGAGAGTATTGGAGACTCCATCTGCACTAACAGGTTTATCAACTCTCAATTCATATTCCCTGCTGATGACAGGGAGGTTTTAGCATGCGAATGTGATGGTGGTATTTGAGATTTATCAAAATTGGTCAGAAGGTGAATCATTTCAATATTACTTTCTCTAAGGGTTACGATCTCTGCCTTGGTATCTGATATGCCCTTGTTAAGGTCATTTTTTAGTGAATTTAAGAGAATTGTAAAATCCTTTTGGATTTTGGCAAGCCTATTGTTAAAGTTTTCTTCTAAATGCTTTATGCTAAGACCAGAACATGCTTGACATAGTCGGGCATTACACTGATCGCACTTGATTTTTTTTCCCAGTTCATCGGTGGATAGTTCTGTTTTACATTTTGCACATTCCATTTTTCCTTTTTTGTTAACTTATTTCCATATTACTCTGCTCAAATTTAGATAAGTCACCCTGTATATTTAGTGTTTACTGGATTAAACTCATGAAAGTCAGTACCATAACAAAAAGCTATGATTGTTTTGTTGTTTTTATATTTCAGCCACTATAAAAACTGATTGATAACACAAATATATCCACTTTAAAGATGCATTTTATGATGCAATGGTTCACTTAATATACAAACTTCTATGCTTCTTTATCTGTATGTTAGTGTAAAATACAACTAAATTAACAGAATATTTCCACTATAAATTGTCACGTTATCGGACTAACCAATTTTCTCATCTCACTCTCAATATAGACTGTGTCGATCGAATACAATATACTCTTCGTTTTCGTATTTACGAAGAGAATAATAATATCGAAATTACAGATAGACATATCAACTTTATTTAAATGAATTAAATAAGCCTTAATTACTCTTTAAATTACAATTATCCATTACAGACATCATTCTGGAGACGTCACAATCATTAAGGGAACGCGTGTCATATTGAAGAACGTTCTCCGAATGACAGTTCCCTTGATGATGTTTTTAAATGAACACGCCAGTAGTATAAAGCATCCACCATTTTGGACACGGCTTTTTACGGTTAATGAACAGCGGATTACAATAGTTTTAGAGAAATGTACTTCGGTATCATGTTATTCATAATTTTAAAACAATGAAATGTGTTCCCTTTATGATGCTGTATTGAGGTACGGTGTTTAAATACTGAATCAAAAGGTACCACTTAAACCATAATAAGTTTTCCGGAGAAAAACAATTGACAATAATATTATATTAACTCACATGACTGAAACTAGCACCACATAGAACTGTTCGTAGAAACTTTTTCGGATAGTAATGATTCCGTTCGCTGGTATGATGCGTTCACTTACGGACAAACATTTTAATAATTTTGCATTTGGAATTAATTGTGTTATTAATGCAAGTTAAAAAAAATGTTTTCTAGACCATTGAATAAAGCTTATAAGGATGTTAAAACGGTAGAAATATTTTTTTTTTCTTTACGTACAGGTTGCTTTTGTTTACGGATTAGTACTTACGGACACATTCCCTTGATGACTTTTGCTACTTATTTTAATTTTTTATGTGTTAAATTATTGAATTTTGAAGTAATTTAATTTAGATGACATTAAAACTAAACAATACTGTAACGTGTTTCCACCCTTAGGAAACTACCCCTTGCAAAATCCGTGGGTTCCAAAAATTATAACGAGATTGTCCACTAACACACTTTATTAAATATTTACTGGATACTTCACAATACTATTGTTAATTTAAATACACTTTACTGACTAAAAATCACAATGTTTATCACTTTGTTTCTTTTTGAACTCTTAACCTCACTTTCTATACTTTCTGAACTTTCTGAACTACTCGCCGAGAATGCGATCGGTCTTTTATACCTAAAAATGACAGATCTCGATTGTTCTGTGATGACGCCACCATTCTCTCGATAATTCCAGATGTCACTTTGGAATCTTCTGGTAGGTTCTTTTTCGAGTAGGTGCAAATACACTACATTCATTCAGACATTCGATCTGTTGAAGTTTGCCTACTTTTTAGTAACATAACCTTAAATTTTAAGGGGTGCAACATATTACACTGCCCCCTCCTTAAGCCTGAACGTCCCGGTCAGGCAATTCAGCCTCTTTCACATACTTCGCCAGTCTATCCAAGTGTACGATCTTCATCTTGGACTTTTTGTTTCGTTGAATACGATAGACGACATCATTAATTCGGGTAATAACAGTATAAGGTCCTTCCCAAGGAGGTTGATGTTTCGGTGACTTCCCTTTCTTCCGCTGTGGGTTGTACAGCCAAACCAGATCTCCTGCCTTGAACCCTTCTGAACTACCCTTACGGTCGTATCGAGCCTTCATTCGGTCACTGGCTATGGTGATTTGGTCTCTAACCAGCTCATGAACATTTCTTAGCCGTTCACTCATTTCATCCACATAGCTGTTCACAGGAAGCTGTTCTCCGCCTGGTGTTCCGAAAATCAAATCACACGGCAGTCTGATCTCATGTCCAAATACTACACGGGCTGGTGTTTGTTTCGTAGACTCGTGGATAGCAGCTCTGTATGCCATGAGGAAGAACGGTATGTGGAGATCCCAATCGCGTTGATTCTTATGAACCACTTTAGAGAGATGTTCTTTCATGGTCTTGTTATGTCGTTCCACCATTCCATCTGATTGCGGGTGAAGGGCTGTGGTCCGTGTTTTGTGTATCCCCAATAACTTGCAGATTTGCTGAAACACCTCTGACTCAAAGTTCCTCCCTTGATCTGAGTGCAGCTCCAGGGGTACACCAAACCGACATATCAAATTATCTACCAAGATTTTGGCGACAGTGACTGCTTCTTGGTTTGGAATTGCATAGGCCTCTGGCCACTTATTAAAATAGTCCATTGCAACCAGTATGTACTTGTTCCCATCCTTGGTTACTGGGAATGGGCCGGCTATATCGATCGCGATCCTCTCGAAAGGAGCTCCGACGTTATACTGCTTCATTGCACCCCTACTTCTAGTCTGTGGTCCCTTACTGGCTGCACAAATTTTGCAATTGCGACACCAAGCTTCCACATCTTGACGACTATTTACCCAATAAAATCGTTCTCGTACTTTATTCAGGGTCTTATTAACGCCGAAGTGCCCACCGGATGCTCCATTATGCACTTCCTGAAGTACTTTCGGTACTCGACACCTGGGAATCACTAGACGCATAACAACTTCCCTGCCATCCGGGCTTTCCCAAGCTCTCTTTAGCAGCCCGTTCATGACTTTAAGTGAATCCCATTGGGCCCACAAAGCCTTCAATCCAACTGCCTTATCCGAAACATCCTTCCACGCTGGTCGAATTCCTTTCTCCTTTGCTCTCAATATAGCCCCAATTTCTGTGTCATTCAGTTGTTCTTGTCTCAGGGCTTCGGTTGTCCAATCGTCCGGAACCTCTATTTTAATAGTGTTGACGGCCACCGTACCCTGCAATTTCTCAACGTGGCGGCAGTGCTTGCAATCTTCCTTGCATGGTCTTCTAGATAAAGCGTCTGCGTTCTTATGAGATCTTCCAGGTCGATGTTCTATTTTGAAATCATACTGTTGCAACCGTTCTATCCAACGAGCCAGTTGACCTTCAGGGGTTTTCAACTGCAACAGCCATTTTAATGCAGCATGGTCGGTCCGAATCTTGAAATGTCTTCCATAAAGATATTTATGAAAATGGTCCACTGATTTTACGATGGCCAGTAACTCTTTCCGGGTTACACAATAATTTCTTTCTGGTTTGGACAGCACCTTGCTGAAGTACTCGATCACTCTTTCCTGCCCATTCTGGATTTGAGACAGCACAGATCCGACCGAAGAATTGCTGGCATCAGTGTCTAAAATAAAAAGTCCTTCCCGTTGTGGGTACGCTAGCACAGGACCAGTGCATAGAGCTGCCTTCAATTTTCTCCATGCCGTTTCATATTCCGGTGTCCATTGGTACTGCACTTTCTCTTCTGTCAGCCGGTGTAATGGTTTCGCAATTTCTGCAAACCCTTCCACAAAGCGCCTGTAATAAGTGCAGAGGCCAAGGAAGCTCCGTACTTCATGAACGTTAGATGGTCTTGGCCAATCTCGTACAGCAGAAATTTTGTCGGGGTCTGTTTGTATTCCATCCGAAGACACCACGTGACCAAGAAATTTGACTTCTTTCTGGAATAGCAGGCACTTCTTCGGGTTCAACTTCAGGTGGGCATTCTTGACTCGCCCAAATACTTCTTGAAGATTTTTCAAATGTTCTGTAAAGTCCTGTCCCATAACAAGCACGTCGTCAAGGTAAACCAGGCACGTCCTCCAGGTTAGCCTTCGCAGCACGAACTCCATCAGTCTTTCAAAGGTAGCTGGCGCATTGCAAAGTCCAAAAGGCATCACAGTAAATTGATAAAGACCACTGCCTGCTGAAAACGCTGTCTTCTCCTTATCATCAGGATGAAGCCCCACTTGCCAGTATCCACTCCTAAGGTCTAACGTAGAAAACCATCGTGAGCCTGCCAACGTGCTTAACGTGTCGTCAATTCGTGGTAATGGGTAACTGTCTTTCTTCGTGACATCATTTAATTTTCGATAATCGACACAAAATCTTAATGTTCCATCCTTCTTGGCAACCAAAACTACTGGCGATGACCAGGGACTCGTCGACTCCTCAATGACTCCATCTTGTAGCATCTTGTCTATCATTGCCGAGGCATCTTCTTGTTTTGCTAATGGAAGCCTCCTAGGTGGTTGTCGAATAGCGGGTGAGTCGCCAGTATTTATCCGATGCTGGACTATGTCTGTTTTTGTAAGGGCCTCTGTATTCTTGGCAAATACTGAACTTTCCTTTTCTAGAAACTTGATTGCCTCCCTTCGTTCATCCTCAGATAAATACTCCAACTGGGTACTCAGCAAGGTCAAAACTTCCTGGTCTATTTTCGTAGACGAACTTCCCTCTGTTTGTTTCTCGCACCTCGCTACCCATGTGACCGGTTCATAGGAGCCAATCGGTTTGCCTTCCTTAATTGTCACCGAGTGGGAATTTAAATTAACGACTCTAATTGGGATTTTGTCTTTAGTCCGGGTTAAAGTTCTCGCCACAATAATATTGGCTAGGGACTTAATCGATTCGTCTTCTTCAACTAGGCCAATACGGTACCCTCCAGGATTTCCTTCTAAGGCAGCATCGATCATTTGTTCTGAATGAGCAGGAATCTTGATCGTCTGTGTTGTTAACAATCTCGCTTTATGGAATTGGTCATCTGCGGTTGCCAGAATAAATTCCTCATTTCCAATTTTTAAGACTCGCTCACCTACGTCAACAATAAATCCCTGCTCTCCCATGATGTCTAGACCCAAAATGAAATCATCCATAATGTCAGCCACAATGACCTTGTAATTTAACCTCAACCGTCCAACCTGCAGTTCCAAGTTGACCTCTCCATGGACCGCAGCCCTGTCCCCCGTGGCTGTCCGAATGATTACTCCATTTTGCTTCTTGTCAATCTGCAAGCCTGATATAAACCCTGGCCGCACTATTGAAGACGTAGCACCGGTGTCAATCGTAAACACGCATTTTCTTCCATTCACATATCCTTGCAACAACAGACTACTTGGAATTCTTTGGAGCTGGGAAATCTTTATTTCTCTGGGGGCACCGCATTCCCTAGCCAGTGCTGGCTATCCTTAGTTTTCCTGCTTCTCTTCAACATTCACAGCATTTACTCGACTCTCCGAGTTCTGCTGTCGACAGTCTCGTTTCATATGTCCCACCTTGCCACAGTTGAAACATTTAATACCTCCGCTCGGCTTTCCTTTATTTTGTTGTTTTTCCTGCTTTCCGAGGCCATCCAATTTATCGCATAATTTGGTGAATATTTTCTGCATCTCAGTCAGCAAGGGGTTCTGGTTCATTTCTGGTTGCGATTCTTCGAGAGTCACAGCTCGCACTCTCGACCTTGGAGTATCCCTGTAAGCGGCTTCTACTTCGAGTGCACGCACCAAAGCTTCGCTACTACTTTGGTGTCTCGTCAGTCTCAGGACTCGCCTGACCTCTTCGTCCCTTATACCATCTAAAAAGGCCCCCACGGCTAATTGTTCCTGGAATTCTTTAGGTGCACTCGGATACGCCAGGTGTGCCAGTCTCTCTATCGCAGCTTCAAATTCTTGTAAACTTTCCCCAGCTTTTTGCATCCGGGATTTCAGTTGAGCCTGGTATAATTGGGCAAGGTGTTGATCGCCATACCTCAAGTCTAATGCAGCTTCCAAGACTTTAAAGTCCCTTTGTTTCTCAACTGGGATGGTTTGGAGTAACTCTGAAGCTTGGCCCCTTAATGCTAGAACTAATGCCATGGCCTTTTCCTCATTATCCCAATTGTTCGCACATGCTGCTGCCTCAAACTGCCTCTTGTACGTCGTCCAGGAACTTTGGCCATCAAAAGTAGGAGGTTTTAGTCGCTGTCCTGATGATACCACCTGCTGGCTTCCTCTATCTCTCAACTGTCGTTTAAGCCGGTCTATTTCTCCTTTGACTTCTTCTTCGAACTTGTTTACTTTTTCTTTAACTTCATTTACCTCCCCTTTGACTTCGCTTACTTCCTCCTTGATTTCACTCTTTAGTTCTTCATTGGCAGAAATGATTGCGTCCTGTTGTGTTTTTATTTGATCGCTCAGAATTTTCCTTATTTCTTCCTGGCGTTTTTCTTGTTCTTCTTTTTCTTCTTGGCGTCTTATTTCCAGATTTTCCATCATTTTCTTTAATTCGTCTCTCTCTTCTTGACGTCTTCTTTCTTGCTCTTCTTTTTCTTCTCGACGTCGCTTTTCTTGTTCTTCCTTCTCCTCTTGACGTCGCTTTTCTTGTTCTTCCTTCTCCTCTTGACGTCGCTTTTCTTGTTCTTCTTTCTCCTCTTGACGTCGCTTTTCTTGTTCTTCCTTCTCCTCTTGACGTCGTCTTTCTTCCTCTTGACGTCTTCCTTCTTCATCCTCTTTTTCTTTCTGACGTCTTATTTCCTGATCTTCCATAATTTTCTTTAATTCGTCCCTTTCTTCTTGACGCCGTTTTTCCTCCTCTTGGCATCTTCTTTCTTGCTGTTCTTTTTCTTCCTGACGTTTTTTCTCCTGTTCTTCTTTGTCTTCCTGCCGTTGCTGCGCCATCATTTTTTGGAATTGTTCGAATAAGTCCTGTATTTGTTTATCGGATGCCATACTTCTTGTTGTTACGGGCATACGATGAAATTAAAATAAAATAAAATAAATTTAACTGTCACGTCAATATCGGTAATGGAACTTTCTAGACAAATCTCGAAATAGCACGAAAAAGTCTTATCCAGAGTCTTTTGTCACTATCCAGTTCAGAGAATTTAATAATCTCCACTAATGTCCAAATAGAAAAGTTCTAGAAATTTTCACGCACTAAATGAGTCTTTTTCAGTGTCTCTATCACTTCTCAGTTCAAAGGATTTAATTATCACACTAATGTCCTAATAAAATGTTCTACAATGTCTCAAAAATGCACTTAAACACTATTTTCCTGTTCGAAAACAACCCTCGAACAATGTCCAGTAAATTAGTCCTGTGTTAGCACTAACCCTCGAGAATCCTTCTCGAACACTCCAGCACAACTTCAGAGCTCCTCTTGTCATAAAATTCCGCTTCTGACACCAATTGTAACGTGTTTCCACCCTTAGGAAACTACCCCTTGCAAAATCCGTGGGTTCCAAAAATTATAACAAGAGATTGTCCACTAACACACTTTATTAAATATTTACTGGATACTTCACAATACTATTGTTAATTTAAATACACTTTACTGACTAAAAATCACAATGTTTATCACTTTGTTTCTTTTTGAACTCTTAACCTCACTTTCTATACTTTCTGAACTACTCGCCGAGAATGCGATCGGTCTTTTATACCTAAAAATGACAGATCTCGATTGTTCTGTGATGACGCCACCATTCTCTCGATAATTCCAGATGTCACTTTGGAATCTTCTGATAGGTTCTTTTTCGAGTAGGTGCAAATACACTACATTCATTCAGACATTCGATCTGTTGAAGTTTGCCTACTTTTTAGTAACATAACCTTAAATTTTAAGGGGTGCAACATATTACAATACAATAAATTTGAAGCATTTATTTTTAACAATAAAATTTTTTTAATCATTTTATGAGCTGCCAAAGCAAATTTCCCACCTTCGTGATTTTGTGCCTTTGGTGCAGTTTAGATAAAATCGGATTTCGATGCACTTTCCAAAAGGTATGTTATCTATCTGAGTCTATTTTAGCATAGTATTTTTAGGGCACTTTGGAAAAAGTGTTATTTTTGTCATTTTGTTTTACATATTGAAATAACTCGTGAAAATGAAAACTCGTTGTTTTTCGACAATAAATATTTGTGATGATATAGTTAGTATGCTTATCAATCATAATTTGCCTGTAATTTACTCAATAGTAGTTTAGGGTACTTTACCAATGTTATTTACTGGACAAATAAATTACCAAGGTCGATAAAAATCTAAGAAATAAAAGTCAAATTACAGCGGTAATGTGCCCAAAAAATCGGTTGTTGTAATTTTACATCTCTGCTTATGTATGGCATTCTTGGTTGGAGCAGTCCAAATTTCCCATTTTTATAATTCCACCAGTACAAAACAGATACCGCATATATTTGTGTACTAATAAAATTTCCCATTCTTTTATCAACTGAAAGTTGTTCCTTTGAATAACTGTATTTCTACTGTTGATAACAAGCCTCCTTTTTGTCCATATTAATCTATTATTATAAATCATACAAGGAGAATATGTTGTATTATACATATTTTACTGCAGTAGCCAGATACAGATAATGGCAGTCAAGTACATACACATACGAATTTATTTAATTTTCACAGGTGCGAAGCAGATTGACTGAAAAGACATTTAAATGGTGGGGTTGCCCATTTATTTCACGTGTAAACCCGGCCCAATGTGTGTACTTGCCTGCCGTTATCTGTATGTATGTTATCACAATAAAACATTTACAATATGGTAACATAAGAAAAGCAACGTTGGTTATAGAAAAAACATTTCAAAATTGAATCCATATTTCTGTATTATATGTAAGTACTATAAATATTCATGTTTCGTAAGTTTCTGTTTTTTTTTCCTTTTTATATTTTGAATAATAATGTTATACTTTTTTATGCCAACTAAAATGATATAAATATATATGCACTACATTTTATTAAATGAAATTGTCACTAAGAAAACATAATTAAATGCAATTTCTATTTTTTTTTTATTTCTGTGGTAATGGACCTACTGAATTTTAACAGACGTATTAGTATCACAACATTTTTAGTTTTTTAAATCAGTTATCATTTTTCAGATTATAATAGGGAAATATTATTAAAAAAATTGTTTTGTTTCAGATGTTAAAAGCATAGGTTCCACTTACATAATGATAGGTAAACTTTACGAGGAACAAGCAAAAATAGATTGGCTGCCTCTATTTGATAAACTCTACATATATAAAGGAATCACGAGTAGTCTTCCAGATATTTTAAATCTTCAGAAGTTGTCAGAGCAGAAGAAAAAGGAATGCGAGAGAAATTCAATGCAACAGACAGCATTGGCTGAGGTTAGAAAACGTGCTGATGTTTTAACTTACACTGTTTTTGCAGAACTGAATCACTTCCAAAGTGAAAGAGACACCGATTTAAAATTAACCATGAAAAGTTTTCTACAGGAACAGTTAAATTTTTATAAAAACATTGTTTGTAATTTAGAAGACACATTAAAACAATTTGATTAAGTTGTTTTTCTTGCCTATATGTTATTTAGTGTTGTAAATTTACAAAGTTGTTAAAATGCAGGGTGTCCAATATTTCTTTTATTAAAGAACAGCGAATGAGTCTGTTATGCTAATTTGACCTTTTTCATATATTTTTTTAAAAGATTACTATCAGATTTAATTATTTTAATGCCAGAAGAATGGGAGATTAATAAATCGAGGCCTTTAATATTTTATCAATTAATGAGGGAATTGTTTAATTGTTTTCATAAATTGTATATTGTGCTATAAAATTATTTAATACAAATTTTAAACGTTTTCAAAATAGTTTAGGAGGTTTTAAAACAGCAATTTAATTAAAAAAAAAAAAGGAATTAAATAACTTTGACATGTAAGTAAATAAAGGTATATGGGATTTCCTACCACTTATGTACTCAGTTAACAGTTTGTTTGTTTTTGTTTGTTTTTTACAAAAAAATGAGAATAAAAATATAAAATCAATTTTTACTGATGTTTAGTAACCGAATCTGTGTCCTTTTTCAAAGCTTTTTAAAAAAATCTTTTATGCTCTGTATATATTAAATACACAGCTTTAAGAATATATTTATGTTATGTCCAATATCCATAAATATTTACCACTTACATAGAATTCTTGATGTAGTTGATAGTTTTATTTTAAACACTGTTAAATTTCTTAAGACATAAAGGTTATTTTTCAGTAATATACTAGATAATGGTATTATTTTGTAGATTCCTTCGACATTATTTTTAAAAAAGAGTAAATGGTAGGAAATCCAAGAAAAAAAAAAGAATTAAGAGGCCACAAGCACGATCCAAACATACATTTTCTACTGATTCCTTTGAAACCTCTCAAAAAGCGTGATGTCATAATAAACCTCGCTTGGCGGGGAGATTTCAAATACATCACATGAATTCTCCTTTGTCCCTCAATATCACTAAATTCAAAGTACAGTGGCAAGGATGTGATGTAAGAGAAAAGCTGCGCGAAAGTGACGTGTCCGCAATTTGCACCAGAAGACCATGTATGTTTGAATCATGCCCACAACTAACATTTATACTATTAAGGATGCATGGATTATAATTTAACTAGAGTTACTATTTTACATATTAACTTTAGCATAAGTTTTATTGAATATTTTTTGTCTTTTAACTAGCATAAACAACACAAGTTTTGTTAAATATATAATATGTATATTTTTATTTATTTAATTTATATTTATTTTTATTTGTAATAAATCCACGTTTTAATTTGTTAATTTTAAAAATCTAGTCAAAAAAGCCAAATACTGCCTTTATACTATATAGGAAATATTTGTTTCAAGTTGTGCATTATTTGTAGATATCGAGAGAATAAAAAAAATTATTCTGCACGTGTTCAGGAACTGATTAAGTACACACTAACTTCTGTAGATTTAATTTTTTTAAAAGTTCATATATTGGCCTTAAAAACCAGACATCTAATAAACAAAGATGAATTTTCTAAAAATCATTAAGAAGCTGGTTTGTGTTTCTATCAATTTGTGGACTTCTATCATGTACACATAATTTAATGAACACTCGGAATATTGGGGATTAAAATAAACTATAAAAATTATACTATACAGAAAGGAGAGAAATTACTGTAAATAAACAAGATTTTACATTACTGAAAATTAATGAAGCACAAAGTTACATCTCTGCCTCTTTGACTTTCCTGAATAATTGACTTATAACACCGCCCCACGAAAAAAAAAATGGTTTGTTCGGCGGACCAGACCAGTGTATCTGTATGTATTTGGACCCGCTGAAACCGAATCCGAAGTCAGAATTGTCAGATTGGTTCGTTTTTCACGCCCCCAAAACAAAAAGAAAGTGGTCTGTCCAGTGGACTATACCAGTGTATTCATTATGCATTTTGACCTGCTGAATCCGAATTCGAAGTTAGAATTGACAGATTGGAAAACACCTCCCTCCCCAAAAAGAAAATGATCTGTCCTTCGACCATACCAATGTATCCTTATGTATTTAGATCCGCTGAAACCGAATCTGAAGTTAGAATTGTCAGATTGGCTCATTTTTCACCCCCAACCACAAAACAAAAAGAAAGTGTATGTCCGGCAGACTATACCAATGTATCCTTATGTATTTTGACCTGCTGAATCCGAATTCGAAGTCAGATTTGTAAGATTGGCTCGTTTTTCACACCTAAACCCAAAATACACCCCCACAGCAAAAAAGTGGTCTGTCCGGCGGATCATACTAGTGGATCCCTATATATTTGGACCCACTGAAACCGAATCCGAAGTTAGAATTGTCAGATTGACTCGTTTTTACCCCCTAATCTCCAAAAAATACCCCCCCCCCCCAAATTGTCTGCCCAGCGGACCATACCAGTGTATGCCATACCTTATGTATTTGGTAAGGATACACTGATATGGTCCATCGGACAGACCGATTTTTGTTGTGTTTTGGGAATGTTTTTTGGGGTTGGGGGTGAAAAACAAGCCAATCTTACAATTCTGACTTCGGATTCGGTTTCAGCAGGTCCAAATACATACGGACACACTGGTATGGTCCGCCGGACTGACCATTTTTTGGGACGGGGTGTTTTTCTGCGGTTGGGGGTGAAAATCGAACCAATCTGACAATTCTAACTTCGTATTCGGATTCAGCGGGTTAAAATACATAAGGATGCACTGGTATGGTCTGCCGGACGGACCACTTTTTGTTTTGTTTTGGGGGTGTTTTTTTGGAGTTGGGGGGTGAAAAACGAGCCAATCTTACAATTCTGTCTTCATATTTGGTTTCAGTGGGTCCAAATACATGAGGATATCTGGTCTGGTCCGCCAGACGGACCATTTTTTGAGAGGGTGTCTTTTTGGGTGGGGTTAGGGGTGAAAAACGAGCCAATCTGACAATTCTGACTTCAGATTCGGTTTCAGTGGATCCAAATATATAAGGATATACTGGTCTAGTCTGCCAGACAGACCACTTCTTTTTTTGTGGGGCTGTGTAATCCAACAAAATTTTAATATTGCTTGGGAAACAATGAGCAGAATTATTATAATCAAAAGATTGTGGATCTATTGTTTGTGGAAGCCACCAAATTTAGTGTGGTGTAGAAACATCTTTGATAAAATTTGCAATTCATCTTTTGTATCCTTTACTTCAGAATAATTCGCTGGTCAAAACATTTTACACCCAAAATAATTTTGATGTGATATATAACAGAACAGGTCTGATATATATAATGTATATATCATTTTTTTTTATAGTGCCTTAGGATCAAGTGCTTAAAAAAATTTAAACATTGCGAAACTATAAACATTGTTTCTGAAACCTTTGCGCTTTTCTAAAGTTTAATATGAATTACTGAGTGTAAGTTAATGGATGGGAGGAGTAAAATATTAATATTTGCGCAAGTTTCAATTAATATCAGATTCATTTATAGGTAATTGCTATAAAAAATATACATTAGATTAGGTATCAAAAAGGCTTATTTTAGAAGTAAAATGTTATCTTATTCTGTACTGTGTGTGGTGTGTAAATGGTATCATACAAATATTTAATTTTATCCAGAAATATTTGACAATCAAATTCCTGAAATATTAGGTAATTGTAACAGCTCTGATTATTCATTCAATGATAAAGGCGACTTAAAAGACAAAAAATAAGGTTAATTATAAATCATAACTTTTAATAAAACCAATTAGAATGTTATAAATCTTAAAAATTAGGATACCCTGTATAAGCACCCTTACCTAATTAATATTAATTTTTCATTGAGTAATTATTTATTTAATTATTTTTTTAAATATATTCTTCAGTCAAAATCTTTGTGATCTTTATACAAATTGTTTATATTATATTATTTTTAAATTTACGATCCCTTCACAATTTATTGTGATTTGTATAAAAGATTTACCACATGCAGTAACATGAGATTAAAATTTGAAATTAGTCCTAAGGAGTTATTTTTAACATGATTTGGTTTCAAAATCAATATGTCATTATTCATGATTTAACTATTGTGAATTTAAACTGAAAATACATAAATTCTAATCTTCTAAACTTCTAAACATTCAATCTACACATGTTAAGCTTTACATCTGCATGTTTTAAAGTTTTAGTTATTAATGTATAAATAGAATAATCGCTATGCTCTGGCTGTACATCATGTTATTAAAAAATGTATATTTTATTACTACTGTATTTACTTTATAATAAAATTTAGGTTAATAAGTAATATTGTTTTATTTTTATGGTGTCACCTCAATTTTTATATAATTTTTCATAAATTTGCTTACTGTAATAAATTGCCTGTTTATTACTTGGGTAACTTTTTACACATACAATTTAATGTATGATACAACTTTTCACGGCTACTGTCAGAATGCTAGAGAGCATCCTTGGTGGTCACCCTACAAACACTGAAGGTCGGCCTTCCAGCGGGCCATCACGGAGCCAGAAGTTTGATTTCCGGTCTAATGATGGCCCGCTGATGGGCCGACCTTTAGTGTTTGTTGGGCACGTGTGGAGCCTATGCATTAGATTTTCGTTATTGATTAAATATAGTTATTTTGTAAATAAATTCATTTTAAGACTAATTTTCAGCATAACCAGAAGTAGGTTATCGAAATAATGGAAAGATTTAAAATTAATATTTTCTTAGATAGATTTTCTTTTGATTTTTCATATATTATTCTTTCTGTTTGCGAAATCCTATAAAAAAATATTCTTTAATATCACTATAGTACGTTTGTATGTCACACACCCCCATTGCTGTGCTAGTTAAATTAGCCTACACCTTAAACATTTACTTTGACATCTGAACATAATTTTGTAATTATTCTAGAACAATTAACTGCTAAGTTATCCAATTGTTTTTATTATATAACATTGCGATAATCATAAATCTTTACGAACAAAACAATATGGATTTTAACGTGGCATTCAATAAGACATATCCGAGACTCACGTATACATACAAGTATATCCTGTGTATGTCCTCTGGATATCTACGTTGGACATGAAGGACATAAAGCAGATATCCTTAAGAAGCAGATTTGGACCACATAGGATATCCTATGTAATATACATCCCGCTTTCAATTTTGCACGAACCATACTATTCTGCATCCACCAGAAGGAAAGGAGATAGCAAAACTTTTATTGGTGTATATCTCCGATTAAAGAACTTATATCTAGATACATAATGGCATGAATTTTTTGATCCCGAAAGACTCCCATTCTAAGGCACTTCTTCCCATAAGTTGCTGATTGGCCCATCGGCGTATTCGCGGTCGCTCGTACACGATCGGCTTCAGTTCGATTATCATAATCTCAGTTCTCAGTTCGGCCATTAATGTCAATAAATGTTTTTCGTGTTCTCCGACCAAAAACTGGTGAAAAAGTAATTTTATTTTAAGTTGTGATTTGCTTAATACCTAAATAATATTCTCTATTCATATTTACACAGTTTAGTGACAATATATTTTGTGCAAATAAATAGTGCTGTGCCGTTTGCAGAAAGCAGTTTAGAAAAGAAGAAAATCGATCGTTCCATAGTCATAACATGATGATAGTCGTAACATGATGAAGTTCAGTTTACAGTTATAAAGTAAATAGCAATTAAATTTTAATATCCTTTCGATACATATTTATCTTACTGTAATATCGTATGCCTATATCACGTTGTATAAAGAGCCGGTAATGCAGGAATTGCAATAATTCATTTTAATGAAAATATTTACCATTCTACACATTTTCTACACACACAACGCCACTGTTGCCTATGGGATGTGATGTTCATCTATCCATTTTAATGGACATATAATGTGACTATGTTAGGAGCAAACAAGGTATATAGTGAAAAGATAGCCTGTTATGTATCTAGATATAAGTTCTTTAATCGGAGGTGTATATCAACTAACTTTTAACGTAGATGTCCCTGCATCCTTTTATTGTACAATCATTTCCGGCTCCGATGTATATTTTTTTACATGCTATGGTTGATTCCGGGTCCGAAATGAATATTTAGTTACATATTCCTATCATTTTTGCGCCCGGCAAAGTTGCCAAATCTATAGGCACAAAATGCATGCCTTATTAATGGACTGTCTAGGATATTTGCTTCTGAGTTAGAGAAGTATCTTATCTCATATCAGGACGTACGTGTGTTCGTCATCTTAAAATGAGGAGGCTCCAACTGCATAAGATATGTAATTATAAAAAACGTAGTAGTATTAACTGTGTTGTACAACGTTTTTCTACTTCTCTCGCTTAAAAAAAAAGGTAGGTATTGTAATAGTGAAAAAATTACTCTGAGGTTTCTATGTGCAGTGTGTTTCACTTCTCGTGAAGACATTCAAATTTTTATCAGCCATACTGTTGAGTGAAAAGTTATACCAAGAGGCGCAACCGTGTACTGAAGACCGTAGCCAGCGCAGGGTCTGATATACAGTACGGCGCCACCGGCATTGTGGTCTAGATCTTATTATTAAGTTGCACAAACATTAGTCTATACTGTGCTCGTATGGTTCACGTCGCGTGAATCGTCACTTTTGATAAACAAGGCTTAGGAGATTATTTGTATATACGCCAGAGGCGGCTCTCATATAGACATCATATTATTGTATTATACTGAAGCAGTCAGAAAAACGACGAAATGGTGAAATATTCATCATTGCCAGCTACATTGTATTTTTAAATTTAACCTAAAAACGGTAATGATTCTTACAAAAACATGTAATGCATACCCAGCAAATAAAAAACAATTTTGAACAAAACGCATGCCTTCCTCTTCTGTTTAGTATGTGTGGCGTGTTTATTATGTTTATTTTCATAACAATTAAATATAAAACCCAATGAGCTGCTGGCAACATAAAACATTTCTTTTCCAGTAAAATAAACCATTTTTATATAATATTATGCGCGGTGGCTTTCCTCAAGTACTATAGATGCGCAGTAGGTTACTCCAAGTAATATGGATGCGCAGTAGATTTCCTCGAATAAGATGGATGCGCAATGGGTTACCTCGAGTAGTATGGATGCGCAGTGGGTTTTCACGAGTAAAATGGATGCGCAGTAGGTTACCTCAAGTAGTATGGATGCGCTTTGGGTTTCCTCGAATAACATGGATACGTAGAGGGTTACCTCGAGTAATTTGGATGCGAAGTTAGTTATCTCGGGTGGTAAGGATGCGCAGTAGGTTTCCTCGAGTATAATGGATGTGCAGTGGCTTTCCTCGAATACTATTGATGCGCAGTAGATTACCTATGGATATGCAGTGGATTTCCTCGAGTAAAATGGATGCGCAGTGGATTTTCTAAAAGAAAGTGCTTGAAGTAGATTACGTCCACCATGTAGTCCACGGCACATTATGATTTTTTATATTTTTGTCATGCCATTTTCTACGTATTACTCCCACTTCCAGTGTAAGTGTGGTAATGCAAAAAAAAATTTGAAAACTTTTATTGTTCAAATAGGTTTAGAATGTTATGACATGTCGAGATTTTAAGTTTAAGCAAAAAATAATGTCTATCTTGTCGGTCTGTGACGTTTTTGGCGCACGATTACTCTGCAACTGTTTAAGATATTGACTTGAAATTTGGTATTTTAACGAGATCTGGAACTAGGTTACATTTTGATCTTATTCCGTTAAAGGATTGAGTGGTAAATTGGGATAAATGGGGGTAAATAGGTAAATTAAGCAAGTAAGAGTCTATAAAATTGGTATTTAGTTTATTATTATATAAAAGAAGTTAAGGTCTCAGAAGAATTTTTGGCATTAACTACCCCCATTATCACCCCCACGCAATTATTAAAGGGGGTGAAAAAAAAATTGTGATTTAGTGTGTACAGGAACCAAAGGCCTCAAATAATTTTTCACTTCAGCCATCCGCCTACCACCACCCCAACCCCCTCTATCGTTTTTTGTTTTTGGGGTAGACGATTTCAAATAGAAAATTCCATAAACAATTATTTCCACATGGTGGAGTGCAAATATTGTATTTTCATTGTGAGACTTAGATAGGAAATCTGGATGTGGAAGTAGTGATTCCTTGGGCTGCGGCTGTCATTTTAAAATGTTAAAACCGCTGCCCAAGGAATCACTACTTCCACATCCTGATGTTCTATTCAAGTCTCTCAGAACGAAAAATATTTTTATATTATATTTGCATTCTACTATGTGGATATAATTGTTTATAGAACTTTAATAATATAATATTTGAAATCGCCTACCCCAAAAACTCATAAAGCGATATGCCACATCGGTAGTGGGGAAGGGGGTGGATAAAGTAAAAAAAGGTTTGAAGCCTTTGGTTCTAGTACACACACTAACCCGCAATTTTATTTTACCCACCCCCTTTAATAATGGGAGTGACAATAGTTAATTTTTTTGAGACCTTGACTCTTCTTGTATATACTAAATACCAATTTTATGGACTCTTACTTGCTTAACTATTTACCCCCATTTAACCCCAACCCTTCAATGGACCAAGATCAAAATATAACAACCTAATCGGTACAAAAATATTTTCTTTTATCTTCTCCCAAATACTACTGCAGTGATGGGTTCATTATTTGTTTATAGGTTTTTCTCTGTAATTGCATTTTTTTCATAATTAAAACGAAAAAGCGCTTATTGGGAAAAAGAGAATAATTAGTAAACACAGGGGCGTAGCGAGCCAACTTTTTTGGGGGGTTATTTTTCAAATTTGCCAACTTCCCAAGACTTAAAAAGCCAACTCTGTAAATAATTAAATAATAATTCCTGCAAAAAAAAAGATGAGCAGGGGGGAGAAATTCTAAAAAAAATTTTTTCAGTGCAAATTGCCAACTTCCATCTCAAATGTCCAACTTTTACCTTAAATAAAAATTGATGAGCAGAGAGGAGCAATCCTAAAAAAAAAAAAATTTTCAATAAAAATTGGCAACTTACATCTCGAATTTCCAACTTTTACTAAATTCCGCCGAAATAAAAATTGATAAGCGGGGGAAGAAAATCTTAAAAAAAAAAAATTCCAGTAAGAATTGTCATCGGGCATCTCAAATTTCCAACTTTTGCCAGATCTGACAAAGTTGGGGGTAACGTACCCCCCTTCGCTACGCCCCTGAGTAAACATAATAAAGTTTAATTAACTTAATTTGAATATCTGCAGAAAGACTGGTTAAATTTTTTTTTAATTACAAGTAGGTAATTCGTTTTTTCCATTTAAAAATAGCTTATTTTCTGTGGTCGCCGTAGGTCGAGCAAAAATTATTCTAGGATGGGCTACGCCCGTCCTGGCCCACCCCTAGCTACAGGCCTGTACAGCTCACAGGCTAAAGGCGCCCACGCGCGAACCTCACAATATCCGTTTTTCGCGCTGTTCTCCAAGCAGCCCGTTAAAGCAGTTAAATATTAGCTGTCCACTGAGAATTTGTGGTCGATTTTTTTACTTATGATTATGAATTTCTGATCGCTCTACACGATGGCGTCCTTTATTTTTCTTAAATATGCATTTTTTAATGCAAAACACATTTAAAAAATCATAAATTTGGACTTTTCCACCCCTTCTAGGATGATTAATTTTAAAAAATGCTCTTTTAATGGGTCAGCGAGGAAATTGATTTAAAAAATAATATTTAAAAATTGTTATAAACAGTTCATAAAAAATGCATTTCAGCAGTCGATGAGGCTTAAAGATACAAAATCAAGCCCAATTTTCTTTCTTCAAAAAATGTATTTGTTGTTGACATATCATTTTGTTTTTATTTATCGCATATAGAGATGTAAAAATACCGTATTTTATTTGTTTGTGTATAATACACTTGTATAATACCGTATTAATCCAATTAAATAAGTCAGCAAATCAAAATTTTGAGGTAAATACTTGAATTTTTGATATAACTTACTTTGATGTATTAGAACACGATTAATGAAAGACATTTTTTTCTGAACCCCCGGGAAGGGGTGAAAAAAAATAAAATAAAGTGTTTTTTTCAAAATTACTCAAAATGTGTTAAAGCTAGTAAAAAAAGTTTCAAACAAAAATTGTAAAGCATGAAATTTTATATAAAAATGATCTCTAGACTTTTTTTGGTATTACTAAAATTAACGGAGTTAGGCTGGTTAGAAATTAAGGGCTGATATGTACAACTTTAAAAAATCATAGCGTGCAGAAAAGTTAATGAATTTAAAAAATTTTTTTTTCTATTTAGTCAGAAAAATATAAACATTCGTTTCAGAGAAATGGATTTTTTTTTAAATTGTTAATAAAAAAGTTATAAAAATTTTAATTTTTTATTTTCAATTAAAACCACTTTGAACGGTGAAACGAATATTTTTATATACCATTCTGTTCATTATTTAATATATTGAACATTTGCTTTTGAAATTTTTTTTTACCCTTCATTTTCAAGAAGGTATGAATTTATTTACTTGCCTAGTTTTTTTCCAAACGTAAGACACTGCTCTTGTAACGTCACGATAACTGAAAAGAAATAAAGGATGTATACGACAAAGATAAAATTGTTTCGTAGCTGCTGCGTTGCCTACAAGACGCGTGTTGAGATTTGATATATTTATTTATTTAATTATATTTATTTACCTCATTTCGGTACGCTACTGACGACGCACCCTTAATAATAGAATATTAATATTGTAATGTCAAGCAATTGACAAGAGTTAATTTAAACTTTAAAACGTTACTTTGTCTTGTAATATTAAATACTAATACAGTTAATGCTCCCAAAGTCTTTAAAGTGATTCATTCAAGGTTAATTGCCCATATTTACACAACTCTCCATACAGTCCACATCGAGGTCTTGTACATTTGTACAACCCCCAAACATTGGTCCAGACGAAGCCGGATCATCACCAGAACTCTCTAGGTACGCTCAAGGTGCCCCCACTCCCCCATGGTAAAAAGAACAAGAACTCATAAGGAAAAACAGGAAAAGGTTTCAGTATCTCAGCTGTAAATTACACCAACCCCCACTTCATCACGTGACCAACAGGTAACAATCCCGAGTTTTAGCGGTAGATTACTTCACCACTTCACGTAACCAAAAGGTAACAATCTCAAGCTTAATTGTTCTTCACGACCAACTACTGCAACTAGTTAAATAGTCATAGAAACTCAAAGAAGTTCCGTTTGTCAGAAATAGAATTTATTTGGAAGTCTTACACGTGATTCAAATTGCACTGACATTTAATTAGATTTAGATCATGGAAGAATTAATTAGAAAAAGAGGTCGAGCCAAGGCGAAGATTACTCGTATTGAAAATTATATTTTACAAAATGAAAATAACCCTAATCTTAATGTTAATGATATCTCTATCAGAGAAACACTTCTAATAAAAGCTTTTGATGAGTATAATAATATTCAGGAACAAATAGAAGATGAGAATGAAGGTGAAGTAACTGATAGTGAAATCATCGAGGACAGATATATTGCTATACATAGCAAAATTAAAACTGTTATGCAAAGAATAATTCCAACAGCGCCTCTTGTCAGTAACGTAGCTAATAATGGTGTAAATAATGATCTTCATACTACTCAAACAAACCCTTCCCGTAAAGTACATCTTCCACATTTAAACATACCGACATTCTCTGGTAAATATGAGGATTGGCCATCATTTATTGATTTATTTTTAGCACTTATTGATAATGACAGCCAACTGTCAAAGGCACCAAAGTTTTTATATTTAAAGTCAGTTTTAAAAAATGAGCCGCTTTCTCTAATAAGTGATTTACAAATTACACATGACAATTACACAATTGCCATAGACCTACTCAAGGAAAGGTATGATAACAAAATGGTTATAATTAATTCACATATTAGTGCTTTAGTGGATGCACAGGTTATCAAAGGAGGTTCTAATGCTTTAAGAGATTTTATTACTAAAATTAAACAACACATTAATGCACTCAAAGCTTTAGGAGCTCCAGTTGATACATGGGATTTCATACTAATTTATCTTTTTTCAAATAAATTAGATTATCACACTCACAGGTCATTTGAATTAGAAAGAGATTTAAATGTTACTCCAACGCTTAAAGAATTTTTGGGATTCTTGGACAAACGGTGTCTAGCTCTAGAATCACTATCTCATCCTGAACAAAATAAAGGTAAACAATCTAAATCTACTCACTCATACACTGCAACTAGCTCTAATTGCAGTTCAGATATAAAATCTTTTAAGGTAAGGGAATGTATGTTCTGTAAAATTCCTAATCACAATATTTATAAATGTTATAAATTCAGCTCTTTGCCAATCAGTCAGAAAAAAGACTTTGTCTTAACAAACAAATTATGTCATAATTGTTTAGGGACAAAACATTTAGTTAATCAGTGTTCTTCAGAAAAATGCAGAGAATGCTTAGGACGACACCATACACTGTTGCACATGAGACTCAAAGCTCACGTAGCAATTATAAAGCATCTACGGATACTAATGATAGCTCACTAACAAAGGACATTTCGCTAACTGCTCTTAATCCTATTTCCTTCCCCGCCTCTTCAGAACCCTCCGTTTTGAACAATACTAAATATCAGCATAGTCAATGTATGGTATCTGATAACAAAAATCAACAAATTCTCTTAGCCACAGCGCAAATAAATTTAATCGTAGAAAATGGTAGTAAAATGCAAGTTCGCGCATTACTGGACTCAGCTTCACAAACATCATTTGTGACTGCAAATGTTGTAAAAAGGTTAGGATCAAAACAATATCGAACTAATATCCACATCTCCGGTATAGGTAATAGCACTTCACAAGTCGATCAAATGGCAGATTTCATTATTGAATCTCAAGGAATTACACGTGAAAAATTAAAGGTTTCTTGTGGTGTTTTAAACAAAATTACTTGCTCTCTTCCACACACAATGGTTGACGTACAAAGTCTAAATTTGCCCAAGAATATAGTACTCGCCGACAAGGTTTTTTATCGTCCTGCACAAATTGATGTTTTAATAGGTGCAGATTTGTATTACGAAATAATAGAACCCGGAATTATTAAACTTGGACCAAATTTACCAGTTTTGCAAAACAGTAAGTTAGGTTGGATTTTAGGAGGTCCTGTCTCATTTCAGGAATTGTCAGTGTCAAATGTGACTGTTTCGTTATTCTGTCAAATTCCAGACATTAACGATTTGATTCCAAAATTTTGGCAACTCGAGGAAATTATATCTAAACGTTTCTTATCACAAGACGACAAAATATGTGAACAGATATTTTCCAATTCGGTGAAACGAGTAGAAAATGGATACTTTCAGGTAGATCTACCATTACGTAAGTTAGATGATCACTTAAACCTAGGGAACTCATTTCATTTAGCTGCTCGGCGATTTAGTTCCATTGAAAGGAGACTTTCTAAGGATAAGGAATTACACTCTCAATACAAGCAATTCATTGACGAATATGTTACACTCGGACACGGAAAGTATATAGAATTTGATCAAGATAATATCAATGATATTTCAAAGAAATGTTTTATACCACACCATTATATTATACGTGAGTCAAGTACTACTACGAGGTTAAGAGTTGTATTTGATGCGTCAATGAAAACTTCATCAGGGATATCGTTAAACGATATAATGTTTAAAGGATTTCCGGTACAACCAGAATTGTTCGACATTCTATGTAGGTTTAGGACCTTTAAATACGTGTTGACTACAGATATTCAAAAAATGTATCGCATGATAAAAATAAATCCCAATCAGCGATGTTTACAGAATATCTTGTGGCGTGAAAACTCAAATCAGAATTTAAAATGTATTGAACTTCAAACAGTAACTTATGGCACAAATTCAGCTCCGTATTTAGCCACTCGCTGTTTAAAGCAACTGGCAGAAGATGAATCCGAAACTTACCCGCTTGCATCTAACGCTGTTTTAACTCAGTGTTATGTAGATGATATTCTATGTGGCTCAAATTCTAGGAAGGAAACTATAGAATTAAGGGAACAACTCATACATATGTTAAATTCAGCAGGTTTTAAATTACATAAATGGTGCTCCAAAGATATGTCTTTCCTTGACACCCTCACAGACGTTAATAAAAAAGGAGTAGAGGTTAAAATTAATAATGAAGATTCATCCAATAAGGTTTTAGGTCTTTCTTGGAATCCCTTATCTGATGGATTGAAAATTACTCCAGTTTATTACGACCAGTCACGGGTCTATACGAAACGCCTCGTATTATCAAACATAGCGCAACTTTTTGATCCATTGGGATTGATTGGGCCAGTAATTGTTGTAGCAAAAATTTTGATGCAACAAATTTGGACCAGTAAAATTGACTGGGATGAGGAACTTCCTCATGACATTCTTCAGAAGTGGCAACATTTCTCACAAAATATTTCACAGTTATCAAACTTATCGATTCCCCGATGGCTATTCTCTCCACATAATCTCGTTGAAATTCAAATACATGGTTTTTCTGATCATGGGCGCAGCCAGGGGGGGAGCCATGGGGCCCGGCCCCCCCCCCAAGCCGTCTTCCTTGAGCCAAAAAATAAAGAAGCAGTACAAAGCAGTATCTAAATTATCCCTTGAAATAAATATTTTGTAATTAATGCCAATATTATCTAATAGAGGAATCCACATACACATCCGTTTTCAACCATTTTCTAAAAAATTTTCCTCATCCTCTGGGGAGGCCGGTTCTATTGGCTCCCCCCAGATGAATTTTCTGGCTGCGCCACTGTTTCTGATGCTTCTTTATTGGCCTACGGGTCGTGTATCTATGTAAGAGGTATGTACTCTGACAACAGTGCAACGTCTCATCTCTTGTACTCAAAATCGCGCGTTGCTCCCATAAAAACGGTATCTCTTCCACGGCTAGAGTTATGTGGTGCTGTACTACTGTCAAGATTGGTTCACAAAGTTGTTTCTATTATTCCGCAAAAACAAATCAAAGTGTTTTTATGGACGGATGAGTAGCGTAAAAAACAGTCATTTTTATGCTTACACGTGGGCACCTGCGTAGGTCGAAAACTATAATAGATAAGAATATGCCCTCGCGGACTTCCAATGTACAAATTCCATGTTGTACAAAAAAAAGTGCGGTGCATTTTTGTCGTATTTATTACCGTTTTCGATACGTAAACGCTGAAAGATCAAAAACACCATCCTCGACATTTGCATATTCTTTTTTCTCATTATTTAAAAAAATTAGGAGATCTTAAACGTACTCATAAATACTATTCCATGAAGCTGAACCGAATGGCAAAATAAAATATTTTTAATTACCTACATCTAATTGCGCTCCAGGGTCGGCGAAGGGGTGAAACAGCGAAGCAGATGTTTCAAGCGGCATTTTAAGACTTGATTATTTCATTTTCATAAATTTCAGAAATTCAAAATTGCACAAAAATCCCAAAAAAACATTTTTTAGAACCCCGAAAGGCGTTTTATTGTGGAGCGTTACATATTCTAATCCGTACTCCGTACTTATTTGTGTACTCGTACCAGAGACTATACGTATTAGTCTCTGCTCGTACCAAACATGTCAACGCCGCGCTGGCCGTCGGCCGCTTTTGTTTTGAGGACAAGGAACAATTAGTCCGGGGTCCAAGCACTCCAAAATCAACATGACCTGTCCCGACATGACGTACAAATGTTGATATAAGTAATGAAGAGAGCATTACCTGGGGCACTAGAAAACACTTGTCGGATTAATTTTTGCTCTTGGGCAACTTCAGAAATCGCAAAAAAGATGGCGGATTGATAATTACAAAATTATGTTTTACAGTGGTTATTCTCCGTTAAAACAAAAACTATGTAACCTACCGATCTTATTTTTGGTATGTATACTCAAAAGATATACGTGATTCTAACTAAGCTATTGGTATTTTTGAAAAGAATATTTTTTTTGGAAAAAAATCATTAAAATCAAAAGGTTGATATTTACGTTCTAAAAATTTCGATATGCGGACAACTATGTTAAATTTATGAAATTCTTATATACAATTGCGTACCAAATATAGTCCATATATTGAAAAAGTTTTTTTTAAAAAAGATCATGTCGATAACGTATACAGTTTTTTGTTTATGATTTTTTTATGAGGCGCGTAATTATACAGCATTAAAATAAAAATAGTCTACACGATAATTGGTACAGTGTAACAGTAAAAAGCACTATATTGTTCAATATAATTGCAAATTTTAATTACTTTATGTTAATAATACAACAAAACGAATGAAAGTAGTAGTCGGGCGTTGCCGATTGCGGCTACTCATTTAAAAAAATAATAATCGATACAAAGTGAATTGTGTGTTCGAGCAAAATGTTAATCAAATAGGTATTGTATGTATATAAATTGGCCATGCCCGAGTACAACTTCTACTCGTTTTTATATTGTTTAATAAATAAAACATTAGTGAGAAATATTATTTTAGGTATTTAGCATATTTAATAGAAAGCAGAAAAGGGAGATATTTTAAATAAAACATTAATGTTGTATATTGCGTAATTTTTGTGAATAACTATTCTTAGATGTTAGTCAGAATCACTATCATTATAAAATGATGCACATTGCTTTTTCCCTTAAAACAATTTTCAGGAAAAGCAGCACACGAGCACGCAACTGAATACCACTCACAAGAACATTTTGTGTCGCATTTTATTTTACAGTTGCACTTTTTAATTTAAGTTCAGATAAACTTTTTTTAGTCGACATTATCGGTACCAGCTCCAGATTTCCAATTCTGCATCCTTAATGTTGTGCAAGAGGTAATTTGAATGACGGTTCACAACTCTGTTTTAAAAAAAGTAATATTTGCAACATGTTGCTGAAAAGCGTCTTCCGTCGGTGGGAGGGAGCGTAAATCACTTTTATTAAATTATTTTACCTTTTAATAATTTTCAAACGTATACATATAATACATTTGTAAAGTTGACGTGTATGTACATTGAAAATATTTGCAAAAACTGATGTGGGAAATGTAAGATGAGTAATGGAATACATTAAGACAGATTTTGGAATTTTTCTCTGTTTGTCTGCTTGTCTGTTTGAACGCACATCACGCAGAAACTACTGAACCAATGAGGTTCATCTAAGCTTGGAGTAACATTTAGTTCTTATTTCATCGAAATCGGCCTAGACTAAGCCAAGTTTTATGAAAATCGGTCTAGTAGAACAGGAGATACAGCTTGATCTCTACAATAAGCGTATTTGCACGGCATACATAAACTTTTAAGATTAAACTTCTGTAATATTCCAGAAAATTCGAGAGTACTCTGGAATATTCCAGAAAATTTGTGAGTTTTCTGAAATATTCCAGAATGGTGATTCTACCTCAAACATCGTTTATAAGGAAGCTTTTTAGTCAATTTCAAAATTCCATGTGAACGTAACCGCGGGCATAGCTAGTAAATAATAAATATGAACCGCAAACAATAATCAACCGATTTAAACAATCAAACACAAATAGTTTTTATAATGTTAAAATGTTAAGACAAATAACTTCACACTATATACGTAAGTACATGCGCCTAGTAAACATAAACATACCAGCTAATTCCACTGTAAACTGTTCTCATGTTTATGAATTTTAGGATAGCTGTCGCGTTTATTACATGCGCCGCATCATGCAATCATTTTAAAAATTCACAACTCGAATACTAGGTATATGCAATATCAACTTAGTTCTTGTCTTAAAAACATTTTCAATATATTGGGTATGTTTGTTAGCATAGTTTATACACAAAAAATTTAAAATTGAAGTACTTGCTCGTATGTTGAAATTCTTACTACAATATTTTATAGTTACAGATTTCATACTTTTTTCCCAAAAAACTAAACATATTTAAACAGTGCCATCGAGCCTCATCCAAGCGCTTATGTCTTTAGTGTATACTATAAAAAAATTAGATGGATAGCACTTATAGTTTCTTTTACAGGACGTGTTATGTATTAAAAAACATTTTTTAGGAATTATCATTTCGCCTCTTTTCTTATCATTTAAGAAGTTATGCAAGAGCTGATAAGAATCCGACAAGTCATTTCTGGTGTCCTATATAACCCTTTTTGCAAATCTGAAGTTGAAAAATGTACGTCATGTCGGAACAGGTTACATGGAATTTAGAGCGATTTCGTATTGTTGGACCCCAGACTAAATTGCAATTTCGAGCAAAACACGATTGTTACAGCGCGACTTAAAAGATGAAATGCGACAATTGGTAATTAAAAGGTTTCTATTGTTTTTGAATTTTAAGTGAAACTAGTGAAAGAATTATTTATCTGAGATTTTTGTTTATAAGTTTTTATTAAGAAATTTGTCCTAACAGTAGTGACTTGTAAATGTTTTTTCTTAGGGCGGCAAGCAAATATTTGCTTCAACAGAGCTTTTAATAAACATAAGACCCTCGTTCGCTGGACATCAACGTGTTTGTATCGCGATTCGCGAGTTTATGACTGCTTCAGAAAAATAAGAACGGTGGCACCACAACTCAACGAACAATATGTGGATAGGGACGTGAGGGAAATCGTGATGAGTAAGATGGAGATATAGGAATGGTTTTGGTCATATAGTTGCACATCTATAAGGACTTTTCAATCAACGGCCATACAACTTTATAAGACATTATTCAAAACATAAATGCCGCCTAGAAACGCCGGCCTACTGCAATAAAAGAAAATCGCAATTTTTGAGAAATCATAGTAGGTTTAGAGATAGACAAACATTTTGTTAATGAAAGTTGCTCGGAATCACTTGATATGCCTCCTGTAAAATTTTGTGAAAATCGGAATATTTCCAAAAAAAAATTTTTGTTTCACGTCTCGTATTTCACCCCCTGTATTTTTTTTATTTGTGGCCGAATTCATTTCAAATTTTTATCAGTCATACAACTCCATAAGACGATTTTATCTAACACCTAAAGAGAACTTTTTCCAACAAATTAAAGTTGTGAACAAACATCGGCATACAATAAAACGCTAAAAGGGCCAATATCGTTTGTTTTTTTCAATAGTTTTATAACTTGGAAATCTGTATGTATGTATGTATCAAATTTACCTACTTCCCGTTATCCAGCTGCAATTTTGGATACACGTGTAGTTAAATAATAAATAATTTCAATAATAATTGTGCATGACTTTCATTTGCTATAAAAAGTCCCCTTTATGTGTTAGATACAATCATCTCATGGAGTTCTATAGCTAATAAAAATTTTAAATGAATTCGGCCACAAATAAAAAAGATACAGGGGTGTCTTCACGATACAGGGTCTGCCGAAATGTCGTTTAGACAACAATGGCTCCAGCAGGAGCCTATCAACTACGTGGGAAAACACTCGGAAGTACACCAACACTTCATATATGTATATATATATATATACATATATATATATATATATATATATATATATATATATATATATATATATATATATATATATATATATATATATATATATATATATATATATATATATATATATATATATATATATATATATACATATATGAAGTGTTGGTGTACTTCCGAGTGTTTTCCCACGTAGTTGATAGGCTCCTGCTGGAGCCATTGTTGTCTAAACGACATTTCGGCAGACCCTGTATCGTGAAGACACCCCTGTATCTTTTTTATTTGTGGCCGAATTCATTTAAAATTTTTATTAGCTATAGAACTCCATGAGATGATTGTATCTAACACATAAAGGGGACTTTTTATAGCAAATGAAAGTCATGCACAATTATTATTGAAATTATTTATTATTTAACTACACGTGTATCCAAAATTTCAGCTGGATAAAGGAAAGTAGGTAAATTTGATACATACATACATACATAATACATATACATACATACAGATTTCCAAGTTATTACTATTGAAAAAAAAAACGATATTGGCCCTTTTAGCGTTTTATTGTATGCCGATGTTTGTTCACAACTTTAATTTGTTGGAAAAAGTTCTCTTTAGGTGTTAGATAAAATCGTCTTATGGAGTTGTATGGCTGATAAAAATTTGAAATGAATTCGGACACAAATAAAAAAAATACAGGAGCCTATCGACTACGTGGGAAAACACCCGGAAGTACACCAACACTTCATTTAACACCCGCGAAAACCTAAGAAACATATATATATATTTACATCTTCATATAAATATGACTTCCGGTATATGGTGCGTATATATGGCTTCCACCAGAAGGAGTAGAAATATATATATTTTGACTCATGTATATATCATCATTTGTGATTCACATATCAGTTATCAATCAGGAACAGTTTTCATCACATGAACAAATCGCGATGGATATGAGCTCCGACATAGAGTGCAGTGGATACTGCTTCCGACAATATATGGCTGATTACATTCTGCAGATATATAGCTTCCGAAATATACATTATTTTAGGATCTGCAGTGGATATGGCTTCCAGCAGTGTTGCCATGCATTTAGCCTATAAACTTTAAATTCTGCTTTATTTTCATGGTTTTATATCTACATAATATGCAAGTGTTCACGGATAAATATGAATAGGTATAAATGAACAAAAAAATTTGAGCTGATGGGTATTCATGTTCTGGATTTAGCTCCTACTTGATTTGAAATTAGGATATACCAATTATTATTAAAATTATTTATATATAGGATATTTTAGAACCAATTTTCTAAGAATTGGCAAAAGTAAACTGCTTTTATTTTCCAAATTACAAATTTTGTATTAAAATCTATTGAGAATAAAAAGTTAACACCAATTTACAATTTTCGGAATAATCGACCCACAATGATTTTTTATTTTTTTATCGAAAATTAATAAATAAATACATCGTCAAATTAATTTCCACTTTCAGTTTACCAATTTTTAATTAAATAAAAATTAGTATAAAAACAAAGACTTTTAAATATTATACTCATTCACGTTCATATTGAATGAGCCGTATGTTTGAACAATGTATTAATGAGTGAGTATCGGGTGATCTGATCTGACTTTCACGGATAAATTTGGTCGGCAGGAAGAAACCGCCAAGTTATGACTTAGACTACCAATGACAAAAAGAAGTTAAAGATCTTATCTTTATTTTGGCGTAAATTTCATCATTTAATATAACATAAAATTTTATAATTTGAAATTTTTTGATACGGATGTCATTAAAAAAATGTTAGATTGTATAAAAAGAATAAAAAGAGTATAGGAGCAAGTACCAACCCTTGAGGTATTCCATGTTTTATAGTCAATTCTTCTGAATAACTGTCATTAAATTTAATACATTGTTTTCCTATTTTCGAGGTATGATGTAAGACACTGTAATACTATCCCGGCCATTTCTTATTTTTTAGATTCAATACAAGTAGATCTTTATTATAATAATATAAATAATATATGTTATGTTGTAAACGTACTTTATATAATAAAAAAAAATCTCTTCTTAAATTCATCTTTCTGACGCGGTATCTCTTTAAACATTAGACCAACTCACAACGAAAAAATTTTGTATGTGGAAATAATTGCTTATGGAACTTTAATAATATAATATTTGAAATCCTCTACCCCAAAAACCTATAAAACGATACCCCATATCGGTAGTGGGGTGGGGGTGGATGAAGCAAAACAATATTTTGAGGTTTCTGGTTCTTGTACACACACTAAATCACATTTTTTTTCATCCGCTTTAATAATGGGGTGGGGGTGGTAATGGGGGTTGCTAATGTCAAACATTTTTTTTAGACCTTAGCTTCCCTTGTATATACTAAATACCAATTTTCTGGACTCTTACCTGCTCGATTTAGCTATTTACCCCTAATTTACCCCCTAAACCTTTGACGGAACAAGATAAAAATATAATCTAGTTCCAGATCTCATTAAAGTACATATGTGTACCAAATTTCAAGTCAATATCTTAAACAGTTCCAGAGTAAACGTGCGCACAAAAAAGTTACAGACAGACCAACAGAAGGTTTTTTTCGCTCGACGTTTCATGACATTCTAAGCCTATTTGGACAATTAAAATTTTTTAAAATTTTTTTGTCGTTACTATACTTCCACTGGATGTGGAAGTAAAACGTAGGAAATTTTGTCGTCTTCAACTTTGTCTCGAACATTTTTCTCTTAGGATCGAGTGTTGCCGAATTATTTTGAAAACCAATTTTTTGCAACTTTCAATCAAGATGGCGGCTCCCCCTAGGTCGAAACCTTGTATCTTTCATCAACAACATATATCAACTCTCCTGTTAGGTTAGACATAGACATAGGATCTTTTCTCATACTTATCATAGTATTCAGATATGTTGTATAAGCAATAAATTAATTTAAAATTTTAATTGACTTTTAAAAAATTGCGGCTGGCAGTATGGTCCTTGACCGAACGCCTTAAAAAAAAAAAACATATCAAAATCATTACTACTCCACCTTTTGCAGGGCAAAACTCCCCACTGATTGGACTATAGCCCATTAGAATAAAACGAAATATAATATTTTTTTACCGTTGCTGTACTCCACTACGTGGATTTGGAAGTAAAACAAAATATGGAATTAAAATCGACAGTTTCGTTCAATAAATGGAACTTAAATAATACACATTTTTAATGATATGAGCTTGCATTCTAAAAAAATAGCATACTTATGTAAAATATCCTTAAATCTACTATAATAATCATTGTATTCATTTAATACTACTTTTTATTAGTTTAAATTGAAAAAAATTATAAACGTTTTTTTTTCTTTGATATTACTCAATATTACATCTGACTAAATGTACTGTCCTGAACATTGAGCAAAAAAAAATAGAACAACTATTTTTTTCTACCGTAAATCTGTCTCTATTTGCACACTTGCACTGAATTTTGACAAATAACCGCAATGTCACAAAAATTAAAGTTAGACGTACACAACTAGATTTTAGCAAAAATACGTTAAGATTTGTCCCATTTTTTTGCCCACGACAGTACCTACCCTATACTGGGAATGTAAATTTGATGGGTTCGTAAAATAAATAAATAAATAAATAAATCTTTGAGGGGACTCGAACCTTCGGTGTGGCGCTGCCTCTGAAGTAGTTTCTACACCAAAATACTTGAATATTGCTCGACTCGCGTTTCGCCAACCACGTTGGCATCATCTAGAGACTATGAAACTGAATTTACAAACAGTCTTAGTGTTCTGTAGTATTGATGCCCAAGAATGTTGTTGCATATTTATCTGTTACTGATTCATGTAGTTTTCGTATCCTTAATAAAAAAAAATTCTAAACGATTTTAACAAAAAACATAAGTTTCTCCAGTCCGACACTGTATTTCTTTAAAACATTGCTGCGTGCAGCCCAAACTACCACAAAAGCATGTACTAAGTTTTAGCTACTTGGGAAAATGGTTAAAAAATATGACAGCTTAAAAATTTTACATAAATTAGAAAATCCTCTGTATATTAATAACAGAGAAGTCTTCAGAGGGTACATATGAAAGGGTTGTGGAATCAGCTCGACCTTCCCTATCGCCAATTATGTACGGAATATTTTGCATATTGAATTAAAATCTGGGTCATAATTTCATTAAAAGGACCAATATTTTTTAAGCTAACTCCGTAGATTTTTCATACTATCTAACGAATTTTAATCGGATTACACTTACACAGTCAGTGTTTGACAACTTTTTAAAAGCTTTTATTTAACTTGCAATTGCAATGTTTGTTTGTTTGTTTGTATGTATGTATGTTTGTTTAGGTCAAATTTTGCAAGCTGAATTTCGACTAGTTCTAATTAAGCTGGAGCATTGAAATTTGGCACACGTGATAAATCCGGTGACAATGCAACATAGTATAGCCATTATCGGTCTAAATCCAATATGGCGGACGTCCCAAGATGGCGGATCGGCTTTTTAGTCACAACCCCCTTGATATGGGTATCAAATGAAAGGGTTTGACGAGCAAAATCCGATAAACAATGTGACGTCATTCTAAATTCAATATGGCGAACGTCCCAAGCTGACCCCCCTTGATATGGGTATCAAATGAAAGGGTTTGACGAGTAAAATACGACAAGCTATGTGACGTCATTCTAAATTAACATGGCGGACGTCCCAATATGGCGGATCGCCTTTTTCTTCCCAACCTCCTTGATATGGGTATCAAATGAAAATACGATAAACTATGTGACGTCATTCTAAATTCAATATGGCGGACGTGGGAGAGGTGGGAAAGCGGTGGGGAAGGAATTGGTAGGGTTGGGAATATATGGGGTAGGGGTGGAAAGAGGTGGGAAGAGATGGGAAAGGGGAGAGGAAGGCGTCTGAAGAGGTGGGAAAGGGGTGGGAAGAAATGGGAAGTAGTGTTAGAGAGGTGAGAAGGTGAGAATACGGGAGAGGGAAGGTGTGGATGGCGGTGGCAAATAAAGGGTTATGTCTGTCTGTAAAATAAGTAGACTAAAAAGTAAAAAATAAAATTATATAAAAAAATATTTTTAAGAAAAAGCTTTTATTTGAAAAACTACTAAAAAGTAAAAATAATTTTTTTTTAAACTCATACACCTGGAAACCAAAAGCTTTGAGGACGGTCAATTGAGCAAAGTAACTATGTAATAGCCCCTTATATGACCGCCCCAAAGCTTTTGCTTTGTAGATGTATGAATTTAAAAAAATATATATTTTTACTTTTTAGTAGTTTTTCAAATAAAAGCTTTTTCTTAAAAATATTTTTTTTATATAATTTTATTAAATTTCTTTCCACTCCGCTATTTATGCGATATTCTCAGTTGAAATGAAGTGTCAATATATTTAAATTCCAATTTCGTATTCCTATCGAAAAACCCGTAAACACATATAAATTCAAAATATTTATGATTTGGTACTTGTCCTATAACAAAAACAAAAGTCGTTATGGTGTAGCGAGTAGCAACAACGAACACTTTGCAGAGTCATTTGAAACGTTAAAAACACACAAGATCATCCCTAATTTTCTAAATGCCATGTGATCCAAGGTTGCCAATATTTACCGGAAGCAGTATCCACTGTAAAACTGATAGTATATTATACGGCATGGAATATACGAGAACCGTGGCGCCTTCGTTGATGTGGCCGCCTCGTCAATTAAAATATGCGGAAGAGTTCAAAATCCGAATATCTGACTTCCAGCTGAAATTAGCACAGCAGACAACTGAGGCACCATGGAGACGTTTTACATTGGTTGCGTTACAGCTTCCGTATACGGAAGCCGTACCGCAGTCGGAAGTCGTATAGCATGTAAATAGGCTATCATCGGAAGCTGTATCCTACGCAGTCTGTATATATATATATATATATATATATATATATATATATATATATATATATATATATATATATATATATACATTAATCAGTACTATTGGGTGACAATTTTTCAGCTACATCTAGACTATGTGGTACATTTTGAGACCATGTGGATCAGACCCCCATTGTACTTCTTATGCATCCGTACCTTGAAGGTACAAAGTTAGTTCTATAGTTGTGGCGCTGCATACCAAGTTAGTTCCATGGATGGCCGCTAACCGCTTCGTAACGACATTGCACATTCTTGCCTTCAATTCTTGCCTTTTTTGCCGTGTATTGTGGGCTGTATAAACTAAAGGGAATGAATGACTATAAAATTCTAATATGTCTTTGCTGTTATATGGGTTGCATATCGGAGATCCTCATGGAGTTTAATATCTTTCGCCTTGGTTTTAACGTGACATTAGATATGGAGAGGGTATTTTGTTGAGAGCAAACTAGGTTAGTTAACACTTATTAGTCAGTTCGCTATGTACAACCCAGTAATTAAGAGGATTGATTTTCTAATTATTTTGATTGTTACAAGTTATAGTGATTACTGTAAGAAAGTAAAGAGGAGCACGATTTCAACACAATATTTTATAAAAAACGTTAATAGTCATAATTACACAGGAGCTCGTTGATTTGCGGGGTTACAATAAATAAAAAAGTTAGTGAATTTGAGTGATAAGGGCCGAAGACCTCTATCGAACGTGCAACAATTACCTATAAACAAATTGAGTCATCTAAAATGTCATCCTGAATTTGGTCAATCATAGTTCATAATGTTCCCGAAGTGTTTTCTTAGTTATAATTACGCAGTGGCTCGTTGATTTAGAGGGTTACAATAAATTAAAAAATTGAGTGATAATATTTTTTTTTTTTTCGGTTATTGATAAGCAAGTGTTATTTAATATTTAAAAACATTAATGCAGTGGCTCGTCGATTTAGGGGGTTAAAAAAGATAATAAAAAATATAACTAAAATTAATATTGTCGATTAGCAAATCGATTAAAGTAACAAAAATTGAAAAAGGAATGATCAGTAAAAAAAATAAAAAGTTAAGAGGCATTTTAATTTTTTTAAAATGAACCTGAGAAGGGTTATAACTTCTAATAATCTATGTAATGAAGGCAAAAATAGTGTAAATATTTCGTGCAAAGACGAGATTACCTTTCCTCCCGTTTTCGAGGGAGCTGAACAGGATGGAAGTGGTGGGAGAAGTTTTTGACAGCCGCAACCCCCTGAAACGGCTAAAAACCACCCCTTTTATGGGGATCTCTTTATGTTTTCATATATAAACGGGTCTGAGGAGTGATTTATCGAGGGTTTTATATATTTGAAATAACATGGAAGGGGGTTATAGAGTAAGTGGAATCCAGACAGCAGGCCTAGGGGGGTGATCTCTTTTTTTCAAATGATTCGGTTCAAACGCTTATCTCCCGTTTTCGGTGTCGCTGATCACGGGAAAAATATTCATTTTTAGCTCCAACCCCTCCTGATCCCTCAAACGGGCAGAAACCACTCACCAGAAAGCGTGCTATCCAGGATTTACAGGTTTTTCGGCACATGACGTTATTCTTGTGCATATCCCTTCATGTTTCATGGAAGAGAAGGTGGTAGCGACCTTGGGGGGTTGTTTCAACCCTTCCAAGGGGTGTAAAATTCATTCATTCATTACCCGAACAATTACCTTATATATATATATATATATATATATATATATATATATATATATATATATATATATAGTTCTGATTTTTACCTTTTTTAACAATATTTCGCTTGAAAATTTATTTTAGTGAAATATTATCAAAACAAATATATATATATATTTTTTTTTATTTAAATTATTATAATCTACCTTTATCAATAGAATTATATGGGCGAAATATCTGTTGGTATACCTATTTGCAAAACATGATCTAACTGTACACCGCCCGCAAGCAGCTGCTCTAATCTCAGAAGCGGGTTCAAATTTAATATGATGTTTTAAAATAAGGCAATGCTGAGTTTTATAGAACAAAGGAACAATATATTTGTATATGGAGGAAATTCTATAAAACAATGAAATTTTTTTTTTAAATTTACAAAGTGAAAATCTTATTTATAAAACTATCTATGCTCGAGACTTTTTATTATAAATTTTGTAAGATCTTACTGTTTCCGTAATTATAAATGTCCCCACACTTGAATCTGTCGTCTCTTCTGTAACTTCACATCATCGGTCACTCTTCTGTTATGTAGTTGTGAAATGTATACCTTTATTTCACTCCTTTTATCTTTCTAACTTCTGTTTTATAACCAAGTGAAAATATTATTTCAATTGCTTGTATTCTGCTTCCAATATCCTTCCTTTTGTATATTTAACTTCTGTTTCATAACCAGATTAAAATATTATTTGAATTGGTTGTATTCTACTTCCAATACCTTTTATCTTTTTAACTTCTGTATTATAACCAAGTGAAAATATTGTTTCAATTGCTTGTATTCTGCTTCCAATACCTTTTGTATATTTAACTTCCGTTTTATGACCAAATGAAAATATTATTTGAATTACTTGTATTCTACTCCCAATATCATTTGTCTAATTAACTTCTGTTTGATAACCAAATGCAAATACTATTTGAATTGCATATATTCTACTTCCAATATATTTAATATATTTTTTTTACTTGTCAAAGCTGACACTCTTTTTCTAGCATCCTTTCTTGATCCCCCGTCTTCAACAATCTCCTTCACGTATCTCGTTGACTACTCAATAATCACTACCTGTTACCTTCATTTTCCAATTTATTTTCGAATTTGACGTAAATTGATCGATTTTGCAAAATTGGATTGTCATTTTTTATTTTCAACACCAAACTTTTTACGTTCTTAACTCTTGTATGATCTTTCTTTGTATTTAATTATAACATTTTGTCAATATAATTAAATCTTCACATTGACAAGATTTTTTTAAAACTACATAAGTACATAGAATTTCCTCCCATGATTAATCTACATGCTTATCTAACTATTTCCTAACACTTATTTTAACAATTCTACCTTTAATATTGTTTTTTACAGACAAGATAATGTTTTTAAAGTAGAGGTTCGAATTCACTGATATGTGATGCCACGAAAAATAGTTATTACAATGTACCCTTTACTGTTATGTTCAATTGGTATGGTACCATTCACCACAGCGTAAATTTAGTATCCTTGTACACTTAATCTGATTTCAGTGTATATAGCATCGTTGCACTGTCACTTTTAGATAATTACCTTTGGTAAATATGTCTACTATAATTTAATTTATTCAACATTTCCTTATTTTCAAAACACATTATTTATTTGAGCTAAGCTATTTGTACGCAATGTTAAATCATTTCATGATACTACTTTTCCGTTTTGATAACTAATTAAGTATAACATTGCAGATATCATAATATTCCCCCCCAAGTTAAATAAATTTTTTAAAATTTTAAATAATTTCTTTACTATTGTAAATCAGATGTGATATCAAAATGTTTGTTCATTGTTCTGGCATGGCGTATACGGGTAAAGTAACTCAATATGAAACTTTCCCCTAATCTTGTTTTCTTTGAGGTGTTTGAGTTCGTACGTATTTGCGTTCAGTACTCTATTTACAATGTACGGACCTTCAAGAGGATACATAAGCTTGGCACATTGTTTCTTTTTTCTGCTTGTATATTTTAAGCTTTTCACTATCACTAGGTCCCCTTCTTTGAATTTAACCTTTTTGGTTATTCTATTTTGTTCCCTCTTTATAAATCTCTCAGAATTGTTTTTTATTCGTTTTCTAGCCATATTATTTAACCTTTCTAAGTCTATTATGTCTTCGTGGATCCAAGGACGGCTTGGATGTTCCCCTAGCATGAGTGTAATTGGTGATATCTCTGTCACTGTACTTGGTACATTATTTAAATAATTTTCTATGTTTTGAATATGATATATCCAATCGGTATGTCTTTCTTTTGTTGCGATACGTAAAAACCTGATTACTTCTTGTATATATCTCTCAGCGATATTAGATTTTGCGTGTCTTATAGTTGTGAAAATGACTTTTATTTGCCTATTTTCCCAATACTTTATGAACCGTGCGTTATTGAAATAGGTAGCGTTATCTGCAAGAATCTTGTCTGGCATGCCTACCGTTTCTGTATACCTTTCTAGCATTGCTATTGTTGTCTTAGTATTACACTTCTTTGTGGGATAAGCCTTTATGAATTTCGAAAATAAATCTGTTATAATTAGTATATGCTTGTATCCGTGTCTGGTGGGTATCAAATTACTCACATAATCTATTGCAATCAACTCTAATTTTTGATGTGTGATTGTGCTGCATGGGGTATTGTGATTTGTGTGATTTTTGTGTTTCGCAAGTGTACATTCGTGGCAGTTTGAAATAGTTGGTTTTGTGATCTGTAGATCTTTTTGTGTATAAAAGTTTTCTCTGTAGATTAGCCATGTTTTTCTTATCCCAATATGTCCGTACCGAATGTGTATGTCGTTTAAGATTATTTTCGCTAATGTTTCGTTTACTACGTATTTCTCTTCTGACATGATTGTTTTTATGATGTACCCGTCTTTCAGTGTGTAACCTTTATATGTGTTGTTTGAATGGAGTATGTTTTGTAGATCTGTCAGTCTGTTTTGGCTATGTAATATTATTTCAGGTGTATAGAGTGTGTCCATAGGAGATAATACATTCAAAGCGATTGTGTATGTGTTTAGTTTGTCTTCATTCAATACTCTGTTTCTCGTGAGTGCATCAGCTGTAATATTTTTATTACCAGCTCTGTGCCTGACTGTGAACGAATATTCTTGTATCAACAAGGACCATCTATAAATTCTACTATTTGCGAAGCGATTTGTCATGAGGAAACAGAGTGCTGAATGATCAGTTTCTAAAATGAAGTGTGAAGAAGTAATGAAAAATTTTAACTTATTCAAAGCGAAAATAACGCCTAACATCTCACGTTCGCTCGTTAAATACCTTCGCTCATAAGGTTTAAGTATTCTTGATATAAAACATATTGGTATTTCTATTCCCGATTGGATTTGAGTAAGTTCTGCCGCAATTATGTGATCAGACGCATCTGTCCTTATTAGAAAAGGAAGTTTAAAATCTGGGCTGTGTAGTAATAAATTTTGGTGAAAATTGTCCTTTAGTTGATTAAAAGCTGTCTCGCGCCTTTCATCCCACTCCCATTTAATATTCTTACGCAATAATTCTATTAACGGTACTTCTAGTTCCGACAAACATGGTATGAATTTTTTATAGTAATTTAATACTCCCAAAAAACCCCTTAAAGTTTTTAACTTGACAGGTCTTGGATAGTTTTTTATCTCATCTACCTTTTCTTTCCATATGCTTATGCCTTTTTGACCTACTTTGTACCCCAAATATTTGACACTTTGCTGATAAAATTCGCATTTTTCTAAATTTAGTTTCAACCCTGCTCTATCTAGAGCTTCTAATATTATTTCTAAATGTTCAATATGATCTTCTATGTTTTCAGAAAAAATCAATATGTCGTCGATGTAATGAAAACAAAAAGTTTCGTACTTATCAAGAATGGCTTGCATCGCTCTTACCAAAGCTGAAGAGGCCGATTGTAACCCAAATGGTACAACTTTAAATTGGTATATGTGACCATCGACACTGAAACCTGTATATTTTCGCGATTCTGGATCCAAAGGAATTAGCCAGAATGAATTTTTTAAATCTAGTTTTGTAAAAATCGTGTTTTTACCAATTCTGTTTAACATGGAGTCTATAGTTTGCGGTGCGTCGAACTGAGATTTTGTAATTTGATTTAAAATACGAGCATCTAAACATAATCGAATCGTATTGTTTTTCTTTTTCACAATAACTAATGGATTTATATAATTTGTTTTAGCTGATTCTATTATATCTGCTTGGAGCATGTTTTTAATTTCAAATTTAACTTGCGCTCTGTAATTATATGGCACTGGGTAAGATTTGCATCTAAATGGTTTCGTTTCATCCACTATTAACTTGTGGACATAGCCTGTAGCTATCCGCGATTCATAGTTTATAAGGGATTTATATCTAATTAATAACTTTTTAACCGTAAATTCATATTTCGGAGAACAAATTATGTCAAAATCTTCGGGCTCATTCATACTGTTTGTTTTATACGTGGCCATCATTTCCACTGTATTAATATTGACTCGTTTGTCATTTTTGTCTTCGGCTGATGTGCCGTTTTCCGCATATTTATTTTCACATTCAGGTATCATTTTACCCTGTACATCCGCATTTAATTTACCGTAAATAGGTATCATTGTACCTTCCAGTTTCACGAGACGCTTTCCCATGTCAATTTTAGCCCTAAGTTTTGTCCGTAGATCTTCTCCGATGATCATGTTAAAATTCATATTTTGAATGACCACAAATTCCCCTTGAAATTCTTCTTCTTGAATGATGAATTTAGATTGCATTATTTTGCTACATTCCGCGACTTTTCTGTTATTTATATCTACCAATTTCATTTTTGATATTCTAATTAATTTATTATTGAATTTATCTTTGTGCGCTTCTATAAAATTTTCGTTAATCAAACTAAGTTCAGCTCCTGTATCAAGAAGTGCATTGGTTTCTATATTTCCTATCTTTACTTTTATTAAAGGCAAATTGTTCATATGTGTATTTTCCGTTAACCTATTATCATTGTCCGTGTTGATATATTCTCTCATATGTTGATAAGTTGTTCCTATCAAGTTTGTCTTTATTAATTTCGATACGACGGCTGATCCTGCACCTGCGCTACCGTCCTGATTTGATTTATTTCCGAGGCCGATGCTTTGGAGTTTTTTGTCTCATCTTTTTGTACGTTTAGGTTTGCAACGTGCGCGTAGGTTCTTGGCTGATCATTTTGTTGTACATTTCGCCTTTCTTCCCGACTGACTCTTTCCTCGTTATACTTTTCCCTTTGATCGTTAGGTTTATTGTTCCTATTTTCATAGTAATTTTGATTTCCGCCGTTACTATAATATTTATTATAATTGCTGAATCTGTTGTCCTTATCATTATTATTATATCGCATATTTCCACGATCATTCTTACGATTGTCATAGTTCGGCCAGTTGTCATTGTAATTTCGGGGTGCTGTTTTCCTCCACCCGATTTTAAAATCGTCTATATCTCTCAGGTACTCAATCAAACCATCTAATGTTATTATACGTTGTGTCACAATGACATTATGAATGTCATCACTAAAATGCCTAGCTAAATATCGTACCATTTCATCTTCCGTAAATTTTGGCTCAAGATATCTTATATTGTAAATTTTTTTAATAATATATTTTTCGCGCGAAATTCCCTCCTGTTCGCTATATTTGCCGTTAAATAAATTGGATCGTACCTTCCTTTGATTATACTCACCCCAGTACTGTTTAATTTTTTAAGTTTTGCTTTATGCGTGTGAGAAATACCTGTGGGTGTATACGAGAGTCTCCATAGAAATATACCTCGTTTTCCTTACGTGTTATGTATTGTGTGGTAGGTGTTGTGGTTTTTGGCATTTCTTCTATCGTTCTCATTTGTTTTTCTAACTTTCTATCTTGTTCTTTCAATGTTGCTTCAATTATCTTATTTTGTTCTTGCACGTGTTCGTTTAACGCTATAAACCCTTGATCAATTATGCCGGTTACTTCTTCTCTCACCTCCTTCCTTATATCCTCCTGTATTTGAACCAATTTTCCCTGTATTTCTTCTCTCATTTCTCGTCTGAATGTGTCTAATTTCGTTTCTAACTTTGTATTATTCTCATCCAATTTTTGAGTTATTCTTGTTTCTAATTTTGTATTGTTTGTTTGAATAACTTCCAGTTTTGCTTCTATTTTTGTGTTATTTGCTTCCATTTTTGTGTTAGTGACTTGAAAATCTTGTTTAAGACCAGATATCATTTCTACCAATTGTGTTAGCATATTCCTGTCTGGTAATGCAGGTATCATGTCGCCAGATTGATTTGTTGTGTGAATATCTGATGGTGGTGGTGGTGTAATTTCCGGTGTTAATGTGTGTTCTTCATGTTGTGATGTGCTGGGTGTTGTGTTTTGTGTGTGTTCCTTGTTGTCTGCCATATTGGTCACCTTACCAGAACGCAATTCCATACAACATCAATTTCTAATGTGAAAATGCTCGAGACTTTTTATTATAAATTTTGTAAGATCTTACTCTTTCCGTAATTATAAATGTCCCCACACTTGAATCTGTCGTCTCTTCTGTAACTTCACATCATCGGTCACTCTTCTGTTATGTAGTTGTGAAATGTATACCTTTATTTCACTCCTTTTATCTTTCTAACTTCTGTTTTATAACCAAGTGAAAATATTATTTCAATTGCTTTATTCTGCTTCCAATATCCTTCCTTTTGTATATTTAACTTCTGTTTCATAACCAGATTAAAATATTATTTGAATTGGTTGTATTCTACTTCCAATACCTTTTATCTTTTTAACTTCTGTATTATAACCAAGTGAAAATATTGTTTCAATTGCTTGTATTCTGCTTCCAATACCTTTTGTATATTTAACTTCCGTTTTATGACCAAATGAAAATATTATTTGAATTACTTGTATTCTACTCCTAATATCATTTGTCTAATTAACTTCTGTTTGATAACCAAATGCAAATACTATTTGAATTGCATATATTCTACTTCCAATATATTTAATATATTTTTTTTACTTGTCAAAGCTGACACTCTTTTTCTAGCATCCTTTCTTGATCCCCCGTCTTCAACAATCTCCTTCACGTATCTCGTTGACTACTCAATAATCACTACCTGTTACCTTCATTTTCCAATTTATTTTCGAATTTGACGTAAATTGATCGATTTTGCAAAATTGGATTGTCATTTTTTATTTTCAACACCAAACTTTTTACGTTCTTAACTCTTGTATGATCTTTCTTTGTATTTAATTATAACATTTTGTCAATATAATTAAATCTTCACATTGACAAGATTTTTTTAAAACTACTTAAGTACATAGAATTTCCTCCCATGATTAATCTACATGCTTATCTAACTATTTCCTAACACTTATTTTAACAATTCTACCTTTAATATTGTTTTTTACAGACAAGATAATGTTTTTAAAGTAGAGGTTCGAATTCACTGATATGTGATGCCACGAAAAATAGTTATTACAATGTACCCTTTACTGTTATGTTCAATTGGTATGGTACCATTCACCACAGCGTAAATTTAGTATCCTTGTACACTTAATCTGATTTCAGTGTATATAGCATCGTTGCACTGTCACTTTTAGATAATTACCTTTGGTAAATATGTCTACTATAATTTAATTTATTCAACATTTCCTTATTTTCAAAACACATTATTTATTTGAGCTAAGCTATTTGTACGCAATGTTAAATCATTTCATGATACTACTTTTTCGTTTTGATAATTAATTAAGAATAACATTGCAGATATCATAATATTATATATATATATATATATATATATATATATATATATATATATATATATATATGTTTCTTAGGTTTTCGCGGGTGTTGAATGAAGTGTTGGTGTACTTCCGGGTGTTTTGGTGTTTTATATATATGTAATCGATAATATAAAGGTATATAGGAAGTCTAAGAAGTGTAAGGAGTGGTTCGAGTCCGGGGCCTCAATCTGCCTACTGCCCAGGTCGAACCTTGGTTCGTCTCTAAGATCTCATTCTCAGTTCTTAGAGAGAACTGACGAGTTTCCGCCAATATTCTTGGCTATAGATGTCGGTCTCGGATGACCGGGGTCGGGCAGGACTATTGCCCTGTACTCCAATGCATCGCTGTAGACCGGGGACCAGCCTCGTGCAGGGCGGGCGAACTTACTTTACGTCGGCCCCACTCACAAAGTGAGCGGTGCAGACGATTTCGGCCCACCTCCCTAGGTCCTGGCTCGTTGGACCTTGCTGGATAAGGCCTCTTCTGGCGCTCTTCTGTCTTGATCTTCTATTTTCGCCAGCTTGTCCCCCACGGGGGGTGTCATCTATCAGTTGGGTGTTTTTGGGTTTTTGGCAGGAGTGACTGCCGGTACACAGAATGCCTATTGACATCCTGTCATCCGGATCATCGGTAGGGTAAGGATGAGCTGTGTAGCTCGAGGAAGGGCAGACCTAATTGCTTGGGTAGCATTTTCGGTCTGCCCGGAGCTAGGGGGACTACTGTTACTGGACGGTTGTTTGTCCGGTACCCGCAGGGTCTTGGGTGGGTGGGTGGTTGGGTAATCGTCCTCTCTCTTCCGTGGGGTGTCTTCATCGGACGGTGGTATGTTTTATACTCACCCGTTATCCAGTATCTGCACCTTCGGCCGCTTGTGCCTCGGAGCGTCTGCTGGGTCATAGTCAGTAGCCTCCCTGACCAGTGGGTTCCCATGCTCCTCAGCAAGGGCGTACATCTTCCTGGCTCTCTCCTTGATGATTTCAGTGACCGGGGTGTACTCCAAGTCCCTGAAGATGTCCTCGTTGCGCACGAACCAAGGTGCGTTGACTGCTGTCCGGAGGGCGACGTTCTCCACTCTCTGGATCTGAAGGTAGCTCTGTGCTTGGTAGCCCCATGCTACCGAAGCATACGTCAGTTGAGGCCCAATGAGAGACCTGATAAGCGTGAGCTTGTTCCTCAGGTTGAGTCTGCTCTGTCTACCCGTCATCGGGTAGATTGGGGCTCTCGTCCTCCTGGCGTTCTTGACAATGGCCTCCGTGTTCTGTTTCCATGTTAGGCCTTTATCCATGATTACGCCAAGGTAGTTGACGGAATCGTGCCATTGGATGTCTTCACCAAACATGGAAACATGGCCTGTGGGGCTGACGAGTTGTGGGTTGCGGTGAGGTATTTATAGTAGGATTGGTGGGTGTGGTGAGCACTGGTGCGAACGGTTGCGTGTGGTAGGAGGGTCGCTGTGTGGTGTTAGTGAGGGTTGTATAGTTAGTGGAGATATTAGTGATTTTCAAGCAGTTGGAAGTCGAAGACTGTCATCCCTTTTGTTTAAACAATTAAGACGCTTCTCGATTTCAATTGCTTCGCGGATCGTTCGTGTTTTTAGGGAATATATAGGTGCTATTGTTTTTGTGTTGTCCAGTCTGGAGACGGTGTTGTGCTAGGGATGAGGTAGGGTCAGTTTTTCTGACTGCTAGGCGATGTTCGTATACCCTGTTGTTAATGCATCTGTTTGTTTGTCCAATGTAAGTTTGGGGACAGTCGGAGCAAGGTATTTCGTAAACGCCATGGGAGTCATTAGGGACTTGGTCTTTTGGGGACTTGATAAGGTTGGAAATAGTCTGTTGTGTTGTGAATATTGTTTTTATGTTATGTTATGTTTTTAGGAATTTGGAGATTCGGTCTGAGACACCTTTGATGTAAGGTAGGAAGGTTTTGTGTTGTTCAGGCACTGATGTGTCCAGATGTTGTGTTTGGGATGGGTTCTGTGCTTTATTTATGGTCCGTCTTATATGGTTTCTGTCATAACTATTTAGTAGGAGGGCGTGTTCTAATGTGTGCAATTCAGTTTGTCTGTTATGGCTGTCAGTTAGTCTGAGGAATCTTGTTATAAGAGTGTTGACGACCGAATTTATTTCTGAGGGATGGTGATGGGAGTTTACATTTAAGTAACGGTTTGTGTGGGTTGGTTTTCGGTAAACAGAGTAAGAGAATTGGTGTGTATATATATAAGGTATTAGTTGGCATTCCACTGGCAACACCGCGGAAGTAGGTTGTTGTATACCACGTGTTGATCCACATGTTTTAGTTTGCTCGAATATATTACTACTAGAAAAAGTAAACTTAGTGGAGACAATTCGTATAACTATCAAAATGAGGACGGAATTTGTACTTCTTGATTGTAAATAACATTTTTTGTTAAGGATGATTCAGCGAGGTTATAAGTAAAATAGTGTTCTGTAGTTTAATTAAACTACAGAAGCAAGAGAAAAGTTATTAGCAAAAATATTTTAGATACGTAATAAACTACAGAATTATGTTAATGTTAAAGAATTTTTTTATTTAGTCTAATTTACAAGTTCAAACAGGTGTTAATTCTTGATAAAGCTCGTAAAAATATGAGTGAGGGCTCATTGGATTCAGAATGACGTCTAGAAAAACGTGCTAAAGTTTCAAACCCGCACATAAACAATTGCAAAAGTTATAAACAAATTAAGATTGAAAAAATAACGAGTTTCGTTTTTTGCAAATAACTCAAAAACTATTAATACTTAAGAAATTTTAAAAAAAGCTTCCTAAAGAGGAAGAAATATCCAATAAAAAAGTCTGGACTTCCGCAACTCTGTCTCTATTATTAATAACTTGAGTTTAATGTTGAAAATAGGGCTCCGCGCGGCGAACACTAAAGCGTTACGATACTCTGAAACCGGCCGTAAGAAGTAAAATAATTTTTATATGTTATTAAATATTAATTTAAATTTTTAACACTTAATATACCGTTGGAAAAAATTTTTTTACCGATTTTTCATAAAGTGAGTATTGTTAATTACCAATTTTTTTTTAGAGTTTACATTTATATTTCAAGTCCAATAATTGTTAAACAAAACCCACTAAAATTATTTCGCTTCGTGAGTACCTTATGTCAACTATACTTTATGAGATTATGACTGCGATGTTTTTAATTGTTAGTCTATTAGTTATTAATTATTTAAGCTAACAAAAAACTAAAAAATGAAATAGAGAGGTTGAAAAATGTTTTTCATGAATTTTAAAATTATTATTAGTTTTTATATTCAAAAATACTATAAAATTATATAAATTTTAAATTTTTAGTGCTATTTAAACAAATTTTTCTAAATAAATAGATAAATCACGTATTTTTGAAAAAAAATATTTTCGTAAACCATTCTTTTAATTGTTTATAATTATTTTTTCCCGTTTTTCGTCATTTGAACAAATTATTAAGAAAAAAATGTATTCTTAAAATTTTTTATTTGCAATACTCTACAAGGTGGATTTTTTTTTGTTGTTAATTTATTTGTTTATTTAATAAACAATTTCTAATTAACAATCGCCGAATGTGTTCATATTTTTTTAGATAGAAAAAAAAATAACCAAAACAACCGTATACAAAAATTTTTAATATTTAAAATTTAAAATTATATAAAAAATATTAATTTTTTTATTGATATGTTTATGTATACGGTTGTTTTTTTTAATTTCTTTTTCTACCTAAAAAACTAAACACATTCAGCGATTGTTAATAACAAATTGTTTATTAAATTAACAAAAAAAAAAAAATTTTTTTCCACCTTGTAGAGAATTGCAAATAATAGGTTTTAAGACTAAAATTTTTACTTAATAATTTGTTTAAATAATAAAAAAAAAAAGGAAAAAAGTGATTATAAACAATTGAAACATCTTTTTAAGAATTTTTTTTAATTCATGATATTTTATAACATAAAATGGCAAAAAATGTTTTTCAAAAATACGTAATTTATCTATTTGTTTATAAAATTTGTTTAAACAAATAGCGCTAAAAATTTTAAGTTTATATGATCTTATAGTATTTTTGAATATAAAAACAGTAATAGTAAGTAATTAAAATTAATAAAAAAAAATTTCAACTTTTTTAATTTTTTAGTTTTTTGTTAGCTTAAATAATTAATAACGAATAGACTGTAACAATTAAACATATCGCAATGTCATAATCTAGTACAGTATAGTTGACATAAGGTCTAAAGAAAACAAAATAATTTTAGTGGCTTTTGCTTAACGACTATCCGACTTGAAATATAAACGTAAACTCTAACAAAAATTGTTAATTAACAGTATACTACGGGAGCCCACCCTGAGTGCCCGTGCACCCCCCGATCCTTTAGGACAATGTTTTTCATAAAGATTAAAGCCTAAGGAACAATTAAAGACATGTCCTAAAATGGCGTCTGTTTAAAAAAAAATTGCAAATATGGTTTTTGTCATTTAACACAAAAAACTAAAAAAGATGGAGAAAAACTTTCTGCGCAAAAAACAAAGTGCATAAAATTTTCTACAATTTTGTTCCTATACAATATTTGGATGGGAGTTACCATTTTCCAGATAAATGATTCAGCTCTTAAGATAAAATATAAGATTCAATATAAAACGTAACACTACGGAAGCCCACCCTAACTGTCCGTGCACCCCCCGATCCTTGGGGACAATGTTTTTCATAAATATTAAAGCCTAAGGAACAATTTAAGACATGTCCTAAAAAAAAAAACTGGCTGTACTTTCAAAATGGCGTTCGTTTTAAAAAAATGCAAGTATGGTTTTTGTCATTTAACACAAAAACTAAAAAAGATAGAGAAAAACTTTCTGTACAAAAAACAAAGTGCATAAAATTTTCTACAATTTTGTTCCTATGCAATATTTGGATAGGAGTTACTGTTTTCCAGATACCACTGTTACCGTTTTCGAGATAAATGTCTGCAAATTGTCATATTATTATTATTAATTTTTTTCAATGGTAACTCCTATAAAATATTGTATAGGTACAAAATTGTAGAAAATTGTATGCACGTTGTTTTTTGTGAAAAAAGTTTTTGTCCATCTTTTTTAATTTTTGTGTTAAATGACAAAAACAACATTGGCAACAGTTTTTTTTTATAACATATGGCTGCCATTTTGAAAGTACAGCCAGTTTTTTTTAGGACATGTCTTAAATTGTTCCTTAGGCTTTAATCTTTATGAAAAACATTGTCCCCAAGGATCGGGCGGGGGTGCACGTACAGCTAGGGAGGGCTCCCCGACTAGTAGGCTCATTTTATGAAAAATCTGGAAAAAAAATTTTTCCAACTGGATGTTGTTTCTTTAATTGTCTAAATAATACCATAGTTTTTTAAAAATTTTAAATTAATATTTAATAACATAAAAAAATCTTTTTACTTATTACGGCCGGATTCAGAGCATCGTAACGGCTTAGCGTTCGCCGCGCGGAGCCCTATTTTCAACATTAAATTAAAATTAATAATAATAGATATAGAGTACCGGGAGTTGTGACTTTTCTATTGGAAATTTCTTCCTCTTCAAGAATCTTTTTCTTTAAATTTCTTAAATATTAATGGTTTTCGAGTTGTTTGCAAAAAACGAAGCTCGTTATTTTTTCAATCTTAATTTGTTTATAACTTTTGCAATTGTTTATATGCGGGTTTGAAAGTTTTGCACATTTTTCTAGACGTCATTCTGAATGCAATGAGCCCTCACTCACATTTTTATAAGCTTTATCAAGAATTAACATGTCTTTGAACTTGTGAACTAGTGTATGTTGGAGATTATTTTAATTTGTTTTGTTTTAATTTTTGGATTTCTTATTGGATTCTATTTAAGAAAAGTATAGTAGGTGACCCAAGAACAATCTCTTGTAGAGAAATTCATGGTTGAAAGAGTTGTAGAGTTACTAAGATACAAAGATAAAGCTGTCGAATTGAAACTAAAAAGATGGAAAAAATTATACGACAAAGTTTGATAGCTTAAATTATAATATATTTTTTGTTTTACACTTGCCATTGTGTTTCAAAATTAATCAGTTTGGAGCATCTACACCTTATGTTTTTAAATGTAAGTTCATAAATATCTATAATTCATCGAAACTAACAAAGTTTTTTCCAAAGTATATATTTATATATAAATAAAATTAAAATTTTGTTGCAGTTTACTTTAAGTCAAAAACTGTACATATTGCACATAAAGTATATTTTAGTTTCAATTCGATATGTACCTAGCTTTTTTGTTGATAGTGTTTAAGTAATTCAACAATTTTTACTTCTATTTCTCTCATAATATTAATTATTATTATAGGTCACGCAAACAACATGTTATATTTAGAATAATAAAGTTGATATAAAAGTCGTACAATTTTATTAATATTTTCGTGCAAATTGTATAGTTTGAATGTAAATGACCGTGATTTTTGATTCGTTGTATCTAGCAATTCGTTAAAAAATGGGTTTTTGGAAATATCTTGAAAATTACGAATTATGTCAAAAATGTTATTTGTACGACTTGAAACATAAGAAATTAACTTTACCTTAAAATTCAGATTAGTCCCGTTCAAAGATTGTTCGAGATATGATTTTTTTAAGGTTTTGTGTTTTTTCGTCCCTTTCTAAATGTCAAATTTCAACATGTATTTTTCGTGAATAACTTAAAAACCGAAGAGTCTAAAATTGGTTATTTTAACGTTTAAGGTAATTCAATTTAATACATTTCTGGTTCTTCTACAATAAAAATTGTCAAAGTTTTGGCTATTTGTTAAAAGATTACTTTTTTTATGAAAATCGAAATTGAGTTGTGACAAAATAATTCATTCAAACTTTGTTGTAGCTTTTGAAATAAAGGAATCAATATTTATTTCCACATCTAGATTTCCCATCCAAGTCTCTTTAAAGTAAAACATCTTGACCATGTTTTGCACTCGAGTGTGTGGAAAAAATTGGTCATAGAATTTTAATAAAAGGGCGTTGCCAAATGCTAGCCAAACCTTCAGAACTTCCGGACGCTGCCGAACACCAAGGCAAATTCCAGGCGTTTCCGTATCCATATTAAGATGGTACCAAATTCATATCCGGGCGCACCTAAATACCAAGGTAATTACTGGGCGCTGCCGAATACCAAGGCAATTTCCGGGCGCTGCCGAATCGATATTAGGATGCTGCCAAATCCATTATCGGGCGCTGCCAAATTCAAATTAGAACGCCGCCGAATCTATATTCGAGCGCTGCATAATCCATATGCGGGCGCTGCTAAACACCAATGTGATTTCCGGACCTTGAGGAATACCAAGGCGCTGCCGAATCCATATTCGATCGTTGCCGAATAGCACGGTAAATTCCGGGCGCCGCCGAATCCGCTATTGAACAATACCTCCAGGATCCATTTTGGTTGCAAGATTTGACTTAAACATAAGAACTACCATACAAAGCTTTTAAAATGAAGTTAAATAGAAGATTTTAAAAATTAAGTTTCTGGACTGTTACTAGCTTGCTTTACTTGTTTTTCCCTATTTAACTCACAAACCTTCACCGGAATTAGCGCAAGACATAATCTAGTTCCAGATCTCGTCATGGTGTACCAAATTTGAAGACAGTATCTTAGACCGTTGCGAAGAAAACGTGCGCACTAAAAAGTTACAGACCGACACACAGACAGAATTTTTTTTCTCTCAAATTTAAAATCTCGACGTTTTATGACATTTATTATTTCAACAAAAAACATTTTGAAATTTTTTTTACGATTACTATACAGGGTGTGCCACTTAAAACTCCCCAGGCTTGTAACTTTCTTATTTTTTAAGCGACGACCATGTTGGGCACATTAAATTGTACATATATTTAAAGCATTTAAACATGTGTACAGTGATTTAAAAAAATTTTTTTTGCAAAAATTGTTAAGAAAGAAAACTTAATTTCCTTGAATATTTGTTTACCTCATCCTGTACATGAACTGCGTCAATGTTTTCTTATAAAGGTTTTAATTAGCTTCAATTTATGTTATTACGTCATATTCGAAATTCTTTTTGGTTTTAGAGAAAGAAATTAAAAACACTCCTTCCGATTCCAAACTGATTTTTTTTAAAATAACTGAAAAAATGTAAATAATAATTGTGTGCTTTATTTGTAAAAGACATATCACAAACAATCCTGAACGTAACAAAACAGCAACGAGAAACAAAAGAAATAAATATTTTTAAAAACAAACTTTATTAAAATGTACTCATTTTTTTTTAATAACATAAATTGAAGCTAATTAAAGCCTTTATAAGAAAACATTAACACATTTCATGTACAAGGTAAGGTAAAAAAATATTCAAAGACATTAAGTTTCCTTCCTTAACAATTTTTTCAATTTTTTTTTTAAATCACTCTGTATGCATGTTTAAAGGCTTTAAAAATGTCTACAATTTGATGTGCCCAACATGGTCATCGCTTCAATAATAAAAAAGTTACAAGTCTGGGGAATTTTAAGTGGCGCACCCTGTACATCCTTCCACTGTGGAAGTAATAAATCAAATGGCATATATTTTCATTAAAAATAATTTATGTTTTTATCCGAATTTGTTATAAATAAGAAACAAGAAATGAAATGTGTTATATTTCTATTGTGAAATATAGTTCATTTAGTTATTCTTAAAATAAAATTATGGAAAAAAACATTTTATAATTATTGTAAAAAATATTTTCTAGTGTAGTTTCTTTAAGTATACTACAGCTGCTCTTTACTGTTTAGTTTTACTTTCACATCCACGTAGTGGAGTGGAAGTATCCGTGCCACTGAATTGCGCTCACATCCCCAATGAACTCCTAATTTGACACTCGAATTGCGCTCACATTAAAACCAGGTACTTTATTCCCATACTGAACTGCGCTCACTGCTCCCAGGTACTAAAAGTAAGAATAACTAACAAACTAACCAACAAACCAACACACCAACAAACCAACAAACCAACAATCTAACAAACTAACAAACTAGCAAACTAACAAACTAGCAAACTAACAAACTAACAAACTAACAAACTAACAAACTAACAAACTAACAAACTAACAAACTAACAAACTAACAAACTAACAAACTAACAAACTAACAAACTAACAAACTAACAAACTAACAAACTAACAAACTAACAAACTAACAAACTAACAAACTAACAAACTAACAAACTAACAAACTAACAAACTAACAAACTAACAAACTAACAAACCAACAAACCAACAAACCAACAAACCAACAAACCAACAAACCAACAAACCAACAAACCAACAAACCAACAAACCAACAAACCAACAAACCAACAAACCAACAAACCAACAAACCAACAAACCAACAAACCAACAAACCAACAAACCAACAAACCAACAAACCAACAAACCAACAAACCAACAAACCAACAAACCAACAAACCAACAAACCAACAAACCAACAAACCAACAAACCAACAAACCAACAAACCAACAAACCAACAAACCAACAAACCAACAAACCAACAAACCAACAAACCAACAAACCAACAAACCAACAAACCAACAAACTAACAAACAAACTAACAAACTAACCAACGAAGATTTTATGAGCGAAAAATTATATCGAAAGTGACTCTATTTCCGCCGACAATATGGGCTGCAAAAACAGCAAGTATTTTAAGGACCACAAATGCATGTGAATCATTTCATTCAAAGTTTAAAAGTGAACCGGACCTAACCTAATCAATATGGCGTATCCAACATGGTGGATGCTATTTGAACCCTGCCTATCACCCATGTCTAACTCTGTGAGATAAACAATCATTATAAAAAGCGTTGTTTTACATATGAGAATAGATACCACAAGTCATAATAGACATTACTATATGTTTTGCTCGATCTCCCTTTGCTTCATGGTACGTCTAACAGCATCACGTCTTTTATCGTGGTTGCTTGTTAAGCGTACGATCTCAATAAAATTTTATATTTTTATGTTGTTATGACTGTCTAATGTTTACTTTTTTTAAAAATATATCCAACCAATAAACAATAATTATACGAAGCGTTGGTTTACATATGAGATAAATTTGAAAAAATCGTGTTATCTTAAACTAAAAATAAAAATGTACATGTCTTGAAAATGTGAAATCTATAACACCGAACCAAAGTGAGCGCAGTTCGAGTGTCAAATTAGGAGTTCATTAGGAATGTGAGCGCAATTCAGTGGCACCGGATATATCATATCTGTTAAAAAAAATGCTAATATGATTTATTGTTTTTGGTGAAAAAACGCTTCACAGGAGGCCGTGTATATGAATTAAAACCAAATTAATGTCACCTACACATAGAATTTTTGCCCCTCTACATAAAAAAAATATTCAAATCGTGGAAAAAATAGAGTTACAGGCTTGTTCCTCATTTAAGCAAGTATATATCCGAACCGTAAACAAATATATTATGTTGAATAATTACATGTAACTGTTGCGAAAAGTGTTGTTTTGGAAAACACTTTTTTGTCTTTGTGTTCGTGTAAACTGTAAAGCTTGGCCAAGTCCTCACTCATTACTTTTCTCATAAAGCGGCGTGAACATTCCTTGTAATTATCACCACCCAACCTACACATACTAGCAATCTAGAAAAAAAATACAAACAAGTAATTAATATCTTTTTACAAAAAATAATAGAGAAGATTGATTAAAATGAAAACTTGTAATAAAAGTTACTACAAATTATTTGTCCTTTTTTGTTTCTAAGCACAGTGGTTTTTCATTTGCTAGTCACATAATCTAGGAAGTATAGTAATTTTATGTGCGACAGTCCAGTTACGTAATTTATCAATAATTTAATTTGAATTTTGATCGTGTTGCTGCACAAATGCTTGACTAGAAGTAGTGCTCGATGAAAAATTTGTATATGTCATGTTGCTCTTCAAAACTAGCGCTACAATTAAAATTTTCGCCAGAATTGCTTTCCAATAAATTACTTTCAGTGCCGTAAACCGGGATTACTTTGGACGGTTTTTTGTTTTAAATCTATATATCTCAAGTAAGGCAGCGAATAAAAAATTTCAAAAAAATATGTCAGGGGTGTCAGTTGGAGCTTTCTACTGACAAAAAATTAAATTTTAAAATAATCAATAACAATTTTTTTTTAATTCATTTGTGGGTGTTCAAAGTTACCTCACGGTCGAGGTTACTTTGAACGCCTATAATGAAACCATGCGATTTCAATGTAACCTCTCAGATAATGTTTCTTTGAACACCTAAAAACTAGAAAAAATTTGTATGCAACAGAAATACACAATTTACATAAAATAATGTATTTTATTATTCACAAACAGTATTAAGGCACACATTATAACAAAACATCATAAAAAAAAACAGCAGTATTCCAACAAAATATAATATAAACGAAACTAAATAATATTTGGCAATAACAGTACAGTTTAAAAAAGAAGGTACACAGAAAACAATGAATGGAACTAAACTATCTATTGCATACGTATTAATTTCCCTTTAAATTTCCCTTCCCATTAAAAATGGCTCATAGAAACTTATAAAAAATATATATATTTGGATCTATAAGATTTGAGTTGGATAGTGAAACTGTAATTTCCTATAATCCCTCATCGAACTTTACCAGTTTATAACAGGATTTGCATATACATCTTTAATCAGTTCAAAATGGTAATTCCAGAAATGATTGTGAAGAGTCTGTATACGTTAACTGATGGACAGGAAACTGCGAATTCACATAGATTTTTATGTAAAAGCAACGGGAAATCCAGATAAATTGTTATTATAGTTTATCGGAATTTCCCTATTCACAAGCCATTTGAATATATGAGATTTCATGTGGTTTCACTAAAAATAGGAATTGGTAATTATGAAATCTTTTGAGAATGTATGCGGAAAAGACAATGGAATTTGTTGGTATTTATGAGACTGAATGTGGTCTCAAACTGGTATGTATAGAGATCTATATGAGAATTGAAGTCTAAATGATCTATATCTATCCAATTGTAGGAATTCCCTTTATCAGCATATATAAGATACTGTAAGAAATGTATGTGAAACCACAATGGAATATATGAGGCTTCATGTGGTTCCAGAATGGTATGTATGGGGGATCTATCTGGAAACTGAAACCTGAATGATCTGTTTCTATGAGTATATCTAAGACACTGTGATAATATATGTGAAACCACAATGCAGTAAGAGAGTCTGATTTACTTTTAATTTAACAAACCTAGTCTCTTAGGTCACATTAGATTAGATCTGAATTAGCGACATGTCTAACAGCTCCCTCTACTTTAGGCTGGAGTATGTAGCACGAAACTTCTATAAGTTTTAATCGTTGTGTGTGTGTTTTAAATGTACATTCTTCGTATGAAAGCTATTAGTATAATTATGTAAGTTTTTATAGTATTTGAAATGTGTTTTTAATGTAAATTCCTTGCCTGAGGTCTATCAGCACTTGCACATATTAATACGAAATATGAAGTTTTTATAAGATTTGCTGCGTACAATGGGTTTTTAATGTAAATTCCCTATATGGAGTCTATCATCAGTAGTTATAAGTTTTCACTGTAATTGAAATGCGAAATGTTATAGATATTTGATGATTTTTTATGCGTTTCTAAGGCTAATTGAAAATATACGAGTTTTAATGAGACGATACTGTTTTAACGTTTTTTTGTTTTATATGAGTGTTTACAAGACAAGAAATGTTTTAAAGTTTTTACGAGTAATAATAAGATAATACAGTTTGAATTTTTATCATTTTCTATTAGCGTTCATTAGACAAGAAATTATGGAGGATAAATTAATTTTATTCAGACAATGCAGATCAGATTCTGATAGTTATCTATGAGTTTTTATCCGGCAAGAAATACCTAAGAATTTATGAGTTTTTAAGAGAAACTGCAATTCTAACTTCTATCGTATCCTATCTGTTGTTCATCAGTCTAGTTGTTTGTTAGGGATTTATGAGTTTTGGAGAGTATAAAGTCTTAATATTTATTGAATTGTAAAAGTTTTTATGAGACATGCAATTCGTGTTAAATTTCGTGTTTTTGTAGGATAATACAGGTCTAATTTTTGTCTTCTATAAGCTTTTACAAGACGAGAAATGTTTTAAAGTTTTTATGAGATAACAAGATAATACAGTTTGAATTTTTATCATTTTCTATTAGCTTTCATTAGACAAGGAATTATGGGGAATAAATGAGTTTTATTAAGACAATTCAGATCAAATTCTGATAATTATCTATTAGTTTTTATCCAGCAAAAAATACTTAAGAATTTATAAGTTTTTAGAAGAAACTGCAGTTCTAACTTCTATCGTATCCTATCAGTGGTTCATCAGCCTAGAGGTTGGTGAGGGCTATATGAGTTTTGGAGAGTATAGAGTCTTAATATTTTATTGAATCCTAGGTTTTCTTGAGACCTGTATTTCTTGTTGAATTTTGTATTTTCATAGGATAGTAGTTTTATTTTCTTCTGTTTTCTATGAGTTTTTACAAGATGATTAAGTATCACTTCCAAATACTTACTAAACTAAACTCACTAATATATAATATAAGATATAATTTACATTAAAATCCATTGTAAATATATAGGTACACATTGTATTTTAGAAAACCTTCTTATTTCCATAAAAGTCTTACAATAAACCTCAAGCGAGGAATTTACATTAAAGACTCACAGAATATATACAATTTTCGTATTTCGAACACCATGAAAACTTATAAATACTTATAGGCCTCGTACTGATAAATTTATATTAATATCTTTCAAATTCATATAAAAATCCATAAAACTTCGCAATTTAATTACCATAAATACTTATACTGGTAGACATCATTCAGGGAATTTACATTAAAACCCCATTGCATATTAACACCCTCATAGAATCTTATACAGGACTGTCTAGAGGGGGGTGGTGCGGGGGTGATTCTCCCGGTCCCGGGCTTGTTTGGGGGGCCTGGTTTTGAAATGTCGAAAATTTGTATTGTAATTTTCGTATTTTAAAAATTTCTTTGGATTATTTCTACCCTCTCCGCTCGCCAATTTTTTTTTATTTCTCCCTTCCCCCGTTATCAATTTTCAAAAAAAAAAAAAATCCACCGGGCCCTTATTTTCTCTCCACGGCTCTGATAAAAACTTCATGTTTCCTATTAAAACGTGCGAGTGCTGATAGACCCCAGGCAAGGTATTTACATTCAAAACACATTTCAAATACTTCAAGAACTTACAAATACTAACAGGTTTCGTACTGGAAATTTACATTAAAAATATATAAATATATATGAAATTTATTGTATTAATAAGTTTAGTTTAGTAAGTATTGTAAGTGATACTTAATCGTCTTGTAAAAAACAAAAAACACGAATGTTAATAAGAATTGCATGTCTGATAAAAATTTAAAGGATTCAATAAAATATTAAGACTCTATACCCTCCAAAACTCATAAATCCCTGACAAACCTCTAGACTGATGAACAACTGATAGGATACGATAGAAGTCAGAACTGAACTTTTTTCTAAAAACTCATAAACTCTTAAGTAGTTTTTGCTGGATAAAAACTCACAGATAACTATCAGAATTTGATCTTCATTGTCTGAATAAAACTCCCATAATTCCTTGTCTAATGAACGCTAATAGAAAACGATAAAAATTCAAACTGTATTATCTTGTTATAACTCATAAAAACCTTAAAACATTTCTCGTCTCGTAAAAACTCATAGAAAAAAAAAAGTTAGAACTGTAATATCCTACAAAAGGATGAATTACATGTCTCATAAAAACTTATATATAGGATTCAATAAAATATTAAGACTATACTCTCCAAAAGTCATAAATCCCTTACAAACCTCTATAGTGATGAACAACTGATAAGATACGATAGAAGTTAGACTGCAGTTTCTTCTAAAAACTCATAAATTCTTAAGTATTTTTTGCTGGATAAAAACTCGTAGATAACTATCAGAATTTGATCTGCATTGTCTTAATAAAACTCGTTTATCCCCCATAATGTCTTGTCTAACGAACGCTAATAGAAAACGATAAAAATTCAAACTGTATTATCTTGTTATAACTCGTAAAAACCTTAAAACATGTCTTGTCTTTTAAAAACTCATAGAAAACAAAAAAATTAGAACTGTATTGTCTGATTAAAACTCGTATATTTTCAGTTAGCCTTAGAAACTCATGAAAAATCATGAAACTTTGTAGACAGTGTATACGACAGATATCACATACTTATATATTACAGATTAAGCTTATAGATCGTTAAAGAGACTTATAAATTGTTTATATTTTTTTATGAGTCTTAATCTGGCATTTTTGGCAGGGATGCTTTCCTCGTAGTTTGTGACTTAGCGTCCCTAATGAAATTCCATATGTTTTAGATGATTCACGCAAAAACTTTTTTTTGTATTTTATTTCATAGAGAGCTTTCTCTAAGACTTCTGGAGTGAAATTGGCATATTTTCTTGCACCAGTTTTTCTTTTGTACGAGCAGACCATTTTCTACAAGAAAAAACAGAGGTAATTTGTAACCTGGGGCTTCATTGAACGCGTTCAAAGTAACCCCGAAAACGATGTCTAAGAGCATTATTCTGATAAAAAATTTATAAACAAAAAGTGTGTATAAATATTTTTAATTTCTTTAACATAGCTTTGTTAGGATACCGTATTGTTATAGCAAATACATTTTGTAACCATGTGGTGCAAATACTTACGGATACAGCAGACCTCTTTGAATGTTAGTTTTTTAGTTTAGAAGTTCCATGTCAGGTTTGTCAACTTCACAATAATTATTTTCAAACCAATGTTGCCAAACCATTCTTAAATGTGTGATGAATTGTGTGGTGAAAACTAGATGTCGCTAAACTTAATGGTTATTTCACTATGAGTCAATATAACAAAATTTATTTTTTGTTCGAAGTAGCCACGCGGTTCAAAGTAACCCCGGTTTACGGTGCCACTATTTGAAACATTACTTCTAACAATAGTCTTCTCCGATTAAAGAACTTATATCTATACATAACAGGCTATCTTTTCACTATATACCTTGTTTGCTCCCAGCATAGTCACGTTATATGTCCATTAAAAAGAATAGATGACATCACATCCCATAGGCAACAGTGGCGTTGTGTGTGTAGAAAATGTGTAGAATGGTAGGTAAATATTTTCATTAAAATGAATTATTACAATTCCTGCATTACCGACTCTTTATACAACGTGATGTAAACATACGATATAACAGTAAGAAAATACAGTAAGATAAATATGTATTGAAAGGATATTAAAATTTAAGTGCTGTTCACTTTATAACTGTAACTGTATAACTTCATCATGTTACGACTACCCAGGCAGCAAGGTGCCGTCATTATGACGTCGTTTTTTCGGCATTAATTACGTCAATTTCACCTTCAGCATGAAGTAAAAATGACGTGAAAAAGACGGCACAATGTCACAGCCCAATGACGTATTGATAATCAGTGAATTTTGCGATAAGGGATGCAAACCTCTCATTATAATATTTTCCCACAATTATTATTTTTCATACAGACAACCGCGGAAACCTATCCGAGCATATATACATATACAATATATATATATATATATATATATATATATGTATATATATATATATATATATATATATATATATATATATATATATATATATATATATATATATATATATATATATATAGATCTTTCTATCAAACCTGAACCAGTATACAATTCATACTATCCTGATCCATCTATTTAAAAAGTAGGTAGAAAAAAAATAATTGCATATTCGGATGTATGTATGGGATGGGAGAACCTATTCTGTAATATATACTCCGATATTTCTATAAATAAAAAAATTGTATATCAACACATTAACAGCACCATGCTGAACCAGTTATACTTTTCGTACTAACCTGAGCCAAAATGTATAATTTTACATATTGAATGCAACATCCTGAACCATACCAAGGTTGCCAAACTTCTCATCAACTTATTGGTCCAATCTGTGATTATTTTACTATTTTACGACATGTTACATTTGCTACTGTAATAGTGGAGTCAAAATAAATTTTGAATCGAATTGTTTAGCCGCAGCGATTCTATGGTTTTAATTTGTTTTAGGTGTGTCACATCAAGTGCAATGAGAAGTATTGGATTAAATCTGTCCATTGCGCATAAAATTTAAACAGTTATTGTTGAAGAACTAAAATTTTCAGCTATTTTCCTTATTATCTTCGGTCTTAGTAACCGCATCTCAAAAATACCAACATGTCCGTATAAAATTTCGAATAAAACTGTACAAAAAAATATACTTTCTGACGATTTGTTAAATTGTAATGTAATAAAAACCGTAAAAAGAGAGATGATAATGTGTTGCCCTTAGTCTAGTGCAAGAAAATTAAAATTAATATACGAACCTTAGAGTGAAAATGGAGAAACACTATGAGCCTACCAAAAAAAGAAATAATAAAATACTGATAATGGACATTATTATGTATGTTTCACATTCTGATTTTTTTGGTTATTTCATTTAGTTTTTAAAAATGTTAAATTTTAAGAGCTGAGTGCAGTTAGAAGAAAAAAGTAAGTTACTAGGAAATCGATTGGACCTGAATGGATTTGCCTGAAAACTTTTTTAATTGCTTTCAATAGTCATCAATGAAGTTTTTAGTCCAGTGCAATTAGTCATTATAAATGAAAAATAACGGAACCCAGCTATAGTGAATGGATTTGAATGATTTTTTTTTGTTGGATTTCTAATGCCATATACTAAAAATGGTTGCGTGGAAGAACGAGAAATCGAACGTCGCCATCACAATAAATAATAACTTATATTGTATTATAACAAAAAGAAATAAAGACTTTATTTATTTAAAAAGTTTACCCATTGAAAATTACCGCAATTTCGAAAATCCGTAAATTAAAAAAAAATAAAATTTTTGGAAATTTCAACGAAAGGAATTTTTTAATATTCATTTTAAGAAAATAATGATTGTTAAAGTTTTCGAGGTTGTTTATAAAGAATTTGTAAAAAAATAAGACTTTTTAAAATTAATTTGAAGATGGCAGAAGCTCCAAAAATAGAAATAAATGAATAGTACAGAAAGTGAAGCTTTTAAATCCCGAAAACAATATAATGAATTTCCAAATTTTTTGTTCATTAATTTTGTTCATTTCAACATGCTTCATAAAGTATGTTAATGAGAATCTATATTGTCATTGTTCCTGCTTTTTGGTTAGGGGTGGTGGCAACCCTTCTTAGGGGTTGTCGCAAAAAATAAAAAATACACATAAAATTGCAATTGTCACCCTCTAAAATCAGTATTTCTGGACTTTTTTTTTAAATTACTCGAAAAATGTGGACTTTAAAAAAATTAAAGCTTTCACGAAAACAAATCGAATGGTTTTTTTTCTGATGTTTAGTTTTGGAAATATGGCATTTTCAAAATGGCGCCGACACTTTCAGAAAAAAATATACAACGTTAAAATCTAAAATTACTCAAAATATGTTAAGTATTCTTGTAAAAGTTAAAGGTATTAAAATTTTCTTTCGATTGAGACGTATTACGACCTTTCCTACTGAAAACTAAAAAAGTTACAAACAAAAAAGTAGCGCATTTCAAAATTTAGGCGCCATTTTTTTTAGTCTTATTACTCTAATATCTTATCAATTCAATTTTATTTAAATCCTTCTATATATTGTTAATACATATTATTACTAATATGCTCAATTTCTTAAAGAATTTTTAAAATAATCATTTTTCATTTTGTACCCATTTTCAATAATCAAAAATTTCATAAGTTTTTTGAAAAAAATCGGGTTTTTGGAAATTGCTCAGAAAACATTTTTATATAAAAAATGGTAAGAGTACAAAAATGAAGCTTATAAAAAGAAACGAATAGCTTGTTTGTTTTTGCTTTACTACGACAAATTGTTCCAGAGATATAAAGGTTTAAAGATGGCTCTTCAGCGCCTAAGGAAGAAAATTATGTATTTAAAATTGAAATATCTCAAAAACTATAAGATTGATAAAATCATGATATAAGAATGAAATGAAGCTTGTAAAAAAACGAAGAGTTTGGGTTTTTATTTTTTTTTCCTACGACAAACTGTGCCAGAGATATGACAATTTGAAATAATGTTGAAACTTTTCAATTTGTACGCGCATTTTAATTGTCTATAATAGGTAGAGAGAAGAGCAATAACCGTCTATTTTTCGAAGAATACCCAAACATAACGGGTTACATAGCACTTTGGCATGTTTAGAGCGCAGATTAAAAATTTTATTTAATTAGTTTACTTAATTGTATTAATTTGATTTATTTATAACAATCTGTATTTTTAATAAAATTATACATATTACTGTACTCATTTATAATCCACCATTTTTTAAAAATAAATTTAGACCTCATAATCATATTCAGCAACCTAAAAATCACAAGTATATGGATTTTCGTGAATTCATTTGTAACATTAGAAGAATTATTAATTTTTCAGAATTTGAGGGTGTTTCAACCCTTAATATTTTTGTCTCATATGTTTTGATCTCAGTCATATTCAGCGACCTCAAAAACATAATTGAATTTTCGTTAATTTATTCGTAAAATTGGAAACATAATTAATTCTTCAGTTTTTAGAGTTGGTTTCCACTTTTAAAAATAAAAAGCTGATAATGCGATAATATATATTTTAAAAATACAGATTAAAGTTTCATTTCATTACAAATTCTTTATAAACAACCTCGAAAACTATAACAATCATTAATTTCTTAAAAGAAATAATTAAAAATTCCGATAATTGTGTTTATTGTTGGGATTTCTAAAAATTTTGATTTAATTTTTTAATTTACGGATTCTCGAAATGGCGGTAATTTTCAATGGGTAAACTTTTTAGTTTATGGCATTAGAGATCCATCAAAAAAAAAATCGTTCAAATCCATTCACTATAGCTGGTTCCCAGGTATAAACCTTATTGCATTGGACTATTTCCACTTTTCCTTACCCGCTAAATTTTTTTTTAGAATTCAAAAAAATCGATTTCTTATGAAAAATTGTGTTGAAAATGTTACAATCAGAAAATTTTCTATTATATTGGCTTGAAAATATTCACCTAAACGTCATTAATTACGAGTCTGGTGTTTAAAAAATTTAAAAAGAAAACGGTGACTCCGAAATATTCTTTCATATTCCTTAATGTAAGGAAAACATTGTGAGAAAAATAAATAGGAAATTATAAATATTCAATTAATATAGTTAAAATATTATAATATATATTATAAAAATATGTAATATAGAAGTATCTTCCAAGGTTTACGGGCCAGTTTGCTGGACCCCCGTGGTGGATTATTCACTTCGAATTTAGGTGTCAGGTCAGTGCACCCTTTAAATAGGTACCTTTTTGACACATGTTTGACACATTATTGTCTTTTTTGCCGCCTTTTACGCATTACAGTTTTCAAACATATTGAATGGCAATAACAAGAGCTGAAAATTTAGTTAAAGAAATTTTAGGAGAATAAATTAAAATACTGATAAAAACTGATAAATACCCTTCTGTATTAGAGAATATTATTTAGGTTATATGCAAATCGTGATAATAGCAAATAAATATAAAATATAAAATAATTACCCTTCTGTAGTTAAAATATTTGATATTTTTTTCGTTCTGCCCACACTAAAATCCTAGTATGTCACGTTAGTACAGTAAATAGAGGTTTTAATTTCAAAATAATATCATTTGAATTTGATTTCATTTATTTCTGGCAGTTTAGTAGTGAATGCATCACAGAAAAGTTTCTATATTATTTATTTATGAGGACTTGAAAATTGATACTTTCGCTTTAAGAAAAAGGTATTTCGAAACGATTTTCGTCAAATAATTGGAAAAGATTACAATTAGGGAAAACTGCTAGAGACAAATAAGAAATCTACTAAACACAGGATAAATTTAATTTTTTTCCCTAATTTCTGCAGAGTTAATGGTTTCGGAGATCTGGGATTATAAAGATGGCGTCCGAATGTTTATAAGACGAAGCATTTAGTTTAAATGTTAAACACCTGAGAACTTATGGCACTTACGTCAAAAATTATATCGGCCAAAACAACGAAATATTAATTAAGCTTTCAAATGATTTTTTTAAATATTTCTATAGCATTAAATACAAATAAGCTGTGAGAAAAAAAAACATGCTTTTTCACATTTTTTTAATAAAAAGTTTCCATTTTATTACTGTAAGTAGTCAGCAAAAATAAAATTCTCAAATACTCAAATTCGTTAACAGTATAGTAATATAGTATGATCAGGATCAGACGCTCAATTTTTTTCTTCCTTTGACAAGAAAAAAAAATGCATTTTAAACTAACTAAAAATTGTCGAAAAAAACATGAAATTGTTCCCTTGCAAATATCTCAATAAATTGCAAAAATTGGGGAACATAAAAAATAAAGGTTATACACTGAGAATGAAATATTTTTATATTTATATAGGATTAATAGTTTTGGAGAAATTTAAGTTTAAAGACGGCAATCGAACGTTTATAGGATTCAGTATTTTGTCAAATATCTTAGAAACGACGACACTATGAAATGGTTGTATGTTTATTGTTTCTGCATTATAAAAAATATAGAAACAATGCGCGTCCTTTTAACAATTTTGGTTTTGGATTATTGTCTACCAGCTGATACAAAAATATAAATATTGGAGAATAACTAGTACACATTTTAAGAAGAAATATCAATTTGTTTATTTATAAGCGACCAAAATGCAAAAACAGCTGTCTAAGGAGTCACTACTGTCTCATCCAGATTTCCTATCTAAGTCCCTTACAATACCAAAAAATATCGATACTATATTTGTACTTCACTATGTGGAAATAATTGTTGATAGAACTCCAATAATACAATATTTGAATTCATGTACTTCAAAAACCCATAAAACGATATGGCACACGGTAGTGAGGTAGTTGCCTTTGGGAGGCATTTGGTTCTTGTACACACAACAAATCACAATTTTATTTTTTACCTCATTTAATAATGGAGTAGTGGTAGTGATAGTTATGGTAGAGAGAGTGGCTAATGCCAAAAAAATTTTTGGGGCCTTTTGTTTTCGTATATACACTAAATCACAATTTAATTTTTTTGCCCCTTTAACAATAGGGCGTGGCTAGTACCAAATACATTTTTGAGGCCTTTTTTATTTCATACATACTAAATCACAATTTTATTTTTTTAATCTCTTTAATAATGGTTTGGTGATAGTAGAGAGGGTGGCTAATATTTAAAAAAATGTTGAAGTTTTTGGTTCTTGTATACACACTAAATAACAATTTTACTTTTTTACCCTTTTGAATAATGCGATGAGGGTGGTAGAGGGGGTGGCTAATGCTAAAAAAAAATTTGATGGACACTAAATGACAATTTCATTTTTTACATTTAACAATAATGAGATGGAGGTAGTAATTTGGATGGTAGGGGGGGGGGGGGGTGGCTGATGCCATAGACCGCATTAGGTACTTGTATACACACTTAATCACAATTTTATTTCTTACTCCCTTGAATAACGGTGTGGGGGTGGTAATGGAGGTGGCTGATGTCAAAAAAATTGCGAGCTCGTACATACACTTAATCCCAATTTTATGAATTATTACTTGCTAGCTTTACATATTTACCGCCATTTTCTCCCATTTACCCCCCAAACTCCCAACCCTTCAACGGAATAAAATCAAAATATAATCAAGTTCAAGATTGCGGTATAATACATAAGGTGTATCAAATATCCAGTCAATATCATAAACCGTTTCTGAGTAATCCTGCACACATAAAAGTTGCAAACAGACCGGCAGACAGAATTTTTTTTTGCTCAAACTTAAAATTTCGACATTTCATATATAAGCCTATTTGAAGAAAAAAACTTTTTTTTTACGATGACTATACTTCCACTCCACTACGTAGATGTGAAAGTAAAATTAACGTATCTCTAAAAATGCATTAAATTAAAAAAAATTCAAGATAGAGTTGAAAGTTGATACATGTATAAAATTTAAAAATAAACAACTTTTTCTCTAAAATTTTTCGAAAATTTTAAAAATAACTCCATTTTTCGGCATTTAAAAAGAGTCAAATATGGCAGGTATAAAAAAAATCATGTGTTTGCTATTGTGCGCGTCGTTTGGTATTAATTTTAAACAAAAACTATTGACAAAATCTGGTGCTATTTTCCTCTCTGCTATTATTTTCGGTCCTAGTAATTCCGCCGCAAAAATAAAAGTAACAAATTATTCACAATAAAATTTAGAATAAAATTAAATGTACAAATAAAAAAAGTAAAATCCTTAGAAATACCTTTTTTGGATAATTTCAGAATGTAATGTAATAATACATAAATCTTAACGAAAGTAGGTGAAACCATGTCTTTTATTGAACTAAATCTTCTTTTAGCGCAAAATATTTATTTAAACTTCCGAAATCTAAAAAAATCGAAATTTTAATCACACGTAATAGGACTATTTTCTTTATATGTAGGTTTTTACATGTATTTTACAATGCTGACAAGAAAAAAAATTTTCTTCATTGAAACCATTTTTTGAAATTTGTTTACAATTGTAGTTATGAACGAATTCCACACTGTGGATTTTTTATGAAACCAGACTGTAAACAAATTGTGAAAGTAGATGAGAAAATCAATATTCAAAAAATAGCAATACCTACTGTGCCTGTGCTTGCATTTGGGGGTCAAGATACGTTAGCTTTTGCGTTTCAGTTGTTTACAAATAAACAAATTGATATTTCTTCTTGAAATTTTGTGTGGTTTTTCTTCAATGCTTATATTTTATCTCTGTTAGTTAAAAGCAATCTGGAACTACAATTTTTAAAATTACAACTAAAGTATAACGCATGCTCCACACGAACAATTTCCCGTTCCTACCCCTCGAATTTTGCAACTAGCGTTTATAATAACTAATCTTTCTTAATTTTCAATCCATCGGAATTTTTTCCTTTAATTATTGTCCTTTTTCTAAAATTTTAAATTTTTTATTTAATTTAACATAAAATATTTTGTTTCAATTTTTTGTATAGAAAAATCAATAGATTTTTAATTTTTTTTTTTTTTGTCTTATTGGAACTTTCTTTCTTTTTAAATTACTTGATTTCTTTTTATGCCAATTTGATTGTTCACTTTAATTTTACGTAAAGTAATTTGTTTAGCTTTTATTTACAAAAAGTGCATTTTTTGTATAGCTTTCTTAATTTTGCCGCGAAAAAAGATCTAACCTGAACAACTAATCTTAAGTCCATGTATTGTGCGCAGGTTTTTAAAACTTTTAACATTACTCATACAATTAAAAATACGAGCATTGGGAACTAGCCGGTCCAAATTTGAAGAAGAAATATCATTTTGTTTATTTATAAGCGACCGAAATGCAAAAACTAACGCATGTCGGCTCCAGATGCAGGTAGATCATATTCTTTATTTTAAATGTAGATTTCTCATCTACATTCATAATTCTTTACTGTTTTTGGTTTCACAAAAAATCCAGAATTATTTGAATTTGTATTGACTACAATTGCGAAAATTAAAAACAAATTCCAAAAAAGTTTAAATTAAAAAAACTTCTTAATTGCATTGCATAATATGTTCGAACCCCTACAATTAAAAAAAATTGCACTTCTACGAGCCGACGCATTTAAACATTATCAATTGAAATTTCGAAATACATTTTTTTATTTTTAGACGTTTATTTTCCAACGTAAATGAATTTAGTGTAATTCAGATATATACCTGATATTAATATCAAATATGAAACTAACTCAATTATTTATAATAAACAAGAGAACCATAAATACAGTATTGCCAAATCTATTGGTTCAGCTTGATGCTAAAAATATTTATATTTGTATATCACTATATACAGATTTCAAAACAGCGCCACAACCTAATGCGGACAAACCTCGAACTGGAAAACATATCTTTCTATCAAACCTGAACCATCATAAAACGTGCAATACCAAACATCCCGCGCTAAAAGTTAATGGCAGACAAGCAGCCAATCTTAAGCTTACAGAAAAAGATGTCATCAATAATGGGCGGGGACGTTATGAACAAGTTTATTGAGGAAAACAAACCTGAACCACATATATGGTTCAGGTACGTCGGGCTGGTTCAGAATGGTGTATAAAAAATCATATTTCTGGTTCAGCTTTATACCATTTCTGTAAATATATATATATATATATATATATATATATATATATATATATATATATATATATATATATATATATATATACATATATATATATATATACACCAGCGCACCAGTGCTCACCACATCCACCAATCCTACTATAAATACCTCACCTCAACCCACAACTCGTCAGTTCTCTCTAAGAACTGAGATTGAGATCTTAGAGACGAACCAAGGTTCGACCTGGGGAGTAGGCAGATTGAGGCCCCGGACTCGAACCATTCCTTACCCTTCCTAGACTTCCTATATACCTTTATATTATCGATTCTTCTTTCTTTTTCTCTTGAAAATGGCTCCAAAGTGGGAGCCGAAACGTCGAGACTCCAATAATCTCAGACGCGGTTCAACCCGTGAATCTAGTATTTTTCATATATATATATATATATATATATATATATATATATATATATATATATATATATATATATATATATATATATATATATATATATATATATATATATACATGCCTAACACATAGATACGCCTCCAATTATAAGGGTACCAACAGTGTTACCTCTGGGTACCTCCAAAAAGTGGAGGCGAAAACGAATGCACGTGTATATATGGTTTAAAATGATATTTACCATTCATATGTCACGTACACGGATTTCAGCATGGAGTCGAAAATGACCCTTACGTCTCTACACATATACACTTTAGTATACATCATCTCGCATTAGAGGGCGATACTGTTTTTATACTAGATGCGCTGAAATGTATCGGCCAGTGGTATCGCCTCCTTATACTTACAGTGCGTCTTTGCCTCATAATACTGGCAACGCTGTACGTAGTGGATATATTTTATTAAGATTTGAATATAGAATAAGACTCTAGCATATCCTGCGGGCATATTAAGTCGGTAATCAGCTTTTAGTCATTTATCACTATTAATGGAACTGTTTGTCTGCAGGAATTTTATTATTTTAATTTGTTTTAGGTTTAATAATAAGTGCTATGTGCACTTTCGGATTAAATCGGTCCATAGCTTCTTGTAAAATTTTAACAATTTATTTTTCAACATTGAAATTTTCTGCTATTTTCCTTTTATCTCCGGTCCTAGTAATTGTCTCGCAAAAATAAAAATACCAGGTTGTTCGCAATAAAACTTTGAATAAGACTAAGCTTATGAAAAAACTTTATAATGATTTGTTAATTTAAAAAAAAATAACCACAAAAAATTGCATTTCTTTAGAATTCAAGAAATAGAACGTAATAATGCATCTATTTTAACGAAAGTTGGTGAAACTATGCCCTTTATTGAAATAAGTTTGATACCAAATTTTAGCGCAAAATATTTGTCCAATGGCCAAGACCAATAAAAATTTTCAAATTTTCATCTCTTACTGTTTAAGTGAATCGACTCTTAGGAGGACAGTTTTTTTAAAATGTAGGTTTTTATAGTGGTATTATAGTCTATGTAATGAAGGCAAAAATAGTGTAAATATTTCGTGCAAAGACGAGATTATCTTTTCCCTCCGTTTTCGAGGGTGCTGATCACGATGGAAGTGGTGGGAGAAGTTTTTGACCACCGCAACCACCTGAAACGGCCTTTTATGGGGATCCCTTTATGTTTTCATATATAAACGTGGGGATTGATTTATCGACGGGTTATACTTGAAATAACATGGAAGGGGGTTATAGAGTAGAGTAAAATTGTACGTTTAAACCGTTTTTTTTTTAAATTTGTTTATGAATTTAAAAATAATGATTATAAACAAATTCGAATGACTGAATTCTTTGATCAAACCAAAAACAACAAGCAAAAAAAAAAGAAATGAAATATTTAACATTTTTCTAAAAAATTTAATCTATTTGCAGTTGGGGCCGAGATACGTCAGTTTTTACATTTAGGTCACTTATACAATTAAACTGATTGTTCTCCAATGCTTATATTGTCTCTGCTATTTGAAAATAATCCAAAACTACAATTTTTTGTAACTTCCTTAATTCCTGTCGCGAAAAGGGAAAAAAGGAAAACCAACCTAACCTGAACGTCTATCCTTGTGTACATTTTTAAAACTTTTAATATTACTGATGCAATAAAAAAAAAATCAGGATCTGGATTTAAACACGAGACGTCCGCATGTTGGAATAAAAAGCGCTCGTCCAAGTCCAACAAAACTTTATTATTTATTTCTTACATCTGACGACTAAGGTCTGATTTTTAAACACATAATATAATGTTTATACCTATTTGGTGTTATTATCGGATCTCTAACATAATCGCGCAAGATCTAACTTTCGGACATCTATACACTATCTATGCTTCTGGATTATTTTCAACTAGCTGAGGCAAAAATATAAGTATTGAATAATAACTAGTTTAAATTTTAAGAAATATCGATTTGCTTATTTATAAGTAACTGAGACGCAAAAACTGACGTATCTCAGTCCCAAATGCAATTAGATCATTATTACTGCTACATCCAGTGGAAGTATAGTAACGAAAACAAAATTTTGAAGATGTTTATTGTTCAAATCGGCTTAAAATGTCATAAAATGTCGAGATTTTAAGTTTGAGCGAAAACAAATTTCAGTCTGTCCTGTCTGTAACTTATTTTGTGTGCACGATTACTCTGGAACCGTTTAAGATATTGACTTGAAATTTGGTAAAGTGATCTGGAACTAGATTATACTTTCATCTTATTCCGGTGAAGGATTAGGGAGTAAATTGATAAATCAAGCAGGTAAGAGTCCATAAAATTGGTATTTAGTATATACAAGACAAGCTTAAGGTCTTAAAAAGTTTCTGGCATTAGCTACCCCCCATTAACACCCCCCACCCCATTATTAGAGGAGGTGAATAAAATTGTAATTTAGTGTGTGTACAAGATTCAAAAACCTCAAAATTCTTTTTTTTTACTTTATTCACCCTCACTACCACTCTACCGCCCCTCTATCTATCATCACCACCACCTCTACCGATGTGGGATATCGTTTTATGAGTTTTTGGGGTAGTCGATTTCAATTATTATATTACTAAAGTTTCATAAACAATTATTTCCATATACATATTTTTTCTTTGTGAGAGACTTGGATGGAAAATCTGGATGTGGAAGTAGTGATTCCTTGGGTAGCGGTTTTTCATTTAATGAAAAAGGTTAGATATTTTATCAATTTTTATAATTTATTTGCTATTTTTGGTTTGATAAAAAATCCTTAAGTTATCTGAATTTGTTTATAACTATAATTTTGAAAATTATAAACAAATTTCAAAAATACGGTTTAAATGAATATAATATGTTTTTTCTTAATACCATTGTAAATAGGTACATGTAAAAACCGCTGCCCAAGGAATCACTACTTCCACATCCAGATTTGCTATCCAAGTCTCTCACAACGAAAAATTTTTTATGGAACTTTAATAATATGATATTTGAAATCGTCCCCAAAAACCCATAAAACAATATCCCACATCGGTAGTGAGACGGGAGTAGTGATAGGGGTGGTAGTGGAGATGGATGAAGTAAAAAAAATATTTTGAAGCCATTGGTTCTAGTACACACTATATTAAAAATTTTTTCACCCCCTTTTATAATGGGGTGGGGGTAGTAATGGGTGTGGCTAATGCGAAAAATGTTTTGAGAGATTAGTTTCTCTTGTATGTACTAAATACCAATTTTATGTACTTTTACCTGCTTGATTTTCCTATTTATCCCCATTTACCCTAATTTACTCCCCAACCCTTCAACGGAATAAGATGAAAATATAATCTAGTTCCAGATTTTAAACGGTTCTAAAGTAATCTTGCGCACAAAAAATTTACGACAGACAGACCGAAAGACAGACAGAATTTTTTTCTGCTCAAACTTGAAATCTCGACGTTTCATGACATTCTAAGCCTATTTGAACAATAAAAATTAAAAAAAAAATTGTTGTTACTGTACTTCCTTCCTTGTCCAAGAAAGGCAATTTTTAATGGTTTTATCTTTATACAAATTAACAAATTGTCAAAATGTTTTTTGATACAGGGTGAGTCATGAGGAAATGTACATACTTCTACCGTAAGTAGAGGCACCGGAGACGAATACCATGTGACCATTAAAAAGTGTTTGTTCCCTTTCTTTACTATCATACAGAGCAATTTATAAATTTTATCCAAAAATTGTTTTGGTCATAACATTTTAACGGTTAATCCGATTTGCCCCATTTTTTACAACAATGTACACTGTTGCCTAACAACCATCATACATATCCAAAATTAAAAAAATTCAGGGACGGTTTCAAAAAAATTTGTTGGATTGCTTTGTATACGATAGCTCACCCTGTATATGATTTATCTAAAACTTGATATGAAATTTGTATAGGACACAAATAGGTAGTAAAACCTGAGTATTTGAAATTTTTGTCACACTCTCAACAAATTTTTTATTAACGATCAATTTTCAAGTCAAATGAAAAGTTTGGCAAAATGGAATATTTTAACGTATACTAATATTTATTAATACAAAAATTTAGCTAAAAAAACAATAATATCTACATAACTCGTGCCTAGGTTTAATAAGTACCATCATTTTATTAAATTTCCAGGTCAGGTCTTAAAAATGTGGCTGATGTGGTTCATCTAAAAAGTTGCCTCTGTATGTGATTTCTCCAATTAGTCAAATTGCTTCCAAAAAGGACAGAAATGAATAGTCTAATTTGTGTTATCTAACTTTCCCCCATTTAAAGTGCCCAACCTAAATATTCAGTAAGATTAATTTTAACGATAACTGTAAATTTTTCGAAATATTTTTAAAAGCAATGCAAGCATTGAATTTAAAATAAATGCAACATACGGATCTACGTCCTTTAGTGCTTGTTAATTATGCAGATAATTCCATTTTATTTAATTTTCAAGCAATGAAAATATCAAATTGTCACAGACGTCTATGATCTCCATAAATTCAACAAAAATGGGTGCATAATGTCTGAAAATTAAATAAAATGGAAGTGCCTACATAATAACAAGCACTAAAGGACGTAGATCCGTATGTTGTATTTATTTTAAATTCAATGCTTGCATTGAACAGGATGGTTTTTAAAAATATTTGGCTACTTATTTCTGTCCTTTTTGGAAGCAATTTGACTAATTGGAGAAATTACATACAGAGGCAACTTTTTAGATAAACCACATCAGCCACATTTGTAAGACCTGGCCTGGAAATTGATTAAAATGATGGTACTTATTAAACCTAGGCACGAGTTATGTAGATATATATTTTTTTTAGCTAAATTTTTGTATTAATAAATATTAGTATACAATAAAATATTCCATTTTGCCAAACTTTTCAATTGACTTGAAAATTGATCGTTAATAAAAAAAATTGTTGAGAGTGTGACAAAAATTTCAAATACTCAGGTTTTACCACCTATTTGTGTCCTATACAAATTTCATAAGTTTTAGATAAATCATATACAAGGTGAACTATCGTATACGAAGCAATCCAACAAATTTTTTTGAAACCGTCCCTGGATTTTTTAAATTTTGGATATGTATGATGGTTGTTAGGCAACAGTGTACATTGTTGTATAAAATGAGGCAAATCGGATTAACCGTTAAAATGTTATGACCAAAACAATTTTTGGACAAAATTCATAAATCACTCTGTATGATAGTAAAGAAAGGGAACAAACACTTTTTAATGGTCACTTGGTATTCGTCTTAGGTGCTTCTACTTAGGGTAGAAGTATGTACAGTTCCTCATGACTCATCCTGTATATCTAGTTTCATTTATAATTTTATCCCGAGATGATAAGGAAAGTAGCCGTAATTGTTTAAATTTTAAATGAAGCAATGAACAGATCTAATCCAAAACTTCTCATGCCACTTGTTATTACACCTGGAAGAAATTAATACAATAAAATTAGTGTAGCCAGAGAATTTCCATTTTGACTTCACTATATTAAGAACAAATAAAGCTTTTTAAAGTATATTTTCCATTTCATTTTCCAAAAATCACTGGTTTTCGAGATATTTGAACTTCAATGTAATTTTTCAAGTAACAAAAATTGCATTTTTTATTCATATCTACAATTTACAGTGTAAATTTAGTCGAACATACAACATAAACATGACGTAAAAACCGCTGCCCAAGGAATCACTACTTCCACATCCAGATTTCCTTTCCTGTCTAAGCCACTCTCAACGAAAAAATTTTGTATGTGGAAATAATCGTTTATGGAACTTTAATAATATAATATAATATTTGAAATCATCTACCCCAAAAACCCATAAAACGATACCCACATCGGTAGTGGGGTGGGGGTGGTGATAGGGGGTGGTAGTGGGGGTAGATGAAGTAAAAAAATATTTTGAGGTTTCTGGTTCTTGTACACAAACTAAACCACAATTTTTTTTTCATCCCCTTTAATAATGAGGTGGGGGTGGTAATGGGGGTGGCTAATGCCAAAATTTTTTTTGAGACCTTAGCTTCTCTTGTATATACTAAATACCAATTTTAGTGACTCTTACCTGCTTGATTTACCTATTTACCCTCAATTTACCCTCCAACCCTTCGACGGAACAAGATGAAAATATAATCTAGTTCTAGATCTCGTTAAAGTACATATGTGTACCAAATTTCAAGTCAATATCTCAAACGGTTCCAGAGTAAACGTGCGCACAAAAAAAAATTACAGACCGACAGACAGACCGGCAGACAGAAATTTTTTTTTCGCTCAAACTTAAAATCTCGACGTTTCATGATATTCTAAGCCTATTTGAACATTAAAATTTTTTTAAAAATTGTTTGTCGTTACTATACTTCCACTGGATGTGAAAGTAAAATTAGGCAATAAGCAGAAATGTCAAAATCTTTAATTTCCAAATAGCGGTTGCAGAACCACCTTTGTTTTACTTGAAAAAAAAAAGTTATTTTGTGTTTTGAAATAAATGTTTCATTGGCATCTAAATCAGCCTGATTCTCTATGAAGAATGTCCCAAAGGACTATCGTCTAAAATGTATTTTAAAACAGTTATGACTATTTTTATATTTAAGAAAATTAGATTGAAGTTCATATATCTCGAGAACCAGTGACTTTTCGAAAATTGTTCGTATTATAAAAGTTGCTCAGAATGTAATGTTCCATCACTTGTACCTCATTTCAACGATCCTTAGAACAAATAATTTCTTTGCGTCGCAATGCCATCTCAATACCTCAATTTGTAAAATGGCCGTTTTTTTCTCAGAACTAATATCATTTATTTATTCTAGTGAACACCTTTTACAGAATTCAAACATCTTTTTTATTTATTGAGAAAATGGCACCGGGAGTTTTAAGTGGGACACCTTGTATATTAAACTATAAATGGAGATAAATAGGAGTCCATAAAATTAGAATTTAGTATATGTATGAGAAGTCGAGGTCTCAAATATAGTGGGAGTTGGGGTGGCTGATTAAAAAAAAAAAATGAAACATTGACTTCTCGTACATAGACTAAATCACAATTTTACAGACTCTTAATTGCTTGCTTTATCTATTTATCCACATTTATTTTCAAATCCTCCATCGCAATAAGATCAAAATATAATCTATAGTTCCAGATCTCGTTATAATGTACCAAATTTCAAGTCAATATCAGAAACCGTTCCAGAGTAATCGTGCGCACAGAAAAGACACATACATTTTTTTAGCTCAAACTTAAAATCTCGACGTTTTATATGTATCGTTACGTAAACATTTAGCTAGTGCACTAAATGAGATGATATTCAAAGCAAGTTATAATTTTATTATTATCTCTATTCTCTGTTTTCTATCTATATGTTCAGAGAACGAATCACATCTCCGGATAATTCTATATTTTCGAGGTCTTTCTCTTGAGGTAAATGTGTTGAAGTCGTCTCTCCCATCTTGCTTTATAATTTTGGTTGATCATGCTTAAAATTTTGTCACTTCTAAAAGTATTGCAATGAAAACGTATTGTAAATAATCAGTATATGCCATACTAGTTTCTGATTCTTACCTGGCTTGAATTTTAAGGAAAAATATCAAATTATCAATTATAATAAATACATTCTCGCCAAGAAATAACTGGTATTCTTTATTTTCAAACAAAAATAATATCTACAACCAAATAACACATTTTCAACTACATACAATTGGCAACGTTGTCAGAGGCGAACACAACTCTTAGGCATATCGTAATTATACAAATGGAGTCAAAATTGTATTTTAGACATTGGGATGCGAAAGATTGTGGTTGACTGGATAAAATTCGTATAAAATGTGTATGAGAAAATGAAAAAAAAATCCTTTATCCCTCTCATCACGAGCATATATATATATATGCTCGGATAGGTTTCCGCGGTTGTCTGTATGAAAAATACTAGGTTCACGGGTTGAACCGCGTCTGAGATTATTGGAGTCTCGACGTTTCAGCTCCCACTTTGGAGCCATTTTCAAGAGAAAAAGAAAGAATAATCGATAATATAATGGTATAGAGGAAGTTTAGGAAGGGTAAGGAATGGTTCGAGTCCGGGGCCTCAATCTGCCTACTCCCCAGGTCGAACCTTGGTTCGTCTCTAAGATCTCAATCTCAGTTCTTAGAGAGAACTTTTTATATATAGTGAATATATGAATATATATAGTGAACCAAATGACCAATCTTGACGACAAAATGACGTCATTTTAATGACGTCATTTTAATGACGTCAAAATAATGACCTAAAAGAAACGTGTATTTGACGTCTTCATGATGACGTCAGAATTACGTTTTAAATATCACGTCTATGGTACATAATTTATTAATGACGTCAAAATAATGACCTAAAAGAAACGTGTATTTGACGTCTTCGTGATGACGTCAAAAATACGTTTTAAATATCATGTCTCTGGTACGTCATTTATTGGGACAATGACGTCGGCGACGAAAAATCACCTTTAAAAGACGTCATAATGACGTCACCCTGCTACCTGGGTATGGAACGATCGATTTTCTTCTTTTCTAAACTGCTTTCTGCAAACGGCACAGCACTTAACCATTTTGCACTAAATATATTGTCACTAAACTGTGTAAATATGAATAGAGAATATTATTTAGGTATTAAGCAAATCACAACTTAAAATAAAAAGACTTCTTCGCCACATTTTGATCGAAAAACATGAAAAACACTTATTAACATTAATGGCGGACACTGTCAAAAGTGTTAAACCGAGATTATGATAATCGAACTTACCGATCGTGCCCGACTCGGCTGCGAATAGATCGACTAGCCAATCAAGAACTTATGGGAAGAAGTGCCTTAGATTGTAACTATCTCAGCAACATACAAACTAGTACAATTATGTATCTAGATATAAGTTCTTTAATCGGAGATAGTCTCTAAATGAACACTACTTATTGAGTTCGTGGTGCATGCAGTACTATGATTAAAAGTTTGGGAATTATTTTGACTGATGCTATCATACTTTCTTGTAAATCCGAAGAATTTGTTGGTAAGCTCTGGTTCAACTGTAATAACTGTGTCTGATTTATATCATCAGTATTATGGCCTAATAGAGTTTTAGAGTTCTATTAATTTCTCTATGAAGCTGCGCCAGTACCAGTAGTATTTCTTTCCCTTTTTCTTTTCATTTTAGTAAGAAAATGTACAAGTGGTGTGATGCCCTGTTAAATTTTCCCTATAAAAAAGATTAATTGCAGGTATATACATAAAGAATATTCCAGGAATATGCTGTGAGCACGTATATATTCTAAGAATATTCCATAATTATTCGGAATATATATATATATATATTCTTCTTGGTACATTTACAGATTATTCTTAGAATATCTGGTGCTGTCTGGGGTCTAGTTTCACCAGTTTAAGCATACACCGTACACGCTGCTTCCAGCTACATGCAGCCGTCACCGGCTTTGATATCTAATAACTAATTAAAGGTTAGTGCGCTAGCGTCAATTTAAAGTGGGCGCTAGCTCTCCCCTACCAAACTGTAATCAAAATATATTTTTTTTAAGACATGAAGGCTTGTTAACCCTGTCAAAAAATCCTTATAAAAACTTATTTAAAAAAATGTATAAGTTTTTATAATTTTTGATGTGTGTATTTAAAATGTGTTTTAACTGTAAATTCTCATATGGTATCTACCCGTATTGATGAGTATTTATAGTATATTTAATTATAAGTTTTTATAGGTTTTTACAGTGTTTTGAATATAAATTCCCATATATCTATTAGTATTGATGAGTTTTCATAATACATGTAATTAAAAGTTTCTATAGGTTTTTATAGGTTTGTATAGTGTTCTGAATGTAAATTTCCCATATAAATTCTATTAGTATTAATAGGTTTTTTTTACAGATTTTGGTTGTGATTTGAAATAATATATTTTTAATGCTAAATCCCATAAACTTACATAGGTAAGTAAATATTATTTACTTACTATTAATATTTCAAATATCAATAGTAATATAGTGGTAAACACTAAATACTGCAAAAGTCCTCTTGTTTCCTCTAGCGTTCTAGCCTAAACGCAGTTAATAAGGTAGCAGTAAAAGATACTGCTTTACTTTCAATTTAACAAGCCCACGCTAGTTTCTTAGGTCACATTAGATTAGATATGAATTAGCGACATGTATAACAGCTCCCTCTACTGGAGGCTGGAGTATGTAACACTAAACTTTCATAAGTTTTAATTATGTGTGTGTGTGTTTTAAATGTACATTCCTCGTATGAAACCTATTAGTATACGTTAAGTTTTTATAGTATTTGAAATACAACGTTTTTTTATAAGTTCTAAATGTGGTCTGATGTGCGGTTATTTGAAATGTGTTTTTAATGTGAATTCCTTGCCTGAGGTCTATCAGCATTTGCATATATTAATAGGAAATGCGAAGTTTTTGTAATATTTGCTGCGTACAATGGGTTTTTAACGTAAGTCTATCAGTAGTTATATGTATTAGTATATTTAAGTTTTTATAGTATTTGAAATACAAAGTTTTTTATAAAGTTCTGAATATGGTTTGATGTGGCTATTTGAGATGTGTTTTTAATGTAAATTCCTTACCTGAGGTCTATCAGCATTTGCACATGTTAATAGGAAATACGAAGGTTTTATAAGATTTGCTGCGTACAATGGGTTTTTAATGTAAATTTCCTATATGGAGTCTATCAGTAGTTATACGTTTTCACGATAATTGAAAAGTGTTACAGGTATTTTATATGTATTTGAAAACTATTTTTAATGAAGATTCTCCATACGAGGCCTATCAGTATTATTAAGTTCTTATATGGTGTTTGAAATACGAAGATCTTAAAGGTTCATATGTGTCTAAGTTCTTGAAGTATTTGAAATGTGTTTTGAATGTAAATTCTTTGCCTGAAGTCTATCAACACTTGCACTTCTTAATAATAAACACGAAGTTTTTATAAAATTCTATGAGAATATCCAATGGGGTTTTAAAGTAAATTCTCTGAATGAAGTCTATCAGTATATTTATAAGTATTTATGGTAATTAAATTGCGAAGTTTTATAGGTTTTTATATGAATTTGAAAGATATTAATGTAAACTCTCAGTACGAGGCCTATAAGTATTTATAAGTTTTTATGGCGTTTGAAACACGAAAATTTTATAGATTCTGTGAGTTTTTAATGTATATTCCTCGCTTGAGGTCTATTGTAAAACTTTTATGCTTTTATGGGAATAAGAGGGTTTTCTAAAATACAATATGTAAATACTTATAATGGATTTTAATCTTACAATTGATTTTAATGTAAATTATATGAAATCTATTGTATTAGTAAGTTTAGTTTAGTAAGTATTGTAACTTTTTTAGGTTGACTACTATTGAAATCCCATGAAAACTTTTCAAATTAATAGTTGTAAATAATACTTTTAAATGGGTGCACTGAGAAATCCTTATTAAATTATTATATAAAACTAAACTAATAATAACCCTTCAAATCTTATATATATTAATTATTTCTTATTAAATGTTATAAAATTCGTCTCTGGTTTCCTGATGAAACATTATTAGTACAATATAATACAAATATATCCTTATAAAAATGTATAAAATGTATAAAATGTCTGCTAGGAACTCCTTAGTATATCTTTTCAATTTCATTACTCTTCAGATCCCATAAAAAGCATCAAAAATATTCGATGTAATACCTTATTAACACTTTTTAATACGTATCCTTATAAATCCTCATTAAATTATTATATAAACTAAGCTGATAACAACCCCTCAGATCTTACAAAAACCATATACTCATTGTTTCTTATAAAAGATTACAGAACTCGTATTTGATTTTACTGATGAAACCTTTTCAGTTTCAACACTATTCAGATCCCATGAGAACTTATCAAATTAAAAGTTGTAATGCCATATAAAAACTGTTTTTAGTATAAACACTTATGGAAATATACCAATAACAACATGGGTATTCCAACTCAATTAAGACTCCTTTAGATACTTATTCATCCCAATATAATTTCTATATGGCAAAGTTAATGTACTGTATAAAACCTTATAAACCAGATAGGCTCTTATGGTTACCCATAAAAAATGTATTATTATCTATAAGTTTGAAATAGGATTTTTTGACAGGGAACCCCACACCTATCTACCCCCAGAGTGCGGCTCCAGAAAAGATGTGCGGCTCCAGAAAAGATGCTAGCTTTCTTACTGGGAGCGCTTGCCATTCTTTATAATTTAATACTATTTTAAAAAAATGTTTATTAATGTGACCAAAAAAGCGTTAACTTGCCCCCCCCCCCCCCCTTGAGATGCCGAGATGTGATTAATGCGGGGTAAGGGTTATTTTACTTATAGAGTACATTTAGTCCGAAATAAATTCCAATGCAAATAGGAACAATTTATTGAGCACACCAGTAATCTGTTAAGCGAATTCTATACATTCATAATATAATTATACACCTCCCTATTAGCACAAAAATGTAAATGTGCGATCGCATCTGTATAAATTATGATTAAGCAATCTATAAATAAATTATTGTTTTTGTATACTAATTTGTTTTCAATTTATTTATTTTTCAGATGCAAGGCAAAAGTTGAAAATTATTTAGTGCACGTCGGTATCTGCATATATTTAAGATGGGATCTCAAAAGTGCAGTGGAATAAACGTCATTAAGAGCTGTTTATATATGTTCCAGTTTATATTTTTGGTAAGCTTAACCTGGTAATATTATGGTATGAGTAAATTGTCTATTAATAATATATTTTGTTATGTTTTTTATTTAGCTTCTGTGTAGATAACTAGAATATAATACAAATATTATGGGAAAATATATTGTACGCAAAACAGAATGTGTAATTTCCCAATTTTTGGTATAGTTGACTTCGGATTTCTCCTACAAGTAAAAAATGTCGGCGTGTTTAATGGTAACTGAATCTTTGGTAAGGTGAAAGCTTTTACTACGTTTTCGTTTCGACAATATAAATGGCCAATAGTTTTAGTTAATTTTAAGAAATTTAGTAACAATTTGTCAAACCATTTTAGTGAAACATACAGGCAATCTATACAACAAACTATTTGATCTTTCGAACAAATTTGGCATTACTATTAAATAAAATTTCACTATTTATTGTTCTTTTAAATTTTGGTGTTTTATTCATAAATTAATTTTGGTTGACATAAGGTCACCTGGCGCTCAACAAAATAAAATTTTAAATAAATAAAAGGAAAGTATTATCCTTCAAGTTTCCACTTACATCACTCTGTTCGTCTGTTGAACCTACTCGAGACCCTGAGAAAGGGTTTAGTTCAAAAGTAAGTACCAATAAAATATTAAAACTGTATTAAAATATAGCAAAAATGTTACAAATATTTGGCGTGCAACGCGTGGCTGTTTAAAATTTAACTTACTAACGTAGGGTGAGTAAGGCGAACAGGGTGAATAAGAAAAGCAACAGTTATATTAAACAACAAACAAATATTGGCCAATTACAAATTTGACAAATTTTCAAACATTGCATTTATCTGAAAGGTTATTTATGGTAAATAAAATCAAAGTAAACAAAATATTTATTATTTAAAAACAAGGTTGGTATATACAAAAAGAATTACATAAAATAACTTATGAGACTACGGTCAAATAAGAAAACCGGAATGGCAGGAAACGACACAGAAGCTGGTACGTCAGCACAAACACAACACACACAACCAGAAGAGAACGTACAGCCAACCCAAGATTCTCGGCAAACAGAAGATACACAGCAAGATTCTGGTATGTTAACAGTTGATGGAAATGATGACAAACATGAACGCTCAGATGATTCAAAACAACTTGCGATCAGAAGAAAACAATATCAGATTGCAAGAAAAAATAACGGAAAGCTATATCAGATTGAGAAAAAACATAACAGAAAGGATAAACAAGTTAGAAGAAAACATAAATAGAAAGATGGATAAAAAAATTAAAAATTTTGAAGAAGACGCTATGGAATTAAGAAACAAAGTAAACAAATTTGAAGAAAAATGGGACACCATGGGACAAACCATAAGTATAGAGATAAATATGAGGGTAAGTGAGGTATCGGTAGAAATCCGCGAGGAAATGAGGAAAGAGGTAGAAATAAGAGTGGATGACAGTGTGAAAGAACTTCATGACAAAATTAACAATTAAGGGGGAAGTAGGAATTTTAACTTCAACAACCCTGGGGAAAACAGGAACTTTAACAATCAAGGGGGAAACAGAAACTTTTACAATCAACAAAGGGGAAACTTAAACAGAAATTTCAATAATAACCAAGGTGAGGACATGAACAGGAATTATAGAAGTAGGGAATTTTACCAAAATCAAAATTTTAATCCGCAAGAGGGAAATATGAACAGGAATTTTAATAATCAAGGGGGAGACGGAAACAAATATAATAACAATGTACAGTACCAACCAAGGTACAACAGTAATACTCAATTTAAAGGGCCAGAGAGAGTAAACATGAGGGGGGAAGTAAACAGCATTCGCCAAGACCCCAGGAAACAGGTTTGTTGGGAAAATGAAAACCCGCAATTTGAAAATGACATGAGGGACAGCAGAAGCTATGCACAGGTAGCAAACATAGGTATTGACAAGGAAAATGACTCTGCAAAATTCCAAGAAAACTTAAATAGGATAGAGACGATTGGGCAAATAAATGGTAGGCCTCCGGAACAGGATTTTTGATATTACAAAATTTAAACTTGCCTAGATGTGAAAATGGACGTACGCGAGAAAATATTGAATATGAGATTGGAAACGAACAAAATCTATTAAAAAATAATTGTACCATTTGTAACTATTGAGAAAAATGACACTCATCTAATAAGCTTAGGTAATACTGGCAAAAAAAAAAGAGGTGATAGATCAAAACAAATATGAATTATGGTATTGTATTAAGAGAGGACGTATCATCCGAAATAAGGATTAAAGAGGACTTAATAAAATAATTGCGGTAAAAAAAGCAGAGTTCCCAAGGTAAACAAGCTAAAAACGTACTCTTCGCCAATTTACTAAGCTTTTTATATATAATTGTTACACATTCTATAGGATACTCTTCGCAGTTTTCTTGTAAATAATGTTAGTTTTTGGACATCCTAAATTTTGTGATACCATCTTTGTTGTGAAAAAAATTGTATGAAAAAAAAAATGAAAAAAAAACATCCAACTTGTGGGATTCGAACACGGAACGTTTGGATTGCAACGCAAAAAAAAGCAAAAACATATATTATTCTTCATTTAAGTACAACTATGTGCCTTACCGGATCCTGTCCCGGAGCCAACCAAACAACCATGGCACGTAGTATCATGGTGAATGTAAGGATGGACGGGGCAGGTCCGGCTCGGCTTAACGGTTAACGGGGGGATTAGCTCTCCTGTTTGTTATAAACGAACTTAAAAACTAATAATAATATTAAAAATTGCTGTCTACGCAGAGACCTAAAGCTAATTAATTAACAAACTCTGACCATATGAGAGTTTACCTCTCACCGTCACTTCATTTGATTCAGTTTGTATAAGACTAGCAAGTTGACCACTATCATTTGTCTGTTCCATGACCTATGGCATACTGAGGAGAACATAATAAGTTCGAAACCGGTCTATGTCTGTTTAGGAACAGACGAATGATAGTTGGTTACTGATCACGATTTGAAGGTGTAATTCAATGCAGGTCGGGGTATTTGCCCGCTGAGTAGTTGTTTCCTTCAAATCTTAATTCATAAACAGTGAGTATAGCCCACTAAGGCTAGAGGTCGCCGTTCTTGGTACTTGCAGAAAAGCAAGTCGCTATACGCCAGTGACATTTGTCCGACGTATAGTAGCATCTGACCATATGAGAGTTTACCTCTCACCGTCACTTCATTTGATTCAGTTTGTATAAGACTAGCAAGTTGACCACTATCATTTGTCTGTTCCATGACCTATGGCATACTGAGGAGAACATAATAAGTTCGAAACCGGTCTATGTCTGGTTAGGAACAAACGAATGATAGTTGGTTACTGATCACGATTTGAAGGTGTAATTCAATGCAGGTCGGGGTATTTGCCCGCTGAGTAGTTGTTTCCTTCAAATCTTATTTCATATATATATATACAGTGTGTCTCACTTTTCACCACTACACCACAATATCTCGGGCATTTGTTGATCGATTTGGATCAAATTTGGTATACTTTTTTTGCTTCAGATTGTGATCAAAAAGTTATTTAAATTTTTTTTTTTTCGAAATTAAATACGCCTACTATGATCAAAAGAAATTTGCAAAAATTGGGAATTTATATTAGCGATTGTTTTTACAGAATCTTGTTCGGCATGACCTAAAACCCCTGTATACCAAATTTCGTTAAAAAATATTCATTCCTTTAAAAAAAAATCATATCTAAGATTTCAATAATAATCACCCTACTATTCGAGTTATTTATTGTCGGATATTTACATAACTTGGCAGTCGTGTACTAAAGACGCTAATTAAGCATTAGGATACATTTTTTATCCAAAACACTATTATGAAATGAATATTTGAAAAAGTGTAGCTATTTTTTAAAATACTTAGAACTCAGCATACCAATATCTTTGTTAACATGGAGTGCTTTGGAATAGATTTGACAATTGCATCGAATGTCAAATTAAACTTAAACATGGCTGCACAACAATTAACTATTGCTGATAAAATTGAAATAATAAGAATTGTCAAATCCATTCCAAAGCACTCCATGTTAACAAAGATATTGGTATGCCGAGTTCTAAGTACTTTAAAAAAATAGCCACCATTTTTCAAATATTCATTTCATAATAGTGTTTTGGATAAAAAATGTGTCCTAATGCTTAATTAGCGTCATTACTACACCACTACCAAGTTATGTAAATATCCGACAATAAATAACTCGAATAGTAGGGTGATTATTATTGAAATCTTAGATATGATTTTATTGTAGAGGAATGAATATTATTCAACGAAATTTGGTATACAGAGGTTTTAGGTCATGCCGAACAAGATTCTGCAAAAACAAAAACCCTATCTCAATCGCTAATATAAATTCCTAATTTTTGCCAATTTTCTCTGATCATAGTAGGCGTATTTAATTTCGAAAAAAAAATTTTTAAATGACTTTTTAATTACAATATGAAGCCAAAGAAGTATACCAAATTTGATCTAAATTTATCAACAAATGGCCGAGATATTGGGGTGTAGTGATGAAAAGTGAGACACACTGTATATATACCCACTAAACAATGCATTATTACTTTAATAGAACCTCAATATTACAAAGTTACATGTAATGTTATGTAAAACAGATCATGAACAGTGTCGTAATGTTGCTACAAAGTAATTTGTCATACTATTAAATGTTACTCTGTTACATTGTTAAAAAGGTAACATTGTGAAAATATTACTTAATGTTCATAACATATTGACGTAATAATTTATCAATATAACTTGCCACATTACATACTTATTTAACGTGACTGTTGTTTCTTGGGCAGAAAAACCAATTTTTAAAAAACAAGAAGAAAACTTTATTTCACAAATTGGAGTACTTTATTATAACGCGTACAGCTTAAGACTAACTTAATGAATCGAATTATAATGAAAGGTAGAAAATGCTATATTTGCAATTCTGCAACCTATTTACTTATCTATTATGAGTGAGTCCCTTATCCTTTAATAAATAAACAATGGGGCATTATATAACTCCTCCATCCTTAAGAGAAAAATTTAAGTCTTTATGAAATAAATTTAAATTTTGATTTCATTACTTTCTATTGTTCCTGTTTTCTTTTTCAAATTCAATTTTCTTTTACTTATTAAAGGATTTACAAATTTTCTTACAATAAAATATATAATTACCAAGCTTAAAATTAAATACAAGATTATTGTGCTTATGCTAATATTTCTAGTGAAGGTTTGGACATTTATGTCTTCGGCCCTAACCCTTTGTAATTCTAGTTTAGACTCTAAGTCTCGCAATTTATCCGTATTTATTTGATTCAAGTTTAAATCACTAAAATTAATTTTATTATCCGTTAAATTTAACTTTACTTCAATGTTTGGGATGTCGATGTCATTGACTAGTATTGGTTTTAACTTTCTGGTTTTTAATTTATAGTTTTTAATTTGAACGTAACAATCTGTGTCAAGTTCAATCAAATAGCTACGTGAATATAAATTTCTGTTATTTTTTATTTTATTACAGGTTTCAGTAACAATTAAAGTTTCAGGTATTATTGCAATATAATTAGCGTCATTTATTTTATAAACTAGTGGTAATTTTATATTAATTTGGTTTATATTACAGGTTGAAACTGTTTTGGAATACTTGATGATTTCTAATTCACAATTTAAGTTATTGTCTATTCTATTTTTAATCTCATTTTTGCAAATAAATTCTTTGTTTGGAAATTCTGTACATTTATTATTCATTTCTAGAAAATACATATCATTAATAGCTAAGAACTTTGTTTTTGGTATTATTATTACATAGGTGTTATTAATTTTAACTGGGAATGGGTACAATTCGTAATATTGGTAGTTTATAGGTTCTACAAGAGGTAGTTCCAATATAAATGTTATTTCCATACCTTCTTGGAAGCTTTTTATTTCAATTAGTTTTTCCAATTTTAAAATATTTTCTAATTTGTTTTCAAAAGGCAAATTATAAGGTTCTATGTAATTTTCAATAGTTTTAATCTCTTGAGAGAAAATAACCGGATTTATTATAGAATTATGTAGGGTATTTAATTTCGCAAATGTGATAGCTGTTTCTATTCTTTCTAGAGTATCATATATAATCTGATAAGTGAACATTATTTGATTTAATATAGTGAAAGTTAAGAAGTATTGATAGTTACTCATCTCTTGTATTTTAGTGTTTCGTGATTCAAGGATTAGTTGGTTATGTGAGATATTTTTTGCTATTTCGTCGAAGTTTTGTATTGATACATTCATTAGTGAAATTTGGTCAGATATAATGTTTTTAATTTTATTTTGATTTCCTTGAAGGTTTTTTATTTGTTCATTATATTTTCTAGCATCTTCTTGATCTAGATTACCGGTAAGGCATTTTATTATTGAGCCTAGTCCATCGATTAGTCCGCGTCTTTTTCTTAATTTTAATTCGGGTATGAGCTGAATAATTTGATCTTTGATTTTATTCTCAAGGGTGTTAATTACATTATAGGAATTAAAATATTCTTTTTTATGATCTGTATTGTTTTCTAGAGAAAGTTTGATTATATCGAATTTACCTTTCAATATAGTGAATTCTTCTATAATTGGTTGTAAGTTGAAAGTCTGTGTAAATGTCCAATGGTCTGAGGATAGTTTGGTGGTACCAAGGGTGATGGGTAATACTCCTGGGTTGTTTTTATGTAGGTGATAGCTGGGCATACCTATTGTGATGCAGAGGGTGCGCCATCTGGAATAGGTTGTTCTCGTATCATTAATTCTTTACAATGAACTATTGCTATTTTCTTTGTTTTTATATTTTGTACTTTTACTTTGTTGTTTTCTAATATTTGCGTTATTTTGTAAGGACCGATAAATCTATTTTTGTCTTTTAAACGTGCGTTTGAATTTTTTCGATATACGATTTGATTCAGTATGAATGGTTTAGGATTCACATTTTCATTAATTTTCTTAATTACTCTGTTTTTTGATATGACAGCCTTGTCTTTCAGGTCTGTATAAAGACTATCCATTTTATCTTTATGTGATGAAATGTATTCAGAATAAAAGTTCTGAGGGATAAGATCAAATGGGTCTCTCAAATTTGTATGACCAAATGTGATTTCGAAGGGTGTATAGTTTGTTGCAGAGTGTCTACTATTATTATAGGCAATGATTGCATAAGGCAAAATGTCTTCGAGGGTGTCTTGCGGATGTTTGTTTTTAAATAACCTTAAATGTTCTAAAAGCGTAGAATGAAATCTTTCGATGGGAGAATTTGATTCGTGATGCAAAGGTGTTGTAAAATGTATATTAATTTTATGCGTTTTCAATAACTCTTTAATTACTTCATTTTTAAATTCTTTTCCATTATCTGACACTATTTTTTCTGGTATACCATATGTTGAAAAGTATTTTACTAAGGCGTCTGTTATAGATTTAGATGTTTTTGTCACAATATAAGCTTGTGCAAGTTTACTGAACTTATCTATTATTGTTAGTACTGATTGACTTTGATAATAGAATAAATCGATATGTATTATTTGAAATGGTTTACTTGGGGTTTCCGTTAGACATAAAGTTGTTTGAGTTGGGTTTCGATTATATTTAGCTTTTTGGCAAATGTCGCAATTATTTATGTATTCGATAATGTCTTGTTTCATATTTTTCCAATAGTAGTTTGCTTTTAGTTTTTCATGGGTTTCATTAATTCCTCTGTGATTTGTCTTTCCTTCGTGCTGATACTTCACAAACATTAATCTTTCAGTTTTGTCTGACACATTATTAACTAAACTGGTACATATTACTAATTTTAAATTTCGAAAATATTCGTTAACTACTTCGTTGAATAATGTTATAAAATTTTTGTTAATAAAGTATAGGTAAGTAGTTGCGTTCGGGGTTGCATGTTCTTTTAGAACGTCGATTATATCTTTTTTATTATTTGGAAAAATATTAAAATATTTTATTTTGTTGCCGTCTATGTTATCTTCGCGATATTTATTATTTGGATGAGGTCCTCTGTCGATAATGATTTGTAATGGTTTATTATTAATTATTTCGTCTAATATAGGAATAATTTTAATCTGTCCGTTTGTACTTGTGTGTACGGTATTTTCTGGATTTTCTATTCGAATGTTTTGTCTTATAATGACGTTTGGTTGATTTTCTTGTAACGTTTCTGGTGCTGTATCTGTGGAGCTTCTTATTGTTACATTTTCTTGCGGTACCTCTGATGCTGTGTCAGTAGAGCTTGTTGATATATTTTCTTGTTGTGCCTCTGGTGCTGTGTCGGTAGAGCTTCTTATTAGTATTTCTTCGTTATTTGAAGGTGGTACTTGATTATTTAATTGTTCCAAATATTCGATTACATCGAAATTTATATTTCCTGGATTATTCGTGATGGATTCAGTTTCATGAATATTTAAGGGTATTTGTTCTGTTTGGGTTATTAAAATATTGTTTGATAAGTCTATTTTAGCATTAAGTTGTTGTAGTAAATCAAGTCCAATAAGACCGTCGTAGTTAGTTGAAAAATCGAAAATATAGAACTTATACATTTGATTTGAGTTTACGTTGAACATTAGGTTGATTGGAATATTTATTACTTCGTCATGAATTGATGCTGCATGCGCGGTTTTTACTTGAAAGGTTTCCTTTTGAATATATTCAGATAAATATTCAAATGCTAAAGCTCGCGATACAAAACTACGTGTACTACCTGTATCTAAGAGAAATTTATAGTTGAGATTTGGAAAATAGAAATAGGGAAGGTCTTGGGATATATTATTAAGTATTATCGTGTTTAAATCTTTTTGGTTTTTGTTGGAAAGTTGGTAAAAATGTTGGCTTTGTTCAAAGTTGACTTGGTTTAAAGAGTCCATAACTGGATATTGGTTTTGATAATAAAAGTCATCATAATAAGGTTCAAACTCAGTAGGGTACGATGAATGGAATTGTGGATAATTCAGGGGTAACAGTTCTTGTTGTTCTTCCTGTTCAAAATTATAAGTATTGTTTTCTTGATATTGCAAATTTTCTAACGTTTGTGGGTTAACATCGGGATTAGTGGTATAATCCTCTGTGTTTTCGACGACTTGGGTAAATAATTCTCTAGCCTTAAAATTTTGATTATGTGGAGCTTTAGTGGTACCAGAAGAGGTATCCATGGGGGTTGATTTTGGTTGAAATCTCGCTACATTCGAGTTTGGCTTAAATACGTTAGTGCGTGGTCTTGACCAGTTATTTTGGAAATTTGCATTTGGGGTAAAAGAATTTCTTTGTGCCTGGTTATGGAAATTATTTTGAAAAGGTGGTCTAAAAGATGGCATAGGAGCATTGGGCATTGGGTATCTTTTTTGTTGAAAATTATTGTATTGAGTATTCGGATGTCCGAAGTAGGGTTGATTTCTTTGCATGAAAGGGTTAGCAACGGGTGGTTTGTAGAATGTTGGTTGTGGGTTTAGATTTGGTCTGTTCGTCTGTATGTTAGGTCTAAGAATTTTGTTTTGTGTTCTTTGCTTAAATTCGTTGTCAGCTTCTTCAGATTTCACTATAGTTATAGCCGCTTCGATAGTTTTTGGTTCTCTACATTTTGTAATAATTTGAATTTTTTCTGGTCAAGATTTATATAAGTTTTTAGGGTAATTTGTTCGTAATATTGAATTTTCACAAGTTTAGAACTATTCAGCTCGTTCGATTCATTTAATTTAGATATTAGTAAGCTACGTAACGTTTGGAGTTTTAGACCAAATTGTGCGAGAGTTTCGTTCCTATTTGGAGTGGTTGACATAAGGTCATTCATCAAACAATCGATGTTTCTACCGTCTGCAAATGTATCTTGCAAGTTTTGTTTAATAAGTAGCCATGTATTAAGTTCACTTCGTGGGCAAATAATATTGGCTGCATGTCCACGTAATTTACTTATAATCGTACTAATAATGCACTTATTTACTCGGTTATGAGGTGCTTTGTCATCTTGGAAAGCTACAATTAATTCTTCGCTAGCTCTTATAAATGATGGTAAAATGTGCTCATCGCCATTAAATGTAGGTATATTATCTGCGTAGTGCGTATAGTGAGTTATCCATTTTTTCGTTTAAAACTGGTGGAGCTTCAAAATTAAAGTTAAAGTTATTAAGTAGATCAGTTAATTCCTCCAGTTTTCAACGGTAATAGGATTTGAATACTTAACTAAACTTAACTAAACAGTTTAGAAGGAACTCAGAGCAATAAAGCTAGTTAAATACTAAAATTATAAAATTGGAAAGATTTTAAATAAATACACAATAGATTTTATACTGAAAATTATTAATCCAAATTTTTCAGATGCCGAAGGTGATGTGTTACTCTAGGAAATGTCTCCTCCAAGTTGTAGACGTTTCTTGAATTTTTGTTAAAAATATTTTTTTTTTGACAAAATTAACTTGAAAAATATTTTTCTCTACGAAATTACTATTATTTTATCAATTACAGTGATATCTATTAATTTCAGGAATAAATTATGAAATTTAATTTAAATTTGAAATTTGGCAAATTTGAATGTGCTATGATGCTGATGAAAATTTGTTTCCTTCCAACAGTAATAATGACTAGAATAAATGAACTTACATTAGCGTTGCAAAAAGTGCTGTTTTCATTTGAAAATTCCTTTCTTGCTTTCCTTAATTCTAGGTGGAAATATGGGTCCAAAGTGTAGTTCCCACTTCCGCTTCTTAATCCTAGGTTCTGTTGAGATTTGACCTGATTATCCAGCGATGATTTTCATTCATCAATCACAAGGGGTTGTGAAATAATATTCTTCTCAGAAAAATGGCTTCTGCTTCTGTAAAAGTTACTCAATTCACCTTTACTTTGTTTGTAGGTTACTCAGTTCACCTACCACTCACTTTTCACTAATTCGAACAATTTTCACTTGACGATTTTTGCGAAAACGTGTGTCCATATGTTGCTAAACGATAAAAATCGAAGGGAATCTTATTCATAGAACCCCGCAACTCATCCTACCGACTGCGCCACTGTTGTTTCTTGGGCAGAAAAACCAATTTTTAAAAAACAAGAAGAAAACTTTATTTCACAAATTGGAGTACTTTACTATAACGCGTACAGCTTAAGACTAACTTAATGAATCGAATTATAATGAAAGGTAGAAAATGCTATATTTGCAATTCTGCAACCTATTTACTTATCTATTATGAGTGAGTCCCTTATCCTTTAATAAATAAACAATGGGGCATTATATAACTCGTGTTACATTACATACTTATTTATATCTCACCATGAATATCATTGCTGCAATGTATGCTTAATATTCGAATCAAGCGCGGATCTAGAAATTTCAATAATTTTTTTCTCGTCTGTGGCGCATGGGACCCATACGAAATATGGGAAATAACATCTCGAGAAGCACTTCTCTAACTACCCCTAAAAAATTTTGAAAAAGCAGTTTGCGAAAATTTTTTTCAAAATTCGGTTACACTTCTGTTTAAAATAATTTTTTTTTGTTATATGAATTTTACTTTTCACAAAAATACATCAATACGTTTCATTACTAACTGAGATACAACGAATTGAAATTTTGTGATTTGTTAAATTGTAAATCACAAAATTTCAATTCGTTGTATTTCAGTTAGTAATGAAAATATTTTCATAAACTTCAAAACATATTGTTGTATTTTTATGAAAAGTAAAATGCATATGACAAAAAAAAATTAAACAGGAGTCCCTAGACCTCGCCCCCCCCCAGGTTACCCCCCCGGTAACCGAATTTTGAAAAAAAAATCCACAAACTGCTTTTTCAAAATTTTTTAGGGGTCATTACAGAAGTGCTTCTCGATATGTTATTTCCCATATTTCGTATGGATCCCATGCGCCACAGACGAGAAAAAAATTATTGAAATTTCTAGATCCGCACTTGATTCGAATACTAGTAAGGCAATGTAGTATCAAGATAAATGTAAATATTAAGGTAACATTAATTTAGTTCTGAATTAATATTGCCCCAAAGTAACAATAACCTTGGTTGAATACTATAGTTGTCCCAGTGCCAGTTAGTATTAGAGGATTACGGACAGAAATATTGTGTCAAATTATGTGTTTCTACTCATAGGAAATTGTAAGATGTACTGTACAAATTAGTGGGGGACACATTATTCGACAGGCACCTGTCCATAATCCTTCAGCACTAACTTGCATCAGTTGAGGCATCTATAGTATTTAATAAATAATCACCTAAACTTAAAATAAAAAGAAAACATTTAATTAAAAATATATTTTGTTAAAAATATACATAAAAATATACAATGTATAAAAATAAATAGAAATAAAAATGCAAATTCCCAACAACAAAAAAACTCCATATTATTCATTGCCTCTCTCGCTGTTTCCTTTGTTTGGCGAAGCGCTGCCATTCAGCTACCACATCTTCGAATTGTTTTGCTGTGGTGGCTGCGAAGGTAATTTTGACAGCCTCTGTTAAAAAATGGAATATATTAATATCTGATCGAGAATACAGTATTGAAGTATCATAGTTACTGACATAACATAGTTAATCATTATCTTTATTATGGTACAAAAACACGAGACCATAGGTCGAGTGTCTTTCAGTTATCGAGTTATATTATCAAAATGGCAACCAAGCTTAAGTGCAAATAAAAATGTAGGCTATTCAAAATAGAAACCTCGAATGGTGTTTGGTAATTTGTTAGTTTTTATATCCATTAGCAGAGAAAAACATTGGCTGACGTGTACGTTGCTGATTTTCAGAAATATTCTCAATTTACTCCAAAAAATGTCAAAGTAAGACAATCAGTCGGGAATTTTGCCCTGCAAAATGTGGAGTATTAATGATTTTGACATATGTTGTTTAAGTCGAGGCCATGATAAAAAACACAAGTTTTCAACCTTGGGGGTGGGGAGGAGGCGCGAACCGCCATCTTGAATTAAAGGTGCAAAAAATTGTTTTTCAAAATAATTTGGCAACGCTCAATCCTACGAGAAAAATGCTGAAGACAAAGTTGAAGAGGACAAAATTTCCTACATTTTTTGTATATACATTTTTATTGTAAGTCTAATGTTTAAAGAGATACAGCGTCAGACAAATGGGTTTAAGAAAAATTTTTTTTTTATTATATAATGGCATGTTCACAACATAACAAATTTTATATTATTATAATAAAGATATATTATAATAATACTTGTATTGAAACTAAAAAAAATTATTAAATTGACGGAATAGTATTACAGTGGCTTACATCATTTCTCGAAAATAGGAAACAAAAGTTATTAAATTTAATGACAGGTATTCAGAAGAATTGGCAATAAAAATGGAATACCTCAAGAGTCGGCACTTGCTCTTATACTCTTTTTATAATTTCTAGATAATCCAACATTTTTTAAAGAAATTTCAAATTATAAAATTTTATGTCCTGACTATTGGCTACAAAATTTTAAATCCCTTACAAAATCCTTACACACATTTAATCCTTACAATTGCTTAGAAACATTCAATATACCAAAAGTGTAAGTAATTATTATCAAATCGAAAACACTGCTCACTAAGCCTGTACGTATTAAAGGCAGGACCTTCCGCGCAACAAAGTAGTTCGAGCATTTTTTGAAAAAAAAAAAAAATCAAACATTTTTCCACCGCTGTATCTTCTTACGTATTAGACTTACAATAAAAATGTATATACAAAAAATGTAGGAAATTTTGTCCTATTCAACTTTGTCTTGAACATTCTTCTCGTAGGATCGAGCGTTGCCGAATTATTTTGAAAAAACATGTTTCACTTTTCAATTATTAATAAGAAACGTCAGCCAATGAGAAATCAGCATTGTAGATTTCAGTCATTATTTTTTTTATGTTCTTTACAAACAAACAAAGCTTCCTGCAAAGTGGCTGAAATAATAAAATAATATAGAAGCGTTTTTTTTTCGCATTTTTGAAAATTCACCCTCTTTAAACTCAGCAGTACGGGTAACTGAAGTTTGTTTTATTGTTTCTTACCGCTTTGCGAAACTTTTGATATATGGTACAGCGCCAATAAAATCACTTAATTTTTAGTATATCATAAATTAATAAAAAAAATTAAATTACAAGAAAACGCAGACACATAGATTTCAGACGACTGCATTTATATCAATGTCATATTGACACTGACAGGCAACATTTAAAACAAATTACTGACACAATAAAATTATATAGGAGCGTTTGTTTTTTTTGCACTTTTAAATAACTGTTAATTAAAAAATCAGCAATGCCGTAATGACTGAAATTGTTTTTCCGGCTTGTTATTATGAGATCTTTACACTTTTCGACTTCAGTCACATGATAAAATCATATAAAAAATTCTGCCACCAACTCCCTAGCTATTACGTTGGTCGAGCAGCCAACTTAAAACAGGGACAATTGATCGGTGGCCTAATATCAAATTTTTATTTTTTTTTATCCCTGTGATTAGGACCACATATGCAACGGATCTGGGGATAAACCCCTAGCCTCCGACGAGTAAAGCAATAAATAACTGACCTAAAATAAGCAGGTTGAAACAAGAATAATATTTTAATGTTATATGTTTATCAATAAAATGCAATTTAGTTAAATAAAAAAAGGCGAGTTTATAAAAAAAGTCCCAGTCCTAACTTAGCCTGTCTTAGTCTTAATTTTTCCCTAAAATATATCTGATGTTTTAAGACGGGTTTATAAAAACTGGCCTTTGTCTTAAGTTGATCGTAAAATAGATACGCGAACTTTTCATGCCAATTGGAATTGATTTCTGATCTATTCAGTGGTATTAGCCCCTAGGAAAAATTAATCTAAAAATTTTAGGTTAAGTTATGACAAGACAGGATTGCGACTTTTATAAACGGCATACGGGTAACCTGTACATTTAACTTTTTAGGGAAAAAATTAAGACTAAGATAGGCTAAGTTAGGACTGGGACTTTTTTTATAAACTCGCCTTAACACAGGGTAAGGTAACTAAATAAATAAAATTTAAAGTTTATTTTTATTTTGTTGCTAAAAGTTTCCACGAATTTCTACATTACTGTAATTATCTACTCACCTTATTCTCGCTTTATCATTTCTGAAATTAAAGGCATTAAGGCGCAACACACTTACTCACAAAATATCGAAGGTTTCAAGGTTATGTAGAAACGACGCGTTCTGTGAATAGGCGAGTTTTCATAGAAGTTTATGGTAGTTACATAGAATAAACGTTGCAAATGATGTTAATGTATGATCAAATGCATATTATTCATAATGTATGAGATTCATTCGTAACACATTTACAGTTATATATGTGAAATATTTTCGTGTAATATTACAAGTTACATTCTTGTAATATAATATGCTTATTTTAATGGCAATATTAAAGATACATTGATTATAATATGTGACATACATTTGTTAAATATAATTTTTTATATTACGGAAATATTTTCGAGCTAATATTAACTAAATGTTTCTTCAATATTTTGCAATTTAACATTTCTCAGCTATACCAAAGTTAGGTTATTTTAATATAAATATCATATTGCAAGAAAACATTTAATATGTTACTTCAGTTTAATATTGCGTAATATTACGGATGTATGTTTTGTTTAGTGGGTATATATATATATATATATATATATATATATATATATATATATATATATATATATATATATATATATATATATATATATATATATATATATATATATATATATATATATATATATATATATATATATATATATATATATATATATATATATTATATATATATATAAAATGATATGATATCTTGACTCATGAGAGAGAGACAGTAAGTTTCGTTAAAAAACTTCCACAAAATAGGAAATGTAGATTTCCACATCTGAAAATTTAAACCTTCAAATTAAAGCAAGAAAATAATTTAGAACTAAAATATTAAACAATATAGGTGACAAAAAAAAACATAAAAGAAAGTGAGAATTCATAAACAAACTGAATAAACATTCTATAGTGTACATAAAGACTCTTTAAAAGGAAAAGGAGCACTAATAAAACTTAAATCTAAGATTTCTCGAAAATTAGCGCTCGGGTTTAAATCATAAACATTTAAAATCAAAGACTATTACCTTAGATTAAACCTGAGACATACATTCCTGAATTCCATATGTTAATTGTAGTTTAAAGTTTCAGTTTTGACCATCAGTAACCATAATTTGTGTGCTGTCACTGGTTATTTCAATATTAGATTGTTAAAAACATTGTTTTCCTATTTATTATGCAGGGCAGTTGAAAGAAAACACTGCAAAGAACATTTCAAAATGATTTTCAGTTCGGTAGGTAAAAGGACACTACTTCAAGGACTGAAGAAACATGGACTACGAGTTCTTAAAATAAAAAGTTATAGAGTTAGCATTTATTCATACTGAAAAGTAAATTAGAATAAGAGAGCTAGTTAGTAAGAAGATTAAGTAAATCATGCATCAAATCTAGTGTAAATTGTTTAAAATAGAAATTATGTGAAAATCATGCAACGTTTTGGAACTACTTAAATATAAAGCCTAGAGAAATAAAAGGGATACTGAAAGAATCAGAATTAAATAAGGAATCTGTTTCAAACAGTAAAACAGACAGAGAAGGTCTAAAAGAAAAATTTAAATTCATAACCAAATAAAATTTATGAAATTTTGACAGGTCTAGTTATCTAATTTCAGAAAAAAGTCATTAATTAACAAAGTTTTCAAGAAACAAGGAACGTTTGCATGAAAAGTTTGTTATTTGTTGTTGAATTTGGAATAAAAAGAAGATAGACATTTTCAAAATAGAGTCCAGAAATTATTATAAATAGTAAAGAAAATTCAAATTAAAGCAAAGAAAAGTATGTAAATCAAGCATTAATAAAGTTGAAAAGCAAGAGGAACCAATGTTGCAAGGTTTAAACAAAATATATTTATCATATGTTCGAGCATATTATATACGACTGCGAGGCGCTGGACCGCAGAAAGTATAATATCTACGAGCAAAAGCAAACAGACCCGGAAACTATTGAAACTCGCTCGTTTTCAGACCTGTATCACCTTGTCAGTGATACAGGGCTACTAAAATGGGCAAAGTAAATAAGGACAGGGAGAGCACAATAACTCGAGGAGACTGCAGGGCCCTCGGAGTACTTTACAGACGAGTCCTGGGAGAAGGGGTTTTAGTCAGTTAGAGTCTGATATACTGACCCATTCTAGTGATAGGTTTCTCCTCCTCGAAGAAAAAGCCTAATTAGGCTACGTCCAAGGAGTATTACCCATTAATTTACAAAAAACCTGCTGGTTCCTGTACCAGACCTATAAATACCAGCCACTACAAACTGCTGTGCAACCAACCGCTTTAATCCTACGTTTCGGTCAGTGGTCCCCTTCTAGCCCTCGAAGTTCTCAATCGTACCTACACTGAGAAAAAACCAGCGGATATTTCGGCAGACGTGTCAAATTCATACCACACCAAGCCACGCTGAGTCAAACGAAGTCAAGCCGTACTAACCAAATCAAACCAAACAGGTCCATGCCAAGCCATTCGAAGTTAAGCCCAAACAAATCTAAATCCAAACCAAAGCAGTCGATACGTCTTAACATCTTAGAGGCAGACGTGTCGCATCCAAACCACAAGTAAACAAAAAAATGATTACATAGACATGATTAGATGCTTTTTATAGAGTAGATAAACCAGCGTGCACTCCCCCAGCAAGACAAATGCAAACAAATCGCAAACGCAATCGCACTCGATTTTCACCAACGCAAAAAAGATTCTCTCTCAAGGAAAGTCGAATTTCAAGTCTTCAGTACATTGGCCACAATAGAAGAGATTTAGAAATGTAGCCGCTGTGGGTTCCGAAGAAGATTCCGAGCAATCGATGCGTCTTAAACGATAAGTATTTCGAATCCAGATCATAAAACACATTACCGTGAATTGCTTGACGTCAAACCAAAACTCCGTCATGAATTGCTGCTAACAAATAAGATCAAGGAGCAATGGAATTCTATCCAAAATCTGCATGAGGACATGGTCTACGAAACCAGATTCCAGTCCAACTATTTCGAAAACAAGAAGTACCAGAGTTGATACTCTGGTACATTCGATAATGACAATACCGCAGTAGAAAATCTCGTCTCATTCTCCCTTACTCTTCCCAAACCATACGAAACTGTCATAAGAGACTTATCTGTTGGCGATTTATTATCCGGAACCGACACCATAGAAGAAGACATCCAAACGCAATCAGAAATCAGAGTTAAGAGCGCTACTAAAATCGGAAAGTTTTACTGTAAGAAAGTAGTCTCGCAGTAAACCACAGGTAGTGCAAGATGTGCCGGAAGAACTAAGAGAACAAGATGTCTTGGAGATAACCAAAGATAAAACAAAGAAATCCTTAAGTATCCAGTGTTACAAAGCATAATATCCTGTCACAGATAGCCAAACCTTTCGATCCATTAGGAACTTTTGCTATTCTACTTATTCAAGAGCCCTGATTGCAAGGGGTCGGAGTAGGATCAGCTAGTCCCAGAATATACAGCAGCCAAATGGCGCCAACTCAGATCTGAAGAAGACATACATCTGCCACGATGGAAAAAATAACACAGCTGATATACAGTTTCATGGTTTTTTCAATAATTCCGAAAAGAGCACCATAACTGCCTTGGAAACCCAAACAGTACGAGTCTGCACATGATTCGAATAATTACTCTAGCTTGGATTAAAAGTGGCACATCCAGATGGAAGACATTCGTTGCCATCCAAGTTGCCGAGATAAACAAGCTCTTGTCCTCCTAATATTGGCACCATGTTCCACAGAGGACAGCCCAGCAGACGTGATTTCTTCAGTAATAGATCCTGTCAAAATCAAAGAACACGATCTTTGGTGCAATGGTCTCAAATGGCTTTTGAACCAAATCAGTGGTCCAAACAAATGCAAACGCATCAAACGAAGGAAGAAGTAAAACCTTAGGTGTCACTACCATGCAACATCAATGCAGAAAAAGACAGCAAGAACACCCAAATCCCCAATCTGAGATGATCGAACTTCAGCCTCTATAGCGAAGAAGCAACGAACAACGAACGGCCCTCATTGGAAGAATGTTCCTAAACACACATTTTTTCTTTTCTAATAAATAAATTAATATTTCATATATAATTTTTGACCCACATTTCACATAAGTATATTATTCCTCAATTTAAACAAGTTCTTTCTGTTAGGAATATTTAAAATGTAGTAAAGTTAAGTTGGTACTACTTGATAGAGATGTCAAAAGATAAGTGACATTAACATATGGTAAAAAAGTACGATTCATGTTTTGTTTTGCTTGTTCAAGTTTTTGTTAATGTAACAATATATTTGGTTGTAATTACAAGCTAACTATTCCCATTAAAGTATTTGTCATTTCCATCATCACTAGAATTTTATTCCACCAAGAGATTATAGGCCCAAAAAACGTTTGCAGTTAAAAAAAAACACGTAAAAGGTTCATTTGCTGTTTGGAGTTCTGCATGATGGCTTCGTATTCGATTCCTCAGATTGAAAAACTTAAAGGGCGTGAGAATTCCTGGAAGTTCGCCGTTCAAACTTACCTTGAGCATGAAGAATTATGGGATAGTGTTTTGGGAACTGACACAGATACAAAAGCAAGATCAAAGATCATATTGTGAATTTTGTGCATGTACAGTCAACCAAAACAGCGAAAGAGGCTTGGGACAATTTAACGTAGGCTTTTGAAGACACAGGTTTGACCCGCCGTGTTGAACTTTTGCGTACTTTGATAACAAGATTAGTTGACAGTGAGTCAGTGGAAGCGTATGTTACGAAAATAATAAGTACAGCACATAAACTCTCAGGAATTGGTATGAAAATAAGTGATGAGTGGATTGGTACCTACTATTCTTTTAGCCGACCTACCTGAGGAATACAAACCAATGATCATGGGTATTGAGAGTTCTGGTGTTGCAGTGACAGCTGATTCTATCAAAACAAAACTGTTACAGGATATAAAGCATAGCAAAGACGTAGGGACAGTCGCTTTATACAGTGGTGGCAAATTTAATAAACATACTCACAGTGACAGGCAAGGTTCTAGTAACAAAAGCAAAGGGATACGTTGTTATCAGTGCAATAAATATGGTCATTTTGCCAAAGAGTGTGATAAGAAAAAAGAGAAAAATGACAAAAATGACAATCAGTCAAATAACAAGAAAAGTAATTGTGCACTTTATTCAGCGTTGTCAATGAATACTGATTCCAATAGTTATACTGACTCGTGGTATTTGGACTCGGCAGCTACTATTCATTTGACCAAAAATATCAAATGGCTTGAAGATGTTAAGAAAACCTCCCAGTGCACCATAACACAGCTAATAACACAGCCCCACAAAAAAAAAGTGGTCTGTCCGGCAGACTAGACCAGTGTACCCATATGTATTTGGACCCGCTGAAACCGAATCCGAAGTCAGAATTGTCAGATTGGCTCGTTTTTCTCCCCCAACCCCAAAAAACACCCCCCCCCCCAAAATGGTCTGTCCGGCGAACCAGACCAGTGTATTCTTATACATTTGGACCTGCTGAAACCGAATCCAAAGTCAGAATTGTCAGATTGGCTCGCTTTTCACCCCCAACCCCAAAAAATACCCCTAGAACAAAAACAAAGTGGTCTGTCCGGCGAACTATACCAGTGTATCTTTATGTATTTTGACCTGTTGAATCCGGATTCGAAGTTAAAATTGACAGTTTAGCTCGTTTTTCACCCCCAACCCCGATAAACACACCTCTCAAAAAAATTGTCTGTCCGGCGGACCAGACCAGTATATTCTTATGTATTTGGACCTGCTGAAACCGAATCCGAAGTCAGAATTGTCAGATTGGCTCGTTTTTCACCCCCAACCCCAAAAAACATCCCCAAAACAAAAACAAAGTGGTCTGTCCGGCGGACTATATCAGTGGATTCCTATCTAATTTGACCTGCTGAATCCGAATTCGAAGTCGGAATTGTCAGATTTGCTTGTATTTCACACCTAACCTCAAAATACACCCCCAAAACAAAAGAAGTGGTCTGTCCGGCAGACCATACCAGTCTATCCTTATATATTTGGACCCGCTGAAACTGAATCCAAAGTTAGAATTGTCAGATTGGCTCGTTTTCACTCCAACACCCCCCCCCCCCCCACGAAATAGTCTGCCCGGCGGACTATACCATTGTATCATTATGTATTTGGTGAGGATACACTGGTATAGTCCACCGGACAGACCACTTTATTTTTGCTTTGGGGGTGTTTTTTGGTGTTATGGGTGAAAAACGAGCCAATCTTACAATTCTGACTTCGGATTCGATTTCAGCGGATTTAAATACATAAGGATACACTGGTGTGGTCCGCCGGACAGATCATTTTTTGGGGGGTTTGTTTTTCGAGGTTAGGAGTGAAAAACGAGCCAATCTAACTTCGAATCCGGATTCAGCATGTCAAAATATATTAGGATACACTGGTACACTCCGCCGAACAGACCACTTTCTTTTTGTATTGGGAGTGTTTTTTGGGGTAAGGGGTAAAAAACGAGCCACTCTGACAATTCTGACTTCGGATTCAGTTTCAGCAGATCCAAATACATAAGGATACACTGGTCTGGTCCGCCGGACAGACCATTTTTTTGGGTGTTTTTTTGGGGTGAAAAACGAGCCAATCTGACAATTCTGACTTCGGATTCGGTTTCAGCGGGTCCAAATACATATGGATACACTGGTCTAGTCCGCCGGACAGACCACTTTTTTTTTGTGGGGCTGTGTAATCAAAAGTTAGTAGCAAATGAAGTTGGTAATGTTTATTTGACTGTATCGCCTTCATCCAACACCACCTAGAGATTAATTAATCTCTAGGTGGTGTTGCTTCATCCGTAGCAGAAATTACTAACGTTTGGCACGTGCCTGGGCTAAAAATTAATTTATTATCAGTTGGTCAAATAGTAAATAAAGGAAATACAGTTGTATTCAGTTCAGACGGTTGTAAAATTTATGATACACAAAAGAAAGTGATAGCCACAGCTAGTCTTGAAAATGATCTGTTCAAACTTGATTCAAATGGAAGTAATTCAGCCTTGACTTGCCATATATCAAATCAGTCAACTAAAAATTTGTGGCACAGACGTCTAGGACATTTGAACAATGGGAGCTTGAATAAACTAAAAAATGGTGTAGCATTCAATATGGACTTTGATGACAATAATCCATCAGACTTTAAATGTGAAATATGTGTCCAGGGAAAGTGTCATCGGTTACTATTTGACTGTAGTAAATCGCGCACTTCAGAGTTATTAGAACTAGTACATTCCGATTTCTGTGGACCAATGAATGTTAAATCGATTAGTGATTTTAGATACATGTTAATGTTTCTTGATGACTTCAGTGATAAAGTGTTTGTGTATTTTTTGAAATCCAAAGATGAAGTGTTTGAACATTTTAAAATATTTAAGAATTTGGTAGAAAATAAAACTGGCAAAAGAATTAAGACTTTCAGAACTGAAAACGGGGGTGAATATTGTGGAAATGACATTAAGAATTTTTTCCGAGATTGTGGAATAATCCATCAGCAGACAGTGCCTTATACTGCTGAACAGAATGGAAAAGCTGAGCGATTAAACAGATCCATAATTGAAAAGACTAGATGTATGTTAATAGATTCTGGTTTGCTTTAAAATTTTTGGGCTGAGGCAGCATCAACTGCTGTGTATTTACATAATATTTCCCCAACAAAATGTCTAGAAAACTGGAGTGGGACTAAGCCTAATCTAGAAGAACTCCGAATTTTTGGATGTAAAGTGCATGCGCATGTGCCTAAAGAAAAGCGCAAAAAATTAGACAGTAAGTCAATTGCTTGTGTGTTGGTCGGATATAGTAAAGAAAGCAAGGCTTACCGGTTATACAATCCTATTACCAAATAAGTATTTATCTCCAGAGACAGTATTTTTCGAATCAGAAAGGGGAAGTTCCTTGTTAAAACAGAATTCTATGAAGGAGGATACAGATTTTTGGTTTTTCCTTATAAACCTACACTATTGAATTTAGACCAAACGCAAACCAATGAAGAATATGATCAAGGCAATCAAGAAAATCATTCTGATCTTGAAAGTGATCATTATACCGAGGACGACTCTTCAGAAATAGAATCCGAAATTAACCGACAATCTGATCCTGAATTTGTTCCCCCTCGAGAGCCTGTTTTGAATGTTACAGAGCCAATCTTAAGACGAAGCGGAAGGGAGAGAAAACCACTAACAAATCTTGATGATTATGTCAGTTATTCTACAGTATGTGAAGAAGTTTGTGATCCAACTACGATCGATGAAGCTTTGAAACACCCCGATAGTGACAAATGGCGTGAAGCTATGAATGAAGAGTATTCAGCATTAATTGAAAATGGGACATGGGATTTAATAGACCTTCCGCCTGGCAAGAAACCTTTAAATTGCAAGTGGGTGTTTAAGACTAAACGAGATGCAAGTGGCAAAGCTATTAGACACAAGGCTAGACTAGTAATAAAGTGATGTAGCCAAAAAAAAAAAAAGTTATGAGGAAACCTATTCTCCAGTTGTACGTTACACATCTATTCGATATTTGCTTGCGCTAGCTGCGAAATATGATTTGGATATTGATCAACTTGATGCTGTAACTGCATTCTTACAAAGAGACCTTAGTGAAGACATATATATGATCCAGCCCAAAGGTTTCAAATCATCAGACGAAGTGTGTAAATTACGAAAATCCTTATACGGTTTGAAACAGGCAAGTCGGATCTGGAACTTAAAACTTGATGAATGTTTGAAACACTGTGGTTTGACTCAATCTCAAGCTGACCCTTGTATCTACTTTAAAATCTTACAGTCTGTGATTTTATTTGTGGCAGTTTATGATGATGATATGATTATATTTTATAATGACACTCTCACTAAAAATAATTTAAAAACCAAGTTAATGTCAAGACCCCATGAAACGACTCTCTGGCCTTCCCGCCAATATTGAATTTTATGCGCATATGTCATATGTCGATGGTATTATTGTCAACCTATAAATCCACAGGTTTCTAAATTCTCCAGTGGAGTGTACCGGTAAGCAAAAACATTATATGATTGGCTATTTTGAAAACCAAAGCCAAAATCAGCTTTGAATTTTATCTACCAATGCGTCCAGCGGTGAATTTAGAAAGGTGCGGATTTATAGGTTGACAATACCACCGACAAGATGGCCGAAGGTCACCCCAATTTACCAATGAAAGGGTGTGTTTGCACGCACTCAGTAATTTAGTCGAGTCGCTTAGTAATTTAGTACTCGACCAATGCGGACAGCGTGTTTTAGTCAAGTAATTTAGTGGAAAGCAATTACTAAATTACTGGACCGTCTCTCTACTCGACTAAATTACTGGATGCGTGCAAACGCACCCAAATATCGAACGTGCCTCCGACAGTGACGCTTCTGGTATAGGTCTTCTGTGGTCAAGATTCAAGATGAAAGACATTGATGAAGCAAGATTTGTGCTTGGAATGCAGATAACAAGAGATACAAAAAATAAGAAGATATGGCTTGATCAACAGTTATATATTGAAGGTATTCTAAAACGTTTTGGAATGTGGGATTGCAAACCCGTGGATACTCCCGCAGTACCTGGCGAAAAACTAACCTTAGATATGTCTCCTCAGAACCCGGAAGATATAGAGAAGATGTCATGTGTACCCTACCAAGAATCTGTTGGTAGTCTGTTATATGCAGCTCAAATATTTAGACCTGATATATCATATGTAAGTCGTTTCAATAAGAATCCTGGCTCAACCCATTGGAGTGCAGTAAAACGTATTATGAGATATTTGCGAGGTACGATTAATTATAAATTTGAGTTTGATGGCAATTCTGAACACAAGACAGATGTAGTGGGTTATTGCGATGCTGATTGGGCCAACGATTTAGAAGAAAAACGTTCAGTTACAGGGTACATTTTCCTTAAAAATGGCACAGCAATTTCCTGGTGTACAAAGAGATAACCCACAATTGCACTCTCTACAACCGAGTCAGAGTATATATATGTCTACAGCTGCTCAAGAAGCTTTGTGGCTTAGAAAGCTTAAGGAAGAACTTAAAAATTGTACCTAACCGATCTGTCGACACCCAAATTGCTCTGAATTTAGCTTATACATTTAAAAACCCGTACAAAACACATGGATGTGAAGCACAATTTCATGAAAGAAAAGATTAGGAGCAAATTGCTAGAATTAAGTTATATTCCAACAGAACGTCAACTAGCAGACTCATTGACAAAGGCTGTTGACAAAAGGAAAATGCAAAAATGTTCAAATGGACAAGGACTGACATTTTAAATAGGGGGGCTGTTAGGAATATTTAAAATGTACTAGTAAGTTAAGTTGGTACTACTTGATAAAGATGTCAAAAGATAAGTGACGTTGGCATATGGTAAAAAAGTACGATTCATGTTTTATTTTGCTTGTTCAAGTTTCTGTTAATGTAACAATATATTTGGTTGTATTTACAAGCTAACTATTCTCATTAAAGTATTTGTCATTTCCATCATCACCAGAATTTTATTCCACCAAGACTTTCATCCTACTCCACACGAAAAAGTCCAGTGGAGTTAATGCTGGGCACTGAGAAAGCCACAGAATAGGTCAACTACGCCAGATTCACCGATCTAAGAATTGGAGGACTGTTACGCGGTAGTGAGCTAAACATCACTAGACATTTACGTGTGATGTTTACAATGAGGAAATTCCAAGCCGTACTCAACTAATAGCAAAAATTTAGCAAGCTGCCCTACAACCACGAACAAAAATAAGACTAAGGGCGACTACGCTTGAAATAAGAAGTCGAGCACGGAAACGCATTAGAAATAATTGACCTAATTTCGAACATAAAAAATAGTAATTTTGCAAGTTTTTGAAAAGATAACCTCGTTTTTGTTGGAAAATCCCCATATTTAATCGTATTTGACTTTCTATTATTCCCGATTGATATTCTTTTGCCTTTTTTAGTAACTGATATAATTTGACAGTACGTAGGATAATACAAAAAAAAAAGAATAAAATAGAGAAGTTTTCAAAATAATTGTAACATCTAGATGACTTTTTTAAAATTATTTTTTAAGATTTTGAAATTCGACACCTTAAATTACACAGCCCCACAAAAAAAAAGTGGTCTGTCCGGCGGACTAGACCAGTGTATTCGTATGTATTTGAACTCTCTGAAACCGAATCCGAAGTCGGAATTGTCAGATCAGCTCGTTTTTCACCCCCAACCCCAAAAAAAACACCCCCCCCCCCCCAAAATGGTCTGTCCGGCGGACCAAACCAGTATATTCTTATGCATTTGGACCTGCTGAAACCGAATCCGTAGTCAGAATTGTCAGATTGGCTCGTTTTTCACCCCCAACCCCAAATAACACCCCCAAAACAAAAACAAAGTGGTCTGTTCGGCGGACTATACCAGTGTATCCTTATGTATTTTGACCTGCTGAATCCGGATTCGAAGTCAGAATTGATGGATTGACTCGTTTTTCACCCCTGGACCCGAAAAACACCCCGCCCCCCCCAATAAAATGGTTTGTTCGACGGACTAGACCAGTGTATTCTCATGTATTTCGACCTGCTGAAACCGAATTCGATGACAGAATTGTCAGACTGGCTCGTTTTCCACCCCCAACCCCAAAAAACACCCCCAAAACAAAAACAAAGTGGTCTGTCTGGCGGACTATACCAGTGGATCCTTATGTAATTTAATCTGCTGAATCCGAATTCGATGTCAGAATTGTCAGATTTGCTCGTATTTCACACCTAACCCTAAAAAACACCCCAAAAAGAAAAAAGTGGTCTGTCCCGCGGACCATACCAGTGTATCCTTATATATTTGAACCGCTGACACCGAATCCGAAGTTATAATTGTCAGATTGACTCGTGTTCACCCCCAACCCCCAAAAAACACCTCCCCCCCCCACAAAATGGTCTGCCCGGCGGACCATACCAGTGTATCCTTATGTATTTGGTAAGGATACACTGGTATAGTCCGCCGGACAGACCACTTTGTTTTTGATTTGGGGGTGTTTTTTGGGGTTGGGGGTGAAAAACGAGCCAGTCTGACAATTCTGATATCGGATTCGGTCTCAGCAGGTCCAAATACATAAGAATACACTGGTCTGGTCCGTCGGACAAATCATTTTTTTTGGGGGTGTTTTTTGGGGTTGGGGGTGAAAAACGAACAATTCTGACTACGGATTCGGTTTCAGCCGGTCCAAATACATAAGAATATACTGGTTTGGTTCGCCGGACAGACCATTTTTTTGAGGGGGGTGTTTTTTGGGATTAGGGGTGAAAAACGATCGGATCTGACAATTCCGACTTCGGATTCGGTTTCAGCGGGTCCAAATACATACGGATACACTGGTCTAGTCCGCCGGACAGACCACTTTTTTTTTGTGGGGCTGTGTTACCATTACAACTTTTTTCCTATAAATATATTTTTTATGTTTTTCTAACCAAAAGAAACTTTTAAACTATCTTTCTTTTGGAAGTTTATTTATTTCAGATAAGAAAAGAAATATCAGAAGTTAAACTTAATGCGTAATAATTACATAAATGACAAAAAATTGAGGTGTTTTTAAAAATACATAGTCAGCATTATAAAAAAAAACGTAGCATTTTTCATATAGGTATTATTGGTCATATAGGTGACAAATGACCCTTGTCCTCCCTGTTTAGGGTTGGCATCGCTTTATTACAGACACTCTGTATACAATGTGTTCCAAAAATAAGTGCTCGACGAAAATGGTAGAAAGGGCATTTTATCGACAAAAAACCTATATTGTCTAGGTTGGAACGGCTTAGTTTTTTTTGATGGCCTTTGAATTTTTTCCCCATAGAAAATTTCATTCTAAATTCAGTCATAGTTCTTGAGCTTTTCAGTTAATTTACATTAAAAAAATTGTTTTGCAAAGCTATAATTAATGCATTTTTGGTATAAGGTTATATAATATCGTCGTCAAAAAATTATTTTGATTACCAAAATAATTATAATAATAATAATAATAAAGTTTGTCGGAATAAATTAAAACACAATTTATTTTGGTAAAAAAAAACCAAGCCGATATGACTTAGACAATATATAGTCTAGGTACGTGCACCCCCCACCCGATCCTTGGGGACAATGTTTTTCATAAAGATTAAAGCCTAAGGAACAATTTGAGACATGTCCTAAAAAAAAAACTGGCTATGCTTTCAAAATGGCGGCCATATGTTAAAAAAAACTGTTGCCAATGTTGTTTTTGTCATTTAACACAAAAACTAAAAAAGATGGACAATAACTTTTTTCACAAAAAACAACATGCATAAAATTTTCTATAATTTTGTTCCTATACAATATTTTGGTAGGAGTTACCATTTTCCAGATAAATGAGTCCAAAATTAAGAAAACATGGAAATTCATATATCGGTAATCACTTAGAGGAAATAACTGTGACAATTATGGTAAGGCGTATAATATAACTTTATATTATTAACATAACAAAAAATAAAATAAACTGAAAAAAATTAATAACAATAATAATATTGTAATTTGCAGACATTTATCTCGAAAACGGTAACAATGATATCTGGAAAATGGTAACTCCTATCCAAATATTGTATAGGAACAAAATCATAGAAAATTTTATGCACTTTGTTTTTGTGTACAAAGTTTTTCTCCACCTTTTTTAGTTTTTGTGTTAAATGACAAAAACAATATTTGCATTTTTTTTAACCGGACGCCATTTTGAAAGTACAGTCAGTTTTTTTTTTAGGCTTTAATCTTTATGAAAAACATTGTCGTCAAGGATCGGGGAGGTGCACGGACAGTTAGGGTGGGCTCCCGTAGTATTACGCTTTATATTGAATTTTATATTTTATTTTAAAAGCTGAATCATTTATCTGGAAAATGGTAACTCTTATCCAAATATTGTACAGGAACAAAATTGTAGAAAATTTTATGCACTTTGTTTTTTGTGTAGAAAGTTTTTCTCCGTCTTTTTTAGTTTTTGTGTTAAATGACAAAAACCATAACGGACGTCATTTTGAAAGTGCAGCCATTTTTTTTTTTAGGTCATGTCTTAAATTGTTCCTTAGGCTTTAATCTTTATGAGAAACATTGTCCCCAAGGATCGGGGGGGGGGGGGGGGGTGCACGGACACTTAGAGTGGGCTCCCGTGTAGCAATAGGTTTTTGTCGATGTTTTGTCTTTCTATCATTTTCGTCCGAACACTTCTTTTTGGGACATATCGTATAATCATTTTGTTGCGTTAAAAGAATATCCTTAGAATATACAGTATTGTCTGGGTAATTATGTGCCACCCTATATATTATTTACACCTATTTATTTTTTAGATTACTGGTATCTTGATTTGTGGAATAGGGGTATGGACCTTCCTCAAAACGTTTCATGTCATGAATATTCTGGAGAGTACTGCATATTCATTTGCCATATATTTATTCATCGCAACGGGTTGTCTAGTCATCTTAGTAGCTGTCATAGGAAGCTTTGCCATACCAAAACATAGGAACAAATTATTATTTTGCGTAAGTACCTATGTAAAAGTTTTTTATAGGCCAGTCAAATTAGGAAATATAAAATTTCTACAGGATAAAATATCTTTGAAGATGCTGCATTAATAAAAAAAATTGAAAGCTTTTGGTTTTATTATCTATTCAATTAGCTTTATGATCAACACTTCGAACATGTGAGTCTAAGCGTCCCATTTGTGCGTATTCTGTTATACTACAGTCAAATAGGGGAAATTAGTGGAAAAAAAATCGATCAAGTTTTGAAACTTGGCAAAGATGTGCCGCCGATCTTGGAAAAATAGTGCTTCGATTCGACTTTTTACTCATCGCTAACCATTAGCCATATCAAAATTATGCTTCCTATAAAAAATAAAAATTGGAATGGAATATACATTTTTCCGTAGCTATTATTATTCTCTTGCATTTGTTTGACAAATTTCTGAAATCGTATAAATATCATTCGTAGAAAAAATAAAATTCATGTTATTGTGTTACTCATAGAATTTCTAATAACTTTAAAATGTGAGTGTTTGTCAGTCTGTCCGTTTGCCCATATGTCTCTCTGTTCGTCACGTTTTTGTGAGCACGATAACTGCACATGAAGAGTGTTGTAAAAACTGATGAGACTATATAAATACAAAGATACTGCATAGTATAACTAACCAATATTTCAACAATCAAGATGGTATCATCGAGAGATGATTAAAATTGCAAGTATGACAATAAAACCTATAATATTATCAAATATTACAACACTCTTGACGTGTATTTTTTTCATAAAATGTTTCATAACCTTCATGTTTCCTGATCGATTTTTTTCAAAATCAATATGGTTCTTTGTATAGCTAACACTAATTTATTGTCCAAAATTCAATAAAATCGGACTTTTCTCTCTTGGGTTATTGTGGCAGATAGACAGACATATGACGAAAATTTGGAAAGTCATTCCGAATTTTATGACTCCACGGGAAAATTATGGAGTACTGGTTGAAGTGTTTGTATTTTCGTTCTTTCTCTACCTTGTGGCACTGAAGAGCCTGGGAAGGTGAAACGCGTCTGCCAATGTTGAAAAATGAACGGCTATACAATGGGCTTCAACCAGCTCTCCTGACATTTATTGTTCTATGGTTTGCTGCACTTAAAAGTATAGAGTATAAACCAAGATTTGTAGAGTATGAGGTTCCTTAATATAGAGCTTTTAGGCGAAGAAGTCAGTGCGGGGGTGAAAAGTCAGACTATCCTTGTTCTCCGAACGCGCAGTAGCGGCGCAGTTATCTCACTCTAGAAGAACTGTCCGTACTGGCCTGAAATATGGTCTGACGTATACTATGATCTGTAGTGTTACATTCTACAACTTATCCTCATTACCAGTATGCAGAACAGTGGCTCAAAATGCGAGGATAATAATTATCCCCGACCTAAAAAGAGGGTCATTGCGAGCCCGTTCCAGTTACGAGTTCTTTGCTTAATTAACATTCCACAAATTCTTACAATATTTTGAATAAAGCCCTGCATTTCAGATGTTCATTGGCTAATAACATTTTTTTGGTGGGGATCGTGAATTATTAGGCCACCTTATACTCTACCAATCTTGAGTATAAACCAGACTGAAAAATGTCAGAACAAGTCTAGTCCTGTCAAAAAATCCTATTTCAAACTTATAGATAATTATAAATTTTTTATGGGTAATCATAAGAGCCTATCTGTTTATAAGGAGATGGGTAAGTATCTAAAGGAGTCTTAATTGAGTTGGAATACCCATGTTGTTATTGGTATGTTTCCATAAGTGATTTTACTAAAAACAGTTTTTAAATGGCATTAAAACTTTTAATTTGATAAGTTCTCATGGGATCTGAATAATGTTGAAACTGAAAAGGTTTCATCAGTAAAATCAAATACGAGTTCTGTAATCTTTTATAGAAAACAATTAGTATATGGTTTTTGTAAGATATGAGAGGTTGTTATCAGTTTAGTTTATATAATAATTTAATGAGGATTTATATGTATACGTATTATAAAGTGTTAATAAGGTATTACATCGAATATTTTTGTGGCTTTTTATGGGAGAGTAATGAAATTAAAAAGTTATACTAAGGAGTTCCTAGTAGACATTTTATACATTTTTATAAGGATATGTTTGTACTTATTTTTATAAGACTTCATGGGTACATATCAGTTTAGTTTATATAAGAATTTAATGGAAACGTGTAAGGATGCATATTAAAAAGTATGAATAAGGTATTATAGAATACTTTTGTTAGTTTTTTTTTGGAATCTGAAGAGTAATAAAATTGAAAATTTCCTAGTAGGCATTTTATACATTTTTATAAGGATATATTTGTACTTATTTTTATAAGACTTCATGGGTCCATATCAGTTTAGTTTGTATAAGAATTTACTAAGGATTTATAGGGACAACTATTAAAAAAGTATTAATAATGATTTACAACTATTAATTTGATAAGAGTTCATGGGGTTCCAATAGTGGTAAAACTAATAATGTTTCATCAGGAAACCAGAGATGAATTTTATAACATTTCATAAGAAAATTAATTATGTATGGTTTTTATAGATTTCATACGAGGAATGTACATTTAAAACACACACACACACATAATTAAAATTTATAGAAGTTTAGTGTTACGTACTCCAGCCTCCAGTAGAGGGAGCTGTTATACATGTCGCTAATTTATATCTAATCTAATGTGACCTAAGAAACTAGCGTGGACTTGTTAAATTAAAAGTAAAGTAGTCTCTTTTACTGCTAACTCATTAACTGTGTTTAGACTAGAACGTTAGAGGAAACAAGGACTTTTGTAGTATTTAGTGTTTACCACTACCATATTTGAAATATTAATAGTAAGTAAATATTTGAAATATTGATAGTAAGTAAATAATATTTACTTACCTATGTAAGTTTATGGGATTTGGCATTAAAAATATATTTCAAATACACAACCAAAATCTATAAAAAAAACCTACCAATACTAATAGAATTTCTATGGGAAATTTACATTCAGAACACTATATAAACCTATAAAAACCTATAGAAACTTTTAATTACATGTACTATAAAAACTCGTCAATACTAATAGATATCATATGGAAATTTATATTCAAAACACTATAAAAACCTTTTAATTACATATACTATAACAACCCATCAATACTGGTAGATACCATATGAGAATTTACAATTAAAACATATTTCAAATACACACATCAAAAATTATAAAAACTTATACTTTTTTTTTTATAAGTTTTTATAAGGTTTTTTTGACAGGGAGTGCTCGCCATCTGTGGTAGAGTGAAATTACTTAGAGAAGATAACATCGTCACAGAATACGCAGAGACCGATATCGTTACCTAGGTAACGATGCTATTTTTACAGCTACATCGGCGTTAAGACTGCCAACTACCCTTGATTAATATTTAAATAAAAAATTGATGGCACGGGGCACTGATATTATGCCAACTTTTATACGCGATGTGCGACTTGATGTTATCTTCTCTAAGTAATTTCACTCTACGCAAGATTAACTATGACTAACGAGAGATATGTATGAAATATTTACGGTTAAAAAATATGCCAATCAAATGTAACATACTCTTCGTTTTCGTAGTTTCGCATCTAATATTATGATAATGGTTAGCGAGAACAAAGAAGTGAGTTAGAACACTATTTTTCTTGATGGCGGCTCAAGCGCAAGAGATAGAGTTGGGGACTTTTAGTATGTTCAATAGTGTAGTATTATTATGAGAAGATGACAGGGGCGGAGCCAGCATGCCCGAATATTTTTACCAGTGGTATAGCACCATCTGGGGTATAGAGATGTGTAATTACAATGAGAGTTTCGCGGTCAAGGAGCTGTGTAATGGAGTAGATTAAAACTTGCCCAACTGTCACGAGTAACCTTTGTTCAGGGGAAGTGTAAGAATAGTAATTTGTACTAAACTTTGCCTAATAAAGTTGCTTTATTATTATTATTATTACCGTCGCCGTCGCTCTACTGCAAGCCACCGCCGTCATTGCTGTCGACATTGAATGTTACGTAATTCGTTCTCATTGGCTTAGAATTATGAAGTTCACAAACTCGTTTCTGCGCATATTTCTTGCTGTCATTTTCTCATAGTAAAACTATTCTAGGCCCCAATAAACATTAAATTGTAGAAGGACACTTCTTGACTCACTGGCCGCTTTCTTTTCAATTAATTTCTAATACTAACACTACAACACCGATTTGATTAATAAGAGCTAATTCAAATACTACACAAGTACATCCAATGGACGTAAAAAGTACATACTTTTGGACTATATTTGGACATAATGTACGTACAGTCGATGTCCGGTTTTATTCCGACTTTGGTACAATAGACGTCCAATGGACGTCCCGGTGTCACAACTTTGGACGAATATTGGACGTATGTACGTATTTGTACATCCACTGGATGTCCAAAGTATGTACAGTCGCACTTAAACCAGTAGTTCACTGGACGAAGTATATGTATATATATATATATATATATATATATATATATATATATATATATATATATATATATATATATATATATATATATATATATATATATATATATATATATATATATATATATATATATATATATATATATATATATATATATATATATATATATATATATATATATATATATATGTATACGGTATCACTCAGCGTCCACCCATGTAAATTTTTAGGTTCACTGTGCGTCCGGAGTCACTCCGCGTCCGAAAAACGGACGCTGAATGACCAAACTCTAAAAACACTTGAGAACTATTAGAAATGGTCATTACTAGCTATAGAACACAAAAACTGCTGGACGTCAACTTGCCTTTTCGACGACAAATGTTTATATTTTAGTTCAGCGATAACTCGTTGTGACGCGCTGTGGTTGCAATTTGTGTATCAGCGACGTAAATATAGAATCATTGCAGCGGATTACTCAGCGCCCAATATATTGGCAACGCTGTTATGTTATAAACTTGTATTTAAAATATTTCTTAGTAGGTAGTTTATATGAAACCGTTTTTGCCTCGCGACTCTCGTTGATATCCGGAAGCTCCCGGAGGTATTCGGTTATTATTTGATTTAGCGCTAATGATCTAGGGGGTGTTGGAAAATACTATTTACAATACACCACATACCTGCTTTGCGTCTGTCAAATTCGTGTTATGATTATATTATTATTTAAACTAAGCGCTAACTACTGTGGTTATTACTACTTTAAGCGTTTTATTATAATACGAGTAATAAAATATAACGTTCTTTTAGTAAATGCATTGTAGTTTATATGAAGTTATATAGTCATTAGTATACTGTTTTAATATTTGCGAACTGCCCTTGCCATATAAAGTTCTTGTCGTAAATATTTTATAAACAATGTGATCTGTGCAGTCAGTCTAAAACTAATGAATTATATACTGTATGAATGGAGTAAATTCATTTTAAGCGTAATTATGAACTTTGGGTGTCTTGGGCGTTTTAATTATCTCGGATTGCAAATTTTCTAACAAGTAGTGAATAGAATATGGTAAATAGAGCACATTTAAGTGAAAAAAAATATAGATGAAAAATTCATAATTTATGCGCGAGCTCTGTAGGTTAGGTTGTGTTATTAGAAAATTTGCAAACCCGGAGATACCTAAAACGCCCCAGACCCTGAACATTGAGGAGAAATCCTGAAACTGGTCGATTTTACTTCCACATCTAGTGGAAGTATAGTATTGACAAAGAAATTAAAAAAAAATTGTATAGTTCAAATAGGCTTAGAATGTCATGAAACGTCGAGATTTGAGTTTGAGTTTGAGCAAAAAAAAACTGTCTGTCGTTCAGTCGGTCTGTCTGTCTGTGACTTTTTTGTACGCTCGATTACTGAGGAACCGTTTAAGATATTGACTTGAAATTTGGTACACGTATGTATTTTAATGAAATCTGGAACTGGATTAAATTTTCATCTTATTCCGTTGAAGGGTTGGAGGGTACATTGGGAAAAATGGGGGTAAATAGGTAAATCAAGCAGGTAGGAGTTCATAAAATTGGTATTTAATATATATAAGAGAAGTTAATGTCTCCAAAAAAATTTTGGCATTAGCCACCACTATTACTACCCCCACCCCATTATAAAAGGGGGTGAAAAAAAATGTGATGTAGTGTGTATACAAGAACCAAAAGACTCAAAATATTTTTTTTTACTTCATCCATCCCCACTACCACCCCCCTATGACTACTCCAAACCCACTACCGATGCGCGATATCGTTTTATGGATTGTTAGAGTATACGATTTCAATTATATTATTAAAGTTCTATAAACAATTATTTCCATTTACAAAATTTTTTCGTTGTGAGAAACTTGGGTAGCAAATCTGGATGTGGAAGTAGTGGTTCCTTGGGCAGCAGTTCTTTACCGTAATAGCAGTTATTTAACAGTTCACAAAACCTAGTTATTGATAATGCCCCGTCATAATAATTTGTCGAATACGGAAACGCGAGACGGTATGAATTTATACACAAGAAAATTACAATGCACGTGCTGCTTCTTTAATTTAAAATTTCCATTTTTCACCATGAAAATAATACTCCCGCGTTCATTCACTCTGATTTTGATTACCACTTCGAAAGTTTTAAATTTGGAAGGAGATTGTAGGGCACTTCGTTTAAAAGATATTTTGATTCTCTATTCAGCAGTATAAAGTGTTTTAAATTTGGGTCATTAATTACTGAGAAAATTACCATACCACACCACACCATACAGAAAATTTCAATTACTTCCACATCCAGTGGAAGTATAGTAACGACAAAAAAAAATTGAAAATTTGTATTATTGTAGAATGTCATGAAACGTCGAGATTTTAAGTTTGAGCAAAAAAATCTGTCTTTCGGTCTGTCTGTATTTTTTTGCGCACGATTATTCTTTAACCGTTTAAGATATTGACTTGAAATTTGGTACACGTATGTATTTTAACGAGATCTAGAACTGGATTATATTTTCATCTTACTCCGTTGAAGGGTTGGGGATAAACAGGTAAATCAATCAGAGTCCATAAAATTGGTATTTAGTATATACAAGAGAAGCTAAGGTCTCAAAAAAAAATTTGGCATTAGCCACCTCCATTACCACCACACTCCATCATTAAAAGGGATGAAAAAAAATTGTGATTTAGTGTGTGTACAAGAACCAAAGGCCTCAATTTTTTTAAATTTCATCCACCGCCCCCCTATCACCACCCCCACTTCACTACCGATGTGGGATATCGTTTTATGGGTTTTTTGGGTAGAGGATTTCAAATATTATATTATTAATATCCATAAACAATTATTTCCACATACAAAATTTTTTCGTTGTGAGAGACTTGGGTAGAAAATCTGAACGCGGAAGTAGTGGGTAGCGGTTTTTTTTATGTTGATAGTGTTCATTGTTCGTTGATACTTACGATTAGATTTGTCATGGAGAATAAATCGGAATTCACTAATTGTTCCATTTCATTTTTACTACCAAACCTCATCGTAAACATTTTCAGTTACTAATCTGGGTGTGTCGAAAAAGTTTTATAATTAGTAAATTCACATAAATAGCATTAGTCTAGGAACTACCGGTCAGTCTGAGTAGGGTGTTTTAACGAACCTAAAAATTTGTAGATTGAGAATTCAATATTAGGTAAATAAAAAACCAATGGCCTAACCCAATTGTGACATCACCTTAAATTTTTGATAATATAAAAAAAATTTTTTAATGTGCAATAACAAATCTCAAATTTTAATATGTTTGATTGTAATTCCTTTAAAATGTAAAAAAGCGCTAGGCGATTTTATTAGTTGTACCAGCCAAACGATCCCAAATAAATTGTTTTGTCAGCTTATTCCACAGAACAACTTTGGTATCACTTGGCACGTACAATCAATGGCATTTTTTAACCTACTTTAATTTTGCATTTTAAATTATTTCAAATTAAACATATCAAAATTTCAAGTTTGTTAATACACATTAAAAAAATATTTTTACATTTCCGAAAATTTAAGAATAGATGTCACAACCTGGATCAGCCCGCCAGGTTGTTGATTTCTCATTTAACTAGTAATTAATGATCAATCTACAGATTTTTCTTCACAATCCCCCTTGATATGGGTAATAAAGGAAATTGCTTGATAAATAGAAAACAAATGTGTGATCAAAACTTAAACATTCAAAATGGCGGCGTCAACATGGCGGATAGGTTTTATCATTTTCTCTAAAACCTCCTTGATATAGGTATCAAGAGGAAGGGCTTGATAAGTGGAACGCAAATATGTTATCAAAACTTAAAAATTCAAAATGGCGGCATCAATAAGTTTTACCAATTATCGTCGGAAAAAATAGAAGAAAATGCATACAAAAATTTCATTGTCAGAAATTTATAACGTACCTAGGACCAATATCATCCCGCAAAATATTAGAAATATGACAAATTTGAAGCAGTTTATAAAACATATAAAAGAATTTATTATAAAAAATATAATAAAGACCTTTCTAAAAGTCTGATATACTCCAAGTACAAGGAATAAACAAATAAAATAAAGTAAAAAAAAATCCTTGAACTATACCTATGCAATACTTATTTATATGTATAAAAGAACATAAGGCAGGAGCACAATACAAATTATTCTTAATTTAGGTGCTCCTTTTCTCTGTTTGTTATTTTTGTAAAAAGTAACGGACAATAAAGTTTATTATTATTATTATTTTTTTGTTAAAACCCAGTCACCCTTCTCTGTGGCTCCGACCCTCACAGAGGGGAGCTGGTAGTACCGGCAGCCACTCCCCACACCCGTGGGGTAAGTGACTACTGGGTCCGAGAATCGTGTGCCCTGAGCAGACGTAATGAACCGAGGATGACGGCCTTCTGCATTCTGCCGGCTAAGACCTCTGCCGAATTTCGGCATTATTATTATTATTATTATTATTGTTATTTAAAATACAAATAACTATTAATTTTGTTTATTAAAAAAAAGAAATTAAATGAAAAAACCACATCCAGATTTTCTATCCAAGTCTCTCACAACGAAAAAAATGTGTAAGTGGAAATAATTGTTTATGGAACTTTAATAATATAATATTTGAAATCGTGTACCACAAAACCCATAAAACAATATGCCATATCGATAGTGGGGGTGGGGATGGTGGAAGGGAGGTAGTAGTGGGGGTGGAAAAAGTACAAAAAAATTTGAGGCCTTTGGTTCTTGTACACACATTAAATGACAATTTTATTTTTTCACCCCTCTAATAATGGGGTGATAATGGGGGTGGTCAATGCCACAAATTTTTTGACACCTTAGCTTCTCTTATAGATACTAAATACCAATTTTATGGACTCTTACTTGCTTGATTTACCTATTCAGCCCCAATTACCCCACTTTACCCCGCAACCTTTCAACGGAATAAGATGAAAGTATAATCTAGTTCCAGATCTCGTTAAAATACATATGTGTACCAAATTTCAAGTCAATACCTTAAACGGTTCCAAAGTAATTGTGCGCACAAAAAAGTTACAGATAGACCAACAGGCCGACAAACACGTAGGCTCAAACTTAAAATCTCGACGTTTCATAACATTCTAACAATAAAAATTTTCAAAATTTTTTTGTCACTATACTTCCACTGGATGTGGAAGGTCATGAACTTTATTATTTAGGAGAATACACTGTAGAATTGAGTTGTAAGTAGGTGTGTAATAGTGATTTATTGGAATTTTTCACCTGGTAAACATGTCAACATGCATTTTAGCATGTTAAATTGCTGTTATCAACTTACCTAAATTACAATAGATGCAATCGAATTATAAATCTATGTGATTAAAAATAAGCAATTTAGCTATTTATTCATTTTTAAAAATAACTGGTTCTGTAGGTACCTATCTAACAGATACAAACTATTCTTTAACAATCTGACGAAGGTCTACCTGTATGCCTGAATCGTTTCGATATTAATGGAACAGTAGTTTCATAGATGAAATTCTTATTATTACTGCAACTTCTTACATGATTATATTATGTTTATAATATTACCCTTATATGTGATCAAAGTGGTTTGGCAACATCGTACGGACGTTCAGTGAACCGCAGATAAGGTTAAAACGGACTCCCAATGTACCCACAAAGTATAAACGTACATGCAGACGCCGAGAGAACCTCTATACTATTCGGACGCTGGCTGCTATGTTCTGTAGCGCGGTGTAATTACAGGCGTATATAGCCAGACGCCAAGTAGTAACGTGTACCGATTGGATGCAAACTGGCACGCTGTAGATAAATATAAATAAATATATATATATATATATATATATATATATATATGTTATATAATACTACACGCTATCTTATTGCGACTTAGCCATAATAAACCTTCACAGGTATATCGTATTTCACGATAACAGCTTCTCTTATTAATTGCTTATCTTCAAGATATCATATTACACCTTTGTTTCTCATAACTTGTGCAGACTGCAGAACTGCAATTCCTTTGTTATATATTTTGCTTACTCAGGTTCTGTATGTTATAAATATGACTAAACACGCTTTGTTGAATCAGTTATTAAACTCACTTAGAATGAAACACTTCTAATTATTGTATTATTCCTTCTCCAAGAGCCAACGTTGGCTCCATTAAATAAATAAACCTTTTTTAAAAAGTCATTCATGTGAACCGTGATCTAACATTGGCGCAGTCGGTAGGATCCGTAAACATCATCAGAACAAGAAGCCTAACTGGTAGTGAAGCGCAAAAGAACAAGGACAACATCTGCAGAAGGTGCCTAACTAGTGCGTGTACATCTGCAAGAACAAGGAGACCTTCCTCACTGGTGGTGGCGGATCCCAATCCCTTGACGGACGAAGAACCTACTCATGGAGATGAAATTAATGTAAGTCATTTTTAAGAATCATCTCGTTATTTCATTTTACAATTACTATTTCTCACAATTATTTACGTGTATTATACCGCTAATACACTCGGCAAACAAGCCAATTCTATTATCAAAGAAATCCTGTACAAGCTACAACGCAACAATTTTAATTTTAAGTTATTTATTTTCGTATTCACGAAACGACTGTGTATTATACAGTTAATACACAATTTATTAACGTACGCAACATAACAAACAATTTTAATTTAATTCTCGTATCATACTGCTGATACGCAGACAATTATTTTAGTTCAAAAATCTTTAAATAAAAAAGCAAAATGCCTGATAGAGCTCAACCAGAGACTGTTCAACCAGTGCCACTGGCACCAGCCGAACAACAACAACAACAACAACCACAACAAATTGAGCCTTACAAGCTCTCTGAAATTTTTTCACTAATACCAGAATTCGATGGCAACGCCATAAATTTACAGACATTCCTAAACTCGTGCTCCTGTGCACAAAGTATGGCAATTCATGACCAAAAAATTCTATTAACCATGCACATCAAAAATAAATTAAAAGGCAGAGCCGCCGAACTTATAAATTCACGCAACCCTAGCACATGGCCAGAAATAAAGGCACTACTAGAAACTCACTTCGGAGACTCCCGAGATTTAACGTCCCTAATTCAGGACCTACAACGAATTCACCAATTACCTAGTGAATCCGCCTTAACATTCGTTTCGCGTTTACAAACGCACAATGCGAAAATGCACGCTGCAGTGCAAAAACAAAATTTAACTTCAGAGCAAAGAACCGCGCAAACAAACTTGATCGAAACTATGACATTAAATAATTTGTTAACGGGTCTAGAACCAAATCTAGGCAGAATAATACGTGCCAGTAACCCTCCTTCTATAATGAACGCGATTATTAGAATTCGTAGAGAGCTACAACTCTCTTATTTTGAACAGCAAAAATTCCCAAAAAATAGTCCAGTCAAAAATCCAGTAATTCAACAAAAGCGACCACAAGGTCCCAATTTGCAACAAAAGTTTTGTTCCTTCTGTAAACGGAATGGACATGTAATAAGCGAATGCCGCACAAGGCAACAGTCTCAAAACTTCCAGAGACCAAGTTTCCAAGGAAACCCAAACTCACAAAATTTTTCTCATCAAAACTTCGCACAACCTAGTAATAATCAATTTAGTCAGAGGACATTCCCTCAAAATAATCAGCCAAATCAATCACAGCAAAACAGGCCCTCAGCCATAAGGCCGAACCCTAATTTTATGCAACAGCGACCATCAGCTATCCAACCTAACCCAAATTTTAATCGCTTTAACCAGCAAAAAGCTCATCATTTGAATTACGAACCTTATGACAATTATGACAATCAATGTAACTATAATCAATGTAACGACTACTCTTTCGACGATTATCAAAGTTACCAAAGTCAAAATGAATCGTACGAAAATTTCCAGGAGAATTATACTGCTAATTCTCAGAACGAGCAATACGAGGATTATACTGCTAATCCTCAGGATTTTCGTTTAGATCCGGAGTACCCCACGGATACTCCGACACAACAAATAGACCAATTCGACCAAATATCGAACCAAATACAAACAATGAATCTCAACGACAGTTTCGATCCAATGCTGAACTTCCCAGAACAAACGTTCATGTAAATACGCTTTCTCACACCTTATTAACCGTAAATTCAAAAAATCTTTATTACATCAAAGATGCAACCGGCAAATTTAAAATTCTTATTGATACAGGCGCAGGTATATCAATTTTTAAACCTAAAACAGCTGAAAATTATAGACGTAGATCTCCCGAAAATGTAATTATACAGGGTATTACTGATCAAAAAATTTATATCAACGAATCTGTTCTAATCCCATTCTCAGACGAGTCACACAAGGTTTATATCTATAATCTAGATATAGATTTTGATGGACTACTAGGCGCAGACTTTTTAGAACATTACGAATGCCGAGTAGATTTTAAAAATAAACAACTAGTCACAAATTTTAAAACCGTACCATTATTTAAGGTTACGGAAGAAACTACGGTAAATTTACCTTTACAACCAACTATCAATTCCGATACAAAAAATTCAAATTTAAGCAACATCAAAAATTTAATTTCTATTGAACCTCGCATGGAAAAAATTTGTAAATTAAAATGCAATCTGCAAAATACCGAGGCTATACTGTTAGCCCAAGAAATTGAAAAAGTACGCTTACCAAATGCTATTGTCAAAATCGATAACAATGGAGAATTTTTAACCTCAATTATAAACGCGAATGCAATACCAAAAACGGTAAATTTTTCTAACATAAAACTAGAGCCAGTACAAAAATTCAAATCAATTTTCAATTTAAACACTCAAAATTCTGACTCACACCTACAGACGGACAGATCCTTCGAAATTAGGAACGAATTGCGCTTGGATCATCTAAACGAAGAAGAGGCCGAAATAGTAACGCAGCTTTGTTTAGACTTTCAAGATATATTCTATTTGGAAGGAGACAATTTAACTTTTACTAACGAAATTAAGCATTCCATTGACACGAACGATTCAAAACCGGTTTTTACAAAATCATATCGCTACCCTCATATTCATAAAGAGGAAGTCAAAACACAAGTCTCTAATATGCTTGATCAAGGCATCATTAGACCTTCGATTTCTCCCTGGTCCTCTCCAGTTTGGGTTGTACCTAAAAAACTCGACGCCTCCGGTAAACAAAAATGGCGAGTTGTAGTGGACTACAGAAAACTTAACGAACTGACTATTGACGATAAATACCCGCTACCCAATATTTCCGACCTCCTCGATCAATTAGGCAAATGTCAATATTTTACAACTTTGGACTTAGCCTCCGGATTTCACCAAATCGAGATTGATGCGAAAGATATTCAGAAAACTGCTTTCACAGTTGAAAATGGTCATTTTGAATTCGTAAGAATGCCTTTTGGACTTAAGAATGCTCCATCAACATTTCAAAGAGTGATGGATAACATTTTATTAGGTATCCAAAATGAACGATGTCTCGTCTATATGGACGATATTATTGTTTACTCCCCTACTATTCACGAGCATATTTCTCGATTAACGGAAGTTTTCAAACGATTACAGAAAGCCAATCTCAAAATTCAACCCGACAAATGCGAGTTTCTCCGCAAAGAAGTCGCTTATTTAGGACATCTCATTACAAAAGACGGCGTAAAACCGAATCCTTCGAAAGTTGACGCTATTCTAAATTTCCCTCAACCAAAAAATCAAAAAGAAATTAAATCATTTCTAGGCTTAGCCGGATACTATAGGCGCTTTATCCCCAATTTCTCCAAGATTACCAAGCCTTTAACAAAACTCTTACAGAAAGACATACCATTTCTCTTCGACAATGATTGTATAAAATCTTTTCAAGATTTGAAACAAACATTAACGACAACTCCGATATTAATCTACCCTAATTTTGATGAACCTTTCGTTCTAACCACTGATGCGAGCGCATTTGCCGTCGGCTCAGTGCTGAGCCAGGGGCCCATTGGCAAAGATTTACCCATTGCCTATGCTTCTAGAACCTTGTGCAGTGCAGAAACTAAGTATTCAACGATTGAACGCGAGCTTTTATCGATAGTATGGAGTGTAAAGCACTTTAGACCCTATCTGTACGGTAGAAAGTTCAAGCTTGTAACCGACCACAGACCACTCACCTGGTTATTCTCTATAAAAGACCCAGGAAGTAGACTTGCTCGTTGGCGACTCAAATTAGAAGAGTACGATTACGAAATAATTTATAAACCCGGCAAAATCAATAAGAACGCGGATGCACTTTCCAGAATCAAAATTAATCATTTTTCTGAATGTTCCAAATTCTATTCAAAGGTTCTAGCCGCGAATGACGAAGAGTCAGACGACGACGAAAACCCAGATAATAACGAAATCACTAACGAACAGATTTCCCAAGAATTTGAAACTTTCGCCAACTTATATAAAACAACATCTTTAATTGACTATTCGAAAATCAAAGCCTCGAACAAACAACTTTTGTATCGAGAACATAAAGATATTATAACCTTTTTCCAACAAAACAACTTACAAGACCTACATCACAAAATTATCAAGGACATATTCGAAGAAAACCCCGAATTTTATAACGATAAAATCAATATTGTATCAAGCAAAACAGTCAGACATAGGAGATATTTTATCATCCCTCTACCTTCTGATATCGAATCTGTAATTGAACATCTATTTTTGGTACTATTTAAAAATCAAGATGTTCTAGATCTCTCTAAGACATACTTTGTCGAAAATAATTTAGACCTCCCCATACTTGAAATCCTATCATTCATTTTTGCGGAAAAAGACTTAAAAGTAGTAATTTGTCAAGATATCGTCAGAACTGCCGACGAAGACGAAATTCCAATTATATTGGAGCAAAATCATTTTGGTAAAAATAATCTACACCGCGGAATAAACGAAACTATTCGAAGAATTAGAGAAAAATACACTTGGCAAGGTCTAACTAAAGACGTTGAAAATTTTATAAAAAATTGCGAAACTTGCCAAAAAACTAAAGTATGCCGGAAAAACCTTAACAACCCTCTAGTAGTCACAGAAACCCCAAGAACACCATTCGAAAGAATTAATATCGATTTATTTGAATTCCCAACTCGAAATTACGCTTTAACTATTCGCGACGAGTTAACTAAATTTACACAAGCCTATGCAGTCCCGGACAAATCCGCAAAATCCGTCGTAAATACCTTGTTGTTATACTTTCAACATTACGGTACACCGCTAAGAATCCATTGCGATTACGGTGGCGAATTTGACAACCGCTTGCTCAAAGATCTCTGCACCCTCTACGACATAAAATTAACTTATTCAAGCGTAGGACATCCCCAATCGAACGGATCCATAGAAAGATTTCATGCTACTTTAGCCGAAATGATAAGAATCCACAAAACTGAAAACCCAAACGAACATCCTTTCACGATTTTACCATATGCAGTAATATGCTATAACAATTCGGTAAATAAAACACACGGTTTTACCCCATATGAACTTATCTTTGGTCATACATCTAACAGACCACCCGAAACCTTGTACAACCAAAAAGAATTAATAACTAAATACGTTAGAGATTTAAACAATAGAATATCCCACTACTATAAAATAGCCCGTAGTCGAACACAATCTCAAAAAGAGAAAGCAAAAGTTCGCTTCGACAGAAATATTCCCCAAAAACGACCTGAATACAAAATAGGTGACTTAGTTTATGTAAAAGAATCACAAATTAAGAACAAACTACAAAACAAATTTAACGGTCCCTTTAAAATAAAAGAAATTTTTCAAAATTCTGCTACCCTATTAAATCTCGAAACAAAACAAGAAACTAAAGTAAATTTTGATAGAATGAAACCATATACTGAAAATTAAATTTATTTTCAGGTTTCTCCTGCTGTTCGGATCAGCACTCTGTCAATACAAAATTACCCCGATCAATAACACTGTTGGTGTATACTATCACCAAGACACGGACATCGTGGTGACAAATGACAAATGGACTCTGCTAGTGCATAAAAATATTTCATCCCTCAAACTAGCTTTTGACAAAAACCAAAATAATTTAGACAGAATCTTGAACACTCTTGATGGTGCTGACCAAAAATCAATCCTGTTTAGAAGCGAAGTCAAAACAGAGTTTAACCTTTTAATGCAAATAGCTAGTTCGATAAAAACGAAATTTGACGAAGTCTTTTCAGACACAAAGAGATATAAACGCGGAATACTTAACGGTTTCGGAACAATATTCAAATCAATTACCGGAAACTTAGACGCCGAAGATGGCGAGTACTACACTAACTGTATAAATAAATTAAATAATGACGAACATCAATTAGAAAACTTAATCAAAAATCAAATCTCAGTTACAACTTCTGTTATCAAAAATTTCAACTCAACTATACAAAAATTACAAATTGATGAGGAAACATTTAACAAAGATATCAAAGAAATCGAGCACACAATTCAAACTATGACTCAAACGATCCAAGCTGCCGAAATAAAACTAAAATTTTTATACATTTCCGAACAACTAATGGCCAGCTATTTGTACATCGAAGACAATCTAAACGATATTTTAAATTCAATAACATTCGCCAGATTAGGAATTATTCATTCATCAATCATAACACCTGATCACTTAGTAACGGCGTTACAAGAGATTTCACAGAGTTTGCGAAGGAACAATTTACCTCTTCCAATTAAACTATCAGCAGTTGCTCAATATCTGGATATTATTGAACTAAAAGCTTTTCAACTAGATTCTAATTTAATATTTGTTTTAACAATACCTCTCATTGAACCTCAAAATTACAACACCTTTCGTCTGTACCCTATACCCATACTTGATAACAGAACTGGTCTACATCACTTTTTATCTATTTCACAAAAGTTTATCGCGAGAGACGATGATTCTTTAATGTACATACCTATACAAAATTTGAAAGAATGCAAATCACTTTATTTTGGAACCAAACTATGTTCGAACCTGTTTGCATATCCTATCGACCAAAATGCCATTTGTGAAGCTAGAATATTAAAACCATTGCCGAAACTCCCAGAAAATTGTCAAACTTCCTTCATCATTAGTCAAGGATACAACGTCCAAGAACTTGAAGACAACACATGGCTAGTGATTAATTCCGAACCACTTCACATTACCATCAACTGCCCGAAGAGAGAATCCATAACAGAGCTAATTAACAAAAATTCCATCATAAAACTACAACCAGGATGTTACGCCTATGCAGGCATTACTCGAATACAAGCCAGTGCTAAACACTTTTCCGAAATTAAGGACAATTCACATCCAATCCAAATTCCTTTTGAATGCTGCAATCACATGCCCGACAAAATCGAAATTCCAAAATTAAAACCGCTTAAATTAAACAGTCTCGACGTAGAAGATTTAGATATTGCTAAAAACAAACTAGAGCAATATTCCAAAGACCTAGACGACCTTATAAACGAACCTTTTGTGACCAAACATGTATCTTGGTTCACATACTTCATAATCACTCTCATCATCCTATTAGTTCTACTTTACATAACTTGTAAATGCAGAAGAAGAAGATGTGGAGCATTGCGAATCCAACCCTCAACGGATAACCCTCCTTCACCTCCTTCAGAGCGAAGCAGAGTATTTACCAAATTTCCTAGACTGATCCCTCCAAGAAAGCGACCCGGTATTAGACCTCAAGAAGAAGAGGACATCGAGTTAACATAGACTTTCATGTGGAGTTTTACCCTTGTCTATTAATTTAGACTATTGTATTTTATCCTTATTACGTTATGTAATGTTTTATTATCGCTTACCAATTTTAACTTTTACAGTATTTTATTATTTTGCTTTGTATTCATTCAACATTGTTTCAATTTATTTTTGCATTATATTCATTTAACGTTTTAACAATTTTCAAAAGTTGCTGCATAACATCAACTTTTTTATTAAGGGGGAAGTTGTTATATAATACTACACGCTATCTTATTGCGACTTAGCCATAATAAACCTTCACAGGTATATCGTATTTCACGATAACAGCTTCTCTTATTAATTGCTTATCTTCAAGATATCATATTACACCTTTGTTTCTCATAACTTGTGCAGACTGCAGAACTGCAATTCCTTTGTTATATATTTTGCTTACTCAGGTTCTGTATGTTATAAATATGACTAAACACGCTTTGTTGAATCAGTTATTAAACTCACTTAGAATGAAACACTTCTAATTATTGTATTATTCCTTCTCCAAGAGCCAACGTTGGCTCCATTAAATAAATAAACCTTTTTTAAAAAGTCATTCATGTGAACCGTGATCTAACATATATATATATATATATATATATATATATATATATATATATATATATATATATAGATGTGTGGGACCTAATTACGTCCAGTAGGTATTGAAATATAGGTCCTGGTTATGTCCCACGTACGTACTTTATTTACACTTACTGGACGTAGCACAAGTACATCAAATGGACGTAAAAAGTACATATTCTTGGACTATATTTGGACATAATGTACGACGTCCGACTTTGTTCCGAATTTGGTACAATAGACGTCCAATGGACGTCCCGGTGTCACAACTTTGGGCGAATATTGGACGTATGTAAGTACTTGTACATCCGTCCAATATTCGTCCAAAGTTGTGACACCGGGACGTCCATAGTCCAAAAGTATGTACTTTTTACGTCTATTGGATGTACCTGTGCTGTTTGGGAAGAGACACGATAATTACAACTATCGATTTCTAACTGTTGGTTATCGTCAGAATCATCAGTGCAGCGCATATTGCATGTAAAATTCACACCGGAGAATTTATATGTTAGATTGCCAATACGAATTTTTAAGTGAATACTCATAGACCAGTAGTAGAACCAAGTCGGCGACTTATAACCAAATTTATCTACCAAAATCTATTGCAAACTTGGAAAGGCTTCGAAATGAGTCAAATACCAATAAATACCTACGAGATTAATTTTAGATAAACGTGACTTATAATAGTTAATTGCCTTCTCTGTGTAGTGATATTATTACATAATTGGCATTTGATGCCATCTCTTACCAAAATCGGACATGGAAAATGTACTAAGCCGGAGAAGGATGGATGTCCAATGGAAGTACATTGATGTACATTCCTTAGATGGCAGAAAATGTACGTACAATGAAAGTCCATTTGTAATGGTCAAATGTCGAACTTTTATGGACGTACAGAGGACGTACCAAAATTTACTAAGCTGTAGAAAGGATGAAAAATGGATGTACAGTAGACGTACATTGACGTGCATCCCTTATATGGAGGAAAATGTACGTACATTGGGAGTCCATTTCTAATGGTAAAATGTAGAACTTTTGTGGACGTTCACTGGACGTATCAAAATGTGCTAAACTATAGAAGGATACAAAATGGACGTACACTGGAAGTACGTTGATATGCATCCCTTAGATGGCAGAAAATGTACGTACAATGAAAATCCATTTGTAATGGTCAAATGTCGAACTTTTATGGACGTACAGAGGACGAACCAAAATTTACCAAGCTGTAGAAGAATGAAAAATGGGTGTACAGTAGACGTACATTGATGTGCATCCCTTATATGGAGAAAAATGTACGTACAATGGGAGTCCATTTCTATTGGTAAAATGTAGAACTTTTGTGGACGTCCACTGGACGTACCAAAATGTGCTAAACTATAGAAAGATAAAAAATGGACGTACACTGGGTTGACGTATGTTGATGTACATCCCTTATATGGCGGAAAATGTACGTACAGTGAAAGTTCATTTGTAATGGTCAAATGTCGTACTTTTATGGACGTAAAGTGGACGTACTAAAATGTACTAAGCCGAAGGATGAAAAATGGATGTACAGTGGACGTACATTGATGTACATCTTTTATAGATAGGATTTATGATGTCCACTGTATATCCAAAATACCTCATGGATGTAAGGATGTATTTTGGATATTAAACGGACGTCCAATGGATGCAGTGTGCTATGTGGGTATTGCCAATGAAGAAAATTTTATAAACTTTTAGTACAAAATATGCACGCTGGACATTTTAAAGAAATATATGAGAAAAATATATAGGAGGTCAATAATATCTGGTATGTATCCACTCAACATTTTTTTATAATTACATATTCTGAAGCAGCTTGTCGAGTGTAGGAACTAGGCTATGAATTAGAATTTACTGTAGCCTGTACTGTATAAAGAAATTATTAGTCAGCGCTCTCAAATGCGCTCGGCATAATTGAATCGCATTGTCGAATTGTAACATCAGATGACTGCGCCGCACCGCGCCGCCCAGAAAACAGGATCAATGTAAATATAAGTGGTCTATCTAGACCTGATGCGATTACTTTATTATTCCTTCCTTAATATTGCTTTGTTAATGTAGCAGGGGAGAGTCATTTATCTTGTTTAAAATATACATTAAAATTGATTTTGTCCTAATACTGGACGCGCTTATATAATTTCGGAGCGACTTTTCTCATCTGATAGGGGGTCTAATATACAACACTAAGTCACTTCTTGGTCAACCTAAATACGCGTCATTCACCCACTACACCTCCTCGAAGGGTGAAATATCCAATTGTCTCCGTAACACTTTGAGCTATCAGATTCTTTCGGGCGACAAAATTTTCGTAATTTAAAGAAGAATAAAAAAGTTTATTACAATACAATATCGAACATTTTAAATAAGTAAATATTGCGATATTTGCGATATTTTAAATAAGTGAAATTTTTCTAGCACCCTCATTAAATTTTTGTAAATAACTCTCAATTTAAAAATTTTACCAAAAATATATCTTAGACAAAAATTGTTGCTCACACTTTTAGCCTCAATTAAGTATGGTCATGTCTAAACTTGCGATGGCCTAAAATGGGGTAAATAATTAAAACATAGGAAGAACACACGATTGCAGAATAACTGAAGCAGCAAAACCTCCGATTACATAGAGCATTTGAAATAAATTTACTGCAAAAACCTATAAAACGATATGGCACACGGTATTGGGTAGAGGGATTGTTGCTAAAAAAAAATTTTTTTGAGGCCTCTGGTTCTTGTGCACACACTAAATCACGACTCTATTTTTTCACTCCCTTTACTAATAGGATTGGGGTGGTTTATGTTAAAAAAAATTTGAAGCCTTTGGCTTTTGCATTGACGCTAAATTAGAATTTTAATTTTTTACGCCCTTTATTCATGGGGTGGAGGCGGTAGAGGGGCTGGCTAAAGCTATAAAAAATTTTGTGGCATTTGGTTCTTGTATACACACTAAATCAGTTTTAATTTTTTTCCCCCTTTAATAATGGGATGGGGGTGGTAGTAAGGTTGGTTGATACCAAGAAGAAATTTTAGGCCTCTAGTTGTTGCGTATACGATAAGGCACAATTTTATTTTTAACTCCCTTTAATATTGGGTGGGGGTGATAAAGCATGTGGCTAATACCAAAAACTTTTTTGAGGCATTTGGTTTTTGTATACACACTAACTCAGTTTTATTTTTTTCCCTCTTTAATAATAGAATGGGGTGATAATGGGGCTGGTAGTGAGGGCGACTGATGTCAGAAGAAAATTGAGGCCATTGATTTTTGTGTACACGCTAAATCACAATTTTATTTTTTACACCTTTTAATAACGTGATGGGGGTGATAATGGGGGTAGTAGAGGGGGTAGTTAATGCCAATAAAAATGTGAGGCCTTTAGGTCTTATATACGCAGTAAATCACAATTTTGTATTTATTTTTTTTAATAATGGTGTTTGGGGTGGCAATGGGGGTGGCTAATGACAAAAAAAAATTGAGACCTTGACTTCTGGTACATACATTAAATCCCAATTTTTTGGCCTTTTACTTGCTTACTTTACTTATTTACCCCCATCTACCACTATTTATCCCACAACCCTTCAACGGAATAAGATCAAAATATAATTTAGTTCTAGACCTCGTGTGTACCAAATTTCAATCATAAACGGTTCTAAAGTAATCGCGCGCACAAAAAAGTTACAGACATACCGACAGACAAAATTTTTTTTGCTAAAACTTGAAATCTCAACGTTTTATGACATTTTAAGCAAAAAAAAGTCAATTTTTTTTCTTACCGTTACTATATAGGTACTTCCACTCCACTACGTCGATATTGAAGTAATTGTTTAGTTTTTATTTTAGTGTGAGAATGAACAAATGCTTACAATTTAAAAAATGTTTCAAAAAATTTCCTAATAATAGCTCCTAGACTCGCTCCTAGTCTACTAAAATGTTTGTTTATACTAAAAGCTATATATCGCTGAGTTCAGAGGGCAGTACGGTATGGTATGTCTATTTCATCTGTGATCAGCAAGGCTCGGGAGATTTGTTTCTGTGACGGTTAAATCAGGGTTGGCTCTAGGTCAGGGCGGAACGATTTGTATGCAAGTATGACACAATATATCTTACCTCGTACTTTTTTTAGAGAATTCAGTAATATCCAAAGTTAATATGGTCAAGAACTTTACGATATTATAAAATTTGCTAAAAAAAAGTACAAGGTAAGATATATTGTGTCATACTTGCATAGAAATCTCTCCGCGCTAATCTAGAGACAACCCTGGTTTTAACTGTCACAGCGACAAATCTCCCGAGCTTTGGTGATCAGATGGGTATGCTGCTGCAATACGAGTACATTCAATGTTCAGTCTGTGGTCATAAAATAAAATTGACAATTTTTATCCATACACTCCAGTGCAGCTCAATACACATCACATTTATAATTTAGAATAATGAATTTCGTTACAAATGAACTTAAAATATGCGCCACTAATGGTGGCTCATACGGGCAACATCCTATCTTGTTGACTAATTACGCCAAACCTGTCTTTTACCTCTAGCTATCGTAAATACATGATTATTGCCCTAAAATTCAATTCAATAGGTACCTCTTTTACTTTCACTTCTACTTTTACTTTTACTTGTGCTTGAAAAAAAAGAACTTATATATCGTCTTATAACGTTCAGCTAAAATTTATTTATTATAACTCATCTGTTTTAGTATATTTTATTCTTACTGTTAATATTTCTAATGGAAGCTCTGGTAGGAATATTGTCTTATATTTATCAAGAAAATATTGAGGACGAAATGGCGTTGAACTTTAATTCTACTCTTCTTACCACCTATAAGCAAAGTGAAGATAAAACATATTCAGTGGATGTCATACAACAAAAGGTAAGTTTCAAGCAAATAAAATATTCGTACATTATCCTAAACAAACTTTTAATTCAAAATAAAGAATAATCCTCAAAAAATTGGCATACATCACGTATCGAACAGGCAAAGTTTATTATTTATTAACTTATCCAAGAAAATTAAACCCGTTGCGATAAAATGTACTGTAAGAATTATAGAAAATTTTCTGTTACCTACCACGTTTAATCAAATTGACTTTCTAGTATAGAAGCATATGTAGGAAAATTATCCTCCGTGGCTTTTTTGACAATAAACTATCCACACATCAATAATTTCTTTCTATGGTGTCATTTCGTGATGTGTGGCGTATAGCATTAATAGCGTCAACAAGATGGCCGCCATTAAGATTTATAAAATTGACATTATCTCATTTATTTATTAGCCGATTTTCTTTAGTGATAGCTCATATTAAAGATAAATAAAATGTATATTGTAACGAAGCAATTTTCAGGTGGGAATTATGCACATTATTATTTTATTTTCAAACACGCTTCGCTACATGTTTCTCTATTAAACCATTCGACACTAAGATAATTTATTTTCTAACTGACCCGCAGTGGATGTTTTTATTTTAAATTTTATTCACATGGCAAAATAAATCATCCGTCTGCTATTATATTGTAAGTTTTCCTGACAAAATTTAATTTAGACTGTCTGTAATAATTATTTTATTTTAACTTGTTGAGTTTGTAACTTTTATATAAAATTTTCGCAAACTAAAAGTTTAATTTAATCTGTCTGTAGTACAAAATTTATTTCAGATAGTTTTGTTCACTTGGGAATTTTATTTCGTAAATTTTGCTAACCAAAATTTATATTCAGGAATAAAATTAAAATATAATTTCTCATTCATAAAGTGTAAACCTATGTATAAGAAACTCTCGAATTTGTTTTCTATGATAAAAATGTAAGCAAAAAACCATAATGTTCACCAGCAAAGCGCTGTGCTAGAGGCCTTTCGTGGGTAATTTTGCACACAACCCCACTAGCGCCGCGAAACATATAAAAGCCGAAATTATTTTTCTAAAAATCAGTTCCTGATAATCTGTCATTTGGAGCACTTCTCCTTGGATAACCGCCTTGTAAAAGAAAAAAACCGCCGTTTTCTGCTGTCTACGCTGCATCTGAACTGGGTAAGATTTCGTTTAATATTTATTTAACTTAGTTAAAATTGCTATCTGTTAAACATTTTACTACTTATACTGATATAAATATTTCTGCGAGATTGCGAGCGACTTTGCCATTTCCGCCGCCGGCGTCAAAGTTTGACTATCAGTTTTCCCGCCGAGAAAAACTTTGTCGTTTGAACCGTCGCCTGCAACTCAACGACTCTGCCGTTTCCGCCGCCTGCGGCAAACTTTAAGCCGTCGCTCTCGCATCGCCAAAACACATGGTTTATTGATAGGTTATAACTTGTGTAGATCCTAGTATTACATTTTCATACTGCATTATAAACTTGTACAAAATATTTTATTAATTAATAACTTTTATTTTCTTCCCCTGTATTTAGCTCAAATAAAGATTGTTATTTTTTTTAACTCATGCGTTTCACTGTTGTGTGTGTGTTTGTCTGATCTATCTTATCGACCTCTGGACATACCGTTTCTTCACTGCAGCTACTCCAGCCCCACTGTACCGGCTGTTGGAGGGCAAATCCGTTATTCCATTTTGGAATTGGCGCCCGAGTAAAACCGAATTCCGAAACAAATCCGCCGAGAGCTCGAGTGCTAAAGTGACACTTTCCCACGGGGGAAAAACACGTCACAATATAAAATAGGTAATTTCAATGTTTTCTCTTAAGTAAACAGTAGTTAAAATATTTGGGTAAATATGGTTTTGGAACGCAATAACTGTACCTTTTTTTATATTATTAGGAAATATAACTAATAAATATTGTTAAGAAGTCACGGTTCGTGAATCATGACATCAGTCATGTTAGAAATACATTTCGACGTTGCACCTATGATAGCAAAGTATCTTAAGAGATCTTTACTTCAGGAACTTTGAACACTGAATAAATGCAATTTTACACGATATTTTTAATAAATATATTTTCTACAAAAAATTATTTTATTTTGTTTAAAAGTAAAATGAAAATATAAATCTGAATAATTGTAAAATAACAGTAATGTCATTAAATAGGCATCTAAATGATGTTAATAATATCATTTGTCGTCAATCATCATTGTCGTCATAATCTGACTCCTCTGGTACAATATGTGAATGGTTATCACACAGTTCGTCTATGCCTCCACACTCACACATATCGGTACACGCTAGGTTGCTTGCAGAACATTTACACGGCGGATTACACTTATTTTTTATACATGAGCATCTGACCAACTTGAGAATGGAGTCCGAAGCGGACGGCATTTCACAGAGAACCGGAATCACCTGTCCGTTTTCCATGGTCCATCCATGTTCAGTAGGAGACGGAATTATTGGCTGAGGATTGAAGTCTTGGTTCCAGATCATTACCTGGTAGTTGACTCTCTTCATTGCAGGTATAAAAGCACTTCTTGTTGGTGGCAACTTTTCCCAGCTTGTCTGTTTCTTATAAAACATGGACCAACGTAACTCGTGAAGTTTAGTTATATTCGTTTTAGACTGGTAGATTTGGCAGATGCATGCTTCTAGTATTGTCATTACGTAATCAGAAATTGTGTGTTCGGTTCCTATTGAAGAAAAAGCCAAAAGCGTATCTACTGTAGCTGCACTGAATGCTTTCCAATATGAAAGTTTACCTTTGCATAGTAATGTACCTGTATAATCGGATCCAGATAACGCATGAAAAGCTGGTAGTGAAGAAGCCTTTAAGTATACAAATCTGCAACTGATATAACTTCCTTGGAATTGGGTACAAAGTGTCTTGTGCAAATATATATAGTTTGGTTGCTCCTCTATCGGGGACATTAATAGCATGAAGAATTATTTTAGTATCTGTCTCTTCTTGCGTGCTTCGAAGATGATCGAAAGAGCCATGTGATGAGGCAATTTCGGAATGCCATGCGACTACAAAGTCCTTCTTCGTTAGTTGCGCATGATGTAGAAGTTTTTCTGCTAAGTATGCAGTGAACTCATCCTATACGATAGCAGTTTTGAGATAGTTACGTTGACTATGTTTGTGCTACCCGCAATTTTATATCGAGTAGGAACAATTCCCTGTGCTTTCTTTTGTCTTGTCGTTTGCTTTATGGGGCCTTCTTTATATGTATCGAATACAACGTGCACTTCACTGTAGTTCCAATACTTCCTTTCTATTTTCTTCGTAAATGCTTCTGCTAAATCTTTGCATGTATTAATGTCCTTACTTTTGTCCAACACTTGAAGCTCTGCCATTCCGCCAACAATCGCTACAGAAAACGTTCTTTCCTCATAGGTATCAATCAAAATTACTTTTGAAGGGATTTCGTTATTAGACCCTTGCCTCGTGGTATTGGTGGAATTCATTTTAAAATGTCAATCAGTTTACTTTTTTGAAAACACAGATGCATATATAGTACCGTCGTAATTAAAAAGTGATCTTGGTACAGCAGAAAATTCTCTGCCTACAATCTGATTACAACTAGCAGCCGAGAAAATGATGATCTGGCTGCTTTAAATCTTTAACAATACCAGCCTCTTTTATTTTAATTTTTCTTTTGGCGCTTGAACACAAATTTAATTTATTCCTCTTAATTGAATCCCATAAATTGATTGTCCTACTGTCGGATATAAGCCTTTCTGTTTTGAATTCATCATACTGCTTTGTACCAAGAGTATGAATCTTACTGACATCTCTTTTAATAGAATCTGAGAAGACAGCCTTGGTTGCAATATTAATAAGTTCAGAATCTTCGTAAGAAAAAGGATTTCCCACTCGTTTAAGCTCAATACCTAATTTGTTTATTGCAATATTTTCTCTAAGTATTACCTCTTTCGAGTAGTCATTATGTTTGTGTGATACACAATCCCTGCCAAGTTTGATGTCTCATTAGATATACGATGAAGTTCTGGTGCTGTTAAAAAATATCGTGCTAGGGCTTTTGGATGTTGAGTGATACCTACCAAGTCATCGGTAACTTTCAAAGTTCTGTTTTCTTGTTCGAGTGCTTCATCTGCTCCAAGAGCACAAAATGGATTGCTACCTAGTTTTTTTAACGACCCAATTGCCTCTTTTAAACTCAGTCCATATTGTGGGATAATTAAATATTAATAATTTAACAGAAAAATTTAATAATGGTATACAAATTATCTATTATTAAAAACGAACCGTTACTGTTTATTTTAGAGCAAATACTTTAAGAACGTTTTTTATAGAAATTTAAATTATCTAGCGTTGTATGAATATTACAATAGTCTCTAATTAACTTCAAATACATTACTTTACTCTAATGTGTAAGTAAATCGTCAATTAAATAATGATAAAATTAATTAAATACTAATAATTTAACTGAAAAGTTTAATATAATTTATATATCATTAAAAACGAACCGTTACTGTTTACTTTAGAGTAAATAGTTTAAGAACATCTTTTATTGCAATTTTAATTATATTTAATATGAGCCCTCGCAAAAGAAAATCGACCAATAAATAACTGAGATATTGCCATTCTCTGAAATCTCATTTCCCGCCATCTTGATGACGTCATAAATGCTACCCGCCACACACCCCAAAGTGACACCATGAAAATAATTTATCAAGAGGTAATTTTTTATTGAAATATTACCTCTACATACCCCCTTCATTAACTTCGCCACGGAACTACAGATGCTCCTCTACTATTCACAACATGTGTCATATATTACATTAATTAATACTCTATGAAAAACCCTCCTTGAGCTTGGCCCTGGGTTGGCCTTTCTTCTCCTCGACCTAAAAGGTCTTTTGTGAATTAAATTAAACTCTCCTTGTAGAATCACAAAAATCACCAGTTTTTTTACATTTTTTACAGTTAGAATGTTGCGGAGCAGGCAGTTACCTAGATTGGAAGTACAGTTTGTGGTTACAAAACGAAACCTTTTTAAATAAAGTACCTGATTCTTGTTGCAAGTCTATATCTTACGAATGTGGGAGGAGGGATCATCCGTCTAACATTTTTTATGCCGTAAGTATTGGTGTAGGTATAAAATATATTTAATAAACACTCACCACACCAATTAGACAACTCCTTAAAACCGATGCAAGGGCCAACCGGAACAAGAAACATTTTTAAAAAATGCACGACACCATGATTAATATTAGGGCTGGGGATCGAATCCAGTACACAATAGACAGTATGACAAAGTATATTCGCCACACAACATGCTCTAACTCGCTGCATACCGATTATATTCTGATTCTTATTAACTGACATGGCTTTAATGTGATTCTAAATCTGAAATGGATTCTATAAAAATTAACGTGTTATAGTGGGGTCGGGTAGCTGAAAATTATACCAAAATATTTCACATCTGGCAACCAATACGCCCCTTTGGATTCAGATAGTACATGTAAACGAGACTGAAAAGCCCGAGACACAAATTTTCCTAGCCGTCTAGCGGAGTTGATGACGTAATCAATATGGCCGCCAAAGTTTTGTAACACGCTTCTACATTTCCCTATATAACTTGTATTTTGATATTAACCTATATTATAGTGATTATTAATCAGGAGAAAACGCGCTTTCCAACGGTATATTTGACATCATTGTTTAGGTTCATAATATCAGAAATATTTGTAGTCCAGTGTTTGACGGTTTTTCGCTCAGAATTCTTTCGTACAAAACCGATTGACGTAAAATTTGCACAGTAATTAGGGAATGGCACAAGAAACAAAAGTTATACGTAGTGGCAGCCAATGTTCTTGGGTCGATCCCCATAATAAGATAGAGTGAAATATAAAGAGCAAAATAATGTACGCGAAAGAGAGCGATATAATAACAACGATGCCAGCACTTGTGTATGTTAAAAGTTCCGCCCTCTATCCCCTCTTATTGTCCCTCCTACAGCTTGAGACGTTTATGGTGAAAACAGCAGTTGTACTTGTCTTTCTGATTTCTCTCATTCCCAGATCATAGTCATTTTAGGTGGGGATGTCGAAGCGAATACTCTGCAGTGATGGGATAAAGTGGGGTAAAAAGAAAATGCGAAATCGGATGAAATCCAATTATTGATTAATACGGCTTTATTTGCAATTGATTTCTTGTTAAAATAATTTAATTAACAGTAGTTTATAGAAACATCATGATTTGTTAAATTTATTTAGATTTATGCTGCGTATTTTAACATGGCGTAAAATAATTTACGTTCCCCAATCTCCCCCAATGTCAAATCTCGGCATGCATTGCCGGCAACAGGTTAGAAGCTCCTCCCCACAGTCTACACGTGTGCCCATCCCGTTCGGGTGTCTAAATTAAACAGGCAGGCAAATATGGGCGTGCCGTTTTTTTTATCCATAGTTCATCCATGTCCTCAAAACATAGTCTTTGTTTAATTATGAAGAAATGACAGAAACAGAATGAGTTGACGCAAATGTATCACAAAGAAAATTCAGTAAAAGAGGAAGGATTATCTTGACGACTAAAAGTAGCTAGAGAGAAAAGTGGCAACAGTGTAGGTTAAATCTCTTTCTTTTCAGCATATTATTTGTCCATTTCTCTTCTCTTCTACCTTCATTGGCATCGACTCAATATTTTAACATGCCACTACTCTATAGTGCCAATGTGTGCTTCTACACTGGGGGTGGCCACCCCTTCTCGGGGGTGGAAATTATTACATTCAAAGTAACCACAGAAATCGATAGGGGAATAAATTCTAAGCAAAAAATGTCCCATAAAGTTTTTTCGATGAGTCAATACTTTTTGAGTTATTCGTGATTGAAAATGTTGATTTTTCATCTAAAAAACTCATGTTTAAGAACGATTTTCCGCGAATAACTCGAATACCTTATGTTTTACCAAAAAAATTATTACAAGCAAAAATGAAGCTTATAAAATAATAAATCGATTGGCTTTTTTCTTATTTCTGTAGATGTAATACGAACCGAGTTATGGCTCTTCGAAGGTGACTTTTGTTCGCCGAGAACTGAATTCGAACTTTTCAACGTTAAATAACGGAAAAACGGAAAAGGAAGGAAAAGTACGTGAGGAGACCTTTAAAATGAGCTTTGGTAAAAGTCGTTAGCATAAAGACTAACGGAGTTATGGTGAATATAAAATGGTTGTCTCGTTTTCCGGAGAAAAAATCAGCAATAAAACCAATGACTTCACCGCAAGAATTAAAATTGAACGTTACAATTTACAATTTACTTTATTTAAGTACTAACAATATGTTCTAGGAGTTCGACCGGTTTGGGAAGGTACGTAAAAAATGCTAGAGTACAAAAATTAAGTTTTTCTTTTGCTGAATTTTTTTTTTATTTCTCTAGAATAAAAAAGAATTGATATAACACCGTTATAAGTTTGCATTTGAGTACGAGGATCACCTTCCCGAGCCCTTTAAACTTAAAAATCTCAAATACGAAGGGTTTAAGAAAGTTCAACTTTACATGCCTTGTAGCCCTTAAAATTATCTGGAAAATGATTTTTGGAGCGATCGAATAGCTTAAAATTGAAGGAAGTTATCGTTGAAAAACTAATCGCTCTTTTTCGGTGAAATTTTCGGAGCATGTAAATTGTTTTATTACTGTACGGAGCTGCTAAGGAGATAGAGTTAAAAAAATTGAGCCGTGTCGAAGACATCAGCGTTTCTTGAGCAGATGCACTATGACTCCTTTTTTAAGGCTTCCACTAAAAACAGTGCTGTGCTTTTGTTTTTATTTGATTTTTTCGAAACATTTTGCTAAATAACTTGGAATCCATTACATGTACCTGAAAACGTATCCTATACTTTTTTGTTCGTCAATTATCTTTCGAACGGTATATATGACTTCTATTTTATCACAAACAGTAATTTTTTGACGAACAAAAAATATGGAACACGTTTTCAGCTACATGTAATGGATTCCAAGTTATCTAGCAAAATGTTTCGAAAAAAACAAAATAAAAACAAAAATTTTAATAAAGTTACAAATATTTCTGGTATTATGAACTTAAATAATGTCAAATATAACGTTTGGAAAGCGCGTTTTCTCCTGATTAATAATCGCTAATAATATATATTGATATTAAAACACAAACCCGAGTTATATAAGGAAATGTAGAAGTGTGTCACAAAACTTTGGCGGCCATATTTATTACGTCATCAACACCGCTAGAGGGCCAGGAAAATTTGTGTCCTGGGCTTTTTAGACTCGTCTACCCATGTATGATCTGAATTCAAAGGGGCGCATTGGTGAAGTTTTTTTCAGCTACCCGACCCCACTATTATACTCGGCATGTGTTTTGTCAACTAAGTTGCATTCATCTGGAAATAATGAGCATTACAAAGTTGCAGTAAGAACGCATTCAAAATATTTTCATGAGTTAGTAAACCGCAGCCAACTAAAACTAGAAGTATAAAATATGTTAGAGTATTACCTTACTAATTGTTTATACATATATCAGGTGAGGTACGGTCCCGATTTCAGTGGCGAAGTTAAGGCACGCCGGAAGAGTCCGACACTTGGATGGGTGACCGTATCTCGCCGTCCTGGTTAAGTGGTAGAGTAGCATTAACTAAACTTCGACACAACGTTAATATAAATAAGGCAACTAATATACATACACACACATATATATATATATATATATATATATATATATATATATATATATGGGTCTATCGCTCCAAATAAGGTTTTCCCTTCTCACCCACTAAGCAAAATTTCATTCCAGAAACGTTTCTGAAAAGGTATAACTTGTTTCATTGAAACATTAGTCTCAATGTATCATTTACATACAATTGCAGAAAGATTACGGAGAGGCAAATGTCTTCAAAAACATATGAATGTTGTTTTTATAAGTTTCGCAAACATTTCGTCATTGTTATATTTATCCATTTCAAAAATATTTTACACTTTAACTGGACGTTTCATAATGTTTCATTATGGTATGTTTCTAAAACTTTTTATTAAGGCTGCATTTGCACCAAAGATATCCAAGATACAACACAGAGCACTTTTATGATTTTATCATGGATACTTGGTAAAAATGTAGTGTATGTTCTTCTGATGCGAAAACCAAGAACAAAAACAAATGCATCGCAATGAATAAAATAAAATATTTAGATTTACTTTTATTATTATTTATTTACAATATATTAAATATAAAAACAGAACAAATGCATAAAACAGTAAAAGGCCACCGCCTCCAAATATTTGATTTTTTTTTATAGATTATTATTCTCGTGAGAAATTTCCGCCAAAAAATTACTGGCTCCACCAATATGGTGGCATCCTTGTGAAAAAATTAACTCACTCATTGTCCAATAACTCAAGAAACATACAAATTACATACAAATTTTCTTAATAAAAAAAATTGTCCCAAAAATAGTGAAACATATTTTGTTATAAACAATATACTCCAGTCAATATGTACGAATAGATCGACAGGCATCCGACGTCGGGCTTGGTGGGGGAATAATTGGTGAGTGTATTGGTGAATTATCTGCAGGTTGTGCAACCGAAGTTTACCGCCAATTTGAAAAAGTGATTCGTTTTTTACTTCCCTCGCTTACCGAAGGGAAGTATTGTAATCGTGAAAAAATCGCTCTCCGTGATTTCTCCGGATTTTGACGTTTCAGAGTACGTAGATTACGAAAATTAAAGCCATTTAATTCCGTCTGTCTGCATGTCTGTTGGCGCTATATCTACAAGACCACTTGACGGAACAAGGTAATATTTGGTAGGTAATTGACGCTACTGCCAACGAAGAACTGGTAACGGTTTCGTTGAATATTATACAGGGTGGGCCCCATAAAAAACATAATTAAGGGAAAAAAATGACACAGCAATATTTGACGTGTAGGTAACACAACTGTCAAGGAAGAAAAATATGAAAAAAAAAAAAAAAATACAGAATGGTCACTCAAAAAAAACGTAAAAAAAATGTGACGGAGGACGATAGATAATATTTTGCATGTAGTTGACACAATTGTCGAACAAGAAAAATATAAAAAAAGGGTACAGGGTGGTCACCAAAAAAAAAAAAAAAATTAAATGCGACGGAGGACGATATTATCTTGCATACAGTTAATACAATTAATTGTCAAAGAAGAAAAAAATGAAAAAAAAAAACATACAAATTGGTCACCCTAACAAAATTTTTAAAAAATGTGGCGGAGCACGATAATATTTAGCATGAAGTTAACACAACTGTCGAGAAAGAAAAATATGAAAAAAAAAATACGGGGTGGTCACTCAATTTTTTTTAAATGTGAAGGAGGGCGATAGTATTTCGCATGTAGTTAACACAACTGTCGAAGAAGAAAAGTATGAAAAAAATATACAGGGTGGTCAGCTCAAAGAAAATTTAAAAAATGCGACGAAGGACGATAATATTTCGCATGCAGTTAATGCAACTGTCAAAGAAAAATATGAAAAAAATATACAGGGAGGACACTCTAAAAAGATAATGAAAAAAATGTTACGCAGAACGATAATATTTGGTATGTAGTTAACACAACTGTCAAAGAAATTGTACAAGGTGGCCACCCCAAAGAAATTGTGAAAAAATGTGAGGAATAATATTTCGCATGTAGTTAAAACAACTGTAAAAGAAGAAAAATATGAAAAATATACAGGATGGTCACCTTAAAAAATTAAAGGAAAACTGTGACGGACGGCAATAGATAGATAGTGTAAGCTTGTCGATCACGTTGGGGACCATTTGTAACACTTCCATGTTGACTAATGACATTGAGGCGCCATTTTGTAAGATGGCCGATCTCATTGAGGAGCCACCTTGGAAAATGTCCTCGTAGCCAATCACTTTACTAAAAATACCGATATGCCCAAAAAATAAACTCTAAAATAAAATGCTATACGGCTATAACATAGAACAACTATAGCACTCACATAACATTAATAATAAAATTTAATAAAGGCTGCTTGGACAAAAAAACTAATCTAATTGGGGTGGCCCGAAAAGTAAAAGTAAAAACAAGGCCTACCATAAAATAGATTAGGCCACGGCTAGTCAGTATCGTTGGAGGCGAGGGCGTGAATTAGGGTTAGGAACTGATCGATAATATGACTAAAAAATTTTTGGTATACAACACTCAAAAGCTTTTTGCGGGTACCAGGCCTTTTAGGAAGACCGTGAAATAGGAAAATATACAGCACAAACAAATATTAAAACAAGAAAATAATAATAGTATCGATTTAATATCGAATAGAAATAATGCACAAGTTTCGATTTACAATCGAAGTAGGTAAACAATGGTAGGTTTAAGTTAGTGTTATGATATATACAAGGTAGGTTAATACAGGCAATTCAAGCAAAAAACGCGATCAACAAGAAACTAAGTACACGATAAAATTAAACTGTGACTTAATCAAGTGCTAGCGATGGTGGTTCAACCACAAAAATCATATTAAAACAAAATCAAACTATTCTATCCAATATCAGAAACTCAGTGTTTCTATTCGTAAAAAGCAATACTCAATCACTATTACTTTACTCAACGACAAAATTATTAAAAGTTATCGCAATAAAGGAATGAAATCTTGAGTTAACGAGTGAAATAAACACATTTACTCGATTTCACAGAATAGCAAATAATTTGCACCACAAAGTGATAATAAAACGTGGCTGAGATATAATCAAAACTTCAAGTACTGAAAATAGTTTCGAATTAGGCAGAAGGCTTGACAGAGGTCATAAAAAAATATCATTATAGAAGCAAGGGTGATTATCGTATAGTCACTGACATAAAAATTACAAAGTATAAATAGATAATGCAGCTCGATACAAAGCAAACAAACACTACTGTAAAAATGACAATTAAGTAGGTGATTTAAATTAAACGGTTTGTTACTTGATACTTTGAGATTCACGCAATAACTATAACTCTACAATAAATTACGCAATAACTATAAATCTACAATAAGTTACGTAATAACTATAGATCGACAATAAATTTATCAATGACAACACGTAGCAACTAATTAAAATGTATAAATAATGACATTAACTTAATCTACAAGAAAAACCACACAGTAAAAATTATTAAAAGTGACCCCACGGTCCTAAAACATAACAGGATATCAAAACAAGGAGTGGGCGCAAAAGGCGACAAATTCCACCCCTAACCACATGGTAAATTGGATGAAAGCTTTCACCACTGGTACTCTATAGCACAACGTGACTCTAAACACCCTGTATTCTTAAAATACGAAAAAAATTTAGAACAATAAGATTATGAGATGCATAGGGAACTCTAAAATTTGCTTTTTTGATTAGCGGAGTGGTTTCATAGCTCATAAAACCTTTTTAAAAAATAAATCCTGCCTTGGCAGTAAATTCGCTACAGTTAAAACTTGCAAATACTTGTTGGAGAGGTAATATCTGAACACAGGAAATTAGTAAAAGAACACTTATCTTGAGCAAATGTGTCTGCCAGACGTCAGTAGATAATCCTTACAAGCTGAACACTGCAAAGGCGGCAGATCCAAAAATTGACAGGAAGACACCATTAAAACTCAGGCTTGGGTTCCATGTTTCGTTCACCACCTCAATCAGCTGTCGAAATATGACGTAGCGCGTTGCTCTTACAGGTCCATGTGACGATAAAAAAGGCCGATTTAATCTCTGGCTCCTACAGTCGGAAACTCCGGGTGATCCACGCATTAGTTACAAGCATTAATTAACCACTGTTGTAGTCCCAATGAAAATTGCATCAGCATTAATCACATGTACATGACCAGAAAACTTCCATATAATATAAGGAATATCCGATATACGAATCAGCAAGGACGTCTTAATTGCACACCTCACACGTGATTACATTACAAAAAAGTAATCATCGAATTTAGTTGGCTATGTTGACTACGTAGTGTTACAAATTCCCCATAATAAGAATACGGCAGTAATTTGAATAAAATATATTAAAAATTAGAGACACTGTTTAGTTCAAAAGTACATGCTCGACTAACTCGCTTTGGGGTATCCCTGAGAGAGTTATCGTCTTAGATTGACGACAGAGAACCCGCAAAGTTGATACAATGAATCATTTAACTGAATAATATATTTAAAGTTTATTTATTTAACAATCGGCCAATCCTGACGTGGAGCGTCCTCGCGACTGCGTCTTCTGTAGTACACTGGACTACGGTTTTGGGGATGTTAGTGCTACTACTACTTACTGACCTTTTATGTGGCTCACTGGACCAATATTGTGTAAATTTTTCCTGGAACACTAGACCTCTTTGCTGTTTTCTCGACCACCCTTGTATTAGTTCACTGGATTATTTTTTTTTGCTCGGTACACTGGACCGCATTGTGATTCACTGGACCACCCTTGTAATAATTCACTGGACTATTTTGCTAGGTACACTGGACCGCCTTGTGATTCACTGGACCACCCTTGTAATAGTTCACTGGACTATTTTGCTAGGTACCCTGGACCGCCTTGTGATTCACTGGACCACCCTTGCATAGTTCACTGGACTATTCTTACTCGGTACACTGGACCGCTCTGTGGTTCACTGGACCAATCTTGCAATAGTTCACTGGACTATTTTTGTTCGGTACACTGGACCGCTCTGTGGTTCACTGGACCAATCTTGCAATAGTTCACTGGACTATTTTTGTTCGGTACACTGGACCGCTCTGTGGTTCACTGGACCAATCTTGAAATAGTTCACTGGACTATTTTTGCTCGGTACACGGGACCGCTCTGTGGTTCACTTTTAACTTACATGAGGAATACACATAATAATATCGTTATAATTACAGTTTTTTTTTCTTACACTATCATTTTTTTTCTTTTCTTTTATGCTACGTTACTTTTTGACATTTTATACAGAGTCTGATTGTGGTTTAAACAATCTCAAACGATCACTCGCTACTATTCCTTTAAAGCGTCTTCTATCTTTTGAAAATGATGCTGCTCTATAACGATCATTTCCCAGTACTGCTGTTATCTGAACGGGGCCGATATATTTTGGTACTAACTTGCCACTCGTCAGACCCGTGACCAATAATTTACTTTCTACTAATACTACATCTCCTACTTTATATTGTTTGGCCTTTGTTCGGCGCTTGTCGTAGGGCTTTTTCATTCTTTTGGCTACTAAATCACAACGTCTTTTTGCTTCAGTTCTGAATTTTCTAAGGTTTGTTCTTTTTCCAATTCTCAGTCTCAGCTCATTCTCCATTTCTGGTATAAAGCCATAAAGTGGAGCTACGTTTGTAGTTACATTTACTGTCGAATTGATGCCTCGTTGGACTTTCCATATCTCTTTGTCCCATTTATCATATTCTCCTTCAATACTAGCTCTTAACGATTCTAGTATTGTTTTGTTCGTATGCTCTATTTGTTAATTACTGCGTGGTGAAGCAATAGCATTTTTCACATGTTTAATACAATATTTTTCGGTGGATGCACCAATTTAATTATTTGTTCTAACTTTTGGCAAGCGTGTTTGCTTTTAGTATCGGGTGCTGCTTCCACCCAAACAAATTTAGTAAAACCATCTGTTATTGCCAAAATTTGTGTATTTCCCGATTCAGTTTTACAAAATGGGCCTACATGATCCACGTGCAAAATGTGAAATGGTTCTGCTACTTTGTCGATCGTATGTAGCTTACCTTCCCTTTTACCAGTGTGTCCTTTTGACACCATACACGCAATACAATTACTAACGAATTTCTTTACAAAGCATTTCATGTTGTTAAACCAATAAGTGTTTTTGATTGCTTGTAAGATTCGTTGCCAATCAGGATGTCCATTATCATCGTGAAACATTTTTACCACTCTCCACCTGACTTCTTTTGGAATTAAAATTTTAGGAGTACCATCGATATCTTTGCAAACTTTGTTATCATGCAGACTATAGCATTGTAGTGCCTCTTTGTTCAAAAGGTATTGCTTAATAAGCTGTATATCTTTATCTTGGGCTTGAACTCCGCAGACTCAGTCTCCCTCTTTAATCATCAATGCTGTAACGGGATTTCTGCTTAGTGCATCCGCTTGGCACATCTGAGTACCCGGTCGATGCTTCACTGTGAAATCAAATTCTTGCATTGCCAACCACCACCGTACTATCCTTGGTGACAAGTCTTTCTTTGTCCATCTTAACCTCATGGCATTGCAATCAGTTATAATGGTGAAATGTCTCCCATAAAGGAAATTTCGGAAACGCTTTGCCGCTTCGTATACGGCTAATGTTTCTAACTCGTAGCTATGGTATCTGGTTTCTTCGTCACAAGTTTGGCGGCTCATGAAGGCGACAGGTTTCCAAGTATTGCCATCTTCCTGTTTTGGCATTAAAATACCACTTATTCCTAATTTGCTAGCATCCGTATGCAGTTGAGTTTCTGCCTTAAAATTAAATATTGCTAGTGTTGGGGCACATACCAAATCTTGAGTTGTATAAAAGCTTGGTTTTGTTCCTCTTGCCAAATCCATTTGCTATTCTTTTTTAGTAACATTGTTAGTGGTTTGATTTTTAATGCAAACCTTTTTATGTATTTTCTAAAATATGAAGCGAGCCCAACAAATTGTCTAACTTGGTGCACATTGGTTGGTGTAGGAAATTCATCTACAGCCTACAGCTTTTTGGGAGAAGGTGATAAACATCCATTTCGTATTTCTGTTCCTAAATATTCGACTGAACTTTTTAGGAATTCACACATTTGCAAGTTAAGTGTCAACCCAGCTCTTCGTAGTAATTTTAACACTTCTTCTAAAAGTTCTACTCCCTCTTGTTCTGTTTTAGAGACGATCAGGATATCATCCAAATATACCGTAACGTACTGATGTATTAGTGGTTCCAATGCCATATTAATGGCTCGCTGAAAAACTGCGGGTGCGTTGGACAATCCAAAAGGCATCCTTTTGTAATGGAAATGCCCATCTGGAGTAACAGAGGCTGTATACTTTTGGCTATCTTTTGTCAATCGGATTTGATGATAACCAGATTTTAAATCGAGTGTTGTAAATAGCGTATTATCTGAAAGTTTATCGAGCAAATCTTCTATTAGTGGTAAGGGATACCGATCTTTCACAGTTATTTGATTTAATTTTCGATAATTAACTACCATTCTAAAATCACCTGTTTTCTTTTTTATTAAAAAAATTGGACTACTATACGGAGAAATAGTCGGTTCTATTATATCCTTCATTAATAAATCATTTATTATTTCGCGAACTTTTTCTCTTTCAAATAGTGAAAACGATAAGGTATATATACAACAAGAACGGCTGGTGTAAGCTCAATATGCATTTCAATGTCAATGTTACTTAAAAGAGAAATGTTTTCACCGACACACTCTGGAAATTGTTCAATCAGCCGATGAACACTTTTATTTAGTTTATCGTTTTCATTATTTTTATTATTCCATGAGCCTCGAGCTAAGCACGTATTTTTATCGCCTTCTAATGTTTGTATACTAAGATTTAAAATCCGTAGCATACCCGTGCCGTGACAGAATTGTATTTTATTTGAAGGAATTATTATTGTGGTGCCGCTTCGGTTTTGTTGAGAGTGGAAAACGCTTAACTCGCAATTATCTACATCAGATATTACAGCAATTACATTTATTCCGGGTTTAATAACAGTAGGCTTCTGTGTATTTATTTTGACAACATTATTTTCTTCTACCGCGTCCCATGGTAAAATAAAGTTTTGCTCCGTCAACTTTTAAATATTCAGATGTTTTATAAACATAGACACCTTCGCACTCCGTAATCGGTTGACCTATTAATAAGTCTGTTGCTTGCAAATTATCCGGCACAACAAAGAGCTCTGTTGTCACAGTAATTTCATCTATCTCAATTTTTGTGTTTATTTGACCTAGAGGATTTACTGTAGCACCTCCATAACCTATGATTACACTATTCGTGGTATTCGATTCTATTTTTAGACCTAGTTTATGAACGACATTTAATTTAATTGTGTTAACTGCTACCAAAATCAATGTATGCGGAAAGAGTTTCCCCGTTTATCTTAGCGATTTTGTAAAATTTGTCATTTTTCGTGTCATGTTTTCCACTGGATACTAGTTTTAATTCGCGGTTCGAGGTTTCACCGAATTTTTGTCTTTTCCAGCACTCATTTTCGTGATGACCTTTCCGTTTGCAAAATGAGCAGTTTTTACTCGAAACATACTTTAAACAGTTAATTTTTTGTGTCCCTCAAAACTGCACAAAAAACATTTGTCTTTTCCTATGTCTCGAATATTGATCAACTGGTCGATTATTTTTGAAACTACGAGTAGAGTCTACTTTATAATTATTTTTGGCAACTTGTTCACTATACGCAATTAAAAATTGTAGTAATTGCTTTGTACTTACGCAACCAGCAGCTCGAATACCTGGCTTTAAAAAGGGATCGTTGATGGTGTTTGCGATTACGTCCACAATCACCCTGTCCTGTAGTTTGCAGTACTGACCAAGGGATAACTTCTGATAGAAGAAATCGATTAAACTTTGGGATGCTCTCCTCTCAATATTCACTAGATCCTTTAATTTTCTGAAAACACACTGCTGTACCGGGAAACTTTCTAGTAATTTATCCTTCCACTCTTTCCAAGTAAGATTTAAATTTTATTGATTATTATACCACGTTTTCGCGTTGCCTTTTAGTTTATTAATCATACAATACACACGTGCTCTTTCGTCCCAATCGAATAAATCACCTGTAGTGTCAATACTATTTAACCACTGAGTAACGTTCATCGATTCATCGAAGCTTCCACTAAACACGGTTACACTGTCAATTTTACCGTGATAAATACTGGACTTATTACTTAATTTTCTCTTTAAAGTTTTTACTTGGCGTTTTAATCTTTTGTTTTGGCTAAATTTAGTGTCACTATCACTGCTAGAACCAGCACTACTCGAAGAACTGTCACTACTATCGGTAGACGACGAAGATGACGACCGCGCGGCCCGCGCGTTTCTTTTTGATTTACGTCTCGGCATGATGTTTTTGATTCGTCTTTAAGGCACATGAGACTATCCTCACTTCTGATTTGTTACAAATTCCCCATAATAAGAATACGGCAGTAATTTGAATAAAATATATTAAAAATTAGAGACACTGTTTAGTTCAAAATTACATGCTCGACTAACTCGCTTTGGGTATCCCTGCCGCTAAAAATGCTGACATGTTTTGACTAATGTGAGAGAGTTATCGTCTTAGATTGACGACAGAGAACCCGCAAAGTTAATACAATGAATCATTTAACTGAATAATATATTTAAAATTTATTTATTTAACAGTAGATATAAAAGCAACGTTCTAATCGAAAATTTCAAATGGATGTGTAACACATTTTAGTAAATTGTTAACGAATAATGCAAGAACTAACGTGATAGGATATACAACATGTGCTTGATAATTTGATGCGTTACTACTTTGCCGATTTGGTATTAATGTGGTATTAATTAGTATTAATGTTCAATTGGAAAATAAAATAATAACGCAATTAGCTCTGAAAGCTTAATGGAAAATGATTTACTCACCTCCATCCAATTAAGAAATTGAACAAAAATGTATATAATTTTAACGAGACGTCATAACACGAGTTATACGTTCAACCCGCTAACCAAAAAGAAAGCTGAAACCCCGGTATTCTTTCCACGCATTCCCGATAAGCATTTAGTGAGCTATGTACGAGACATCTAGGAGGGAATTATCTTTACTACCTGCACGGGCTTACAGGGAACCTCTACCGTGTGCAACCAATTTTATTAAAATTTAAGCTAAGTTGTAACAAACCAACTAGGTGGCGTTACAATGGATAGATCTTTATTAACCATTCAGAGATACATTGAATGTACATTATGGCAAGTTAAACAAATATAGATCATAATATTTAGTAAATAGAAGCATAAAAAAATATAATATTTTTGTAGCCAAATACAGGGTAAAAAAAAACAAAAAAAACAAAAAAACATGAACACGAAATACGTATGTGCCCACATTTACATATACATGTTTATACAGATACAGTATGTCCACGGATCGAGTTGCAAAGAGGAAAAACTTTTTAATTTTTCATTTTACAAGAAAAATGTATTCTTGATAAGGTTTTCTGCATGTTCTAAATCGACCAATTCAGTTTTAACCTTTTCAATTTTTTTTTTAGTTTCAGAGAAAAATCGAAAATAGGTAGATTTAGTTGAAAATTTTGATTAATATTTAAGTCCCAAAATATATAATAATTGTTAACAGGAATTTGTTTACTAAATTTTAATTTCATAAGCTTAACAACAAGAATAATATAACCAATAATTATTCTACTCAATCCATTCACCGCCTTTTTCAATGCATAAGTCTAGTCTTCGACGCAATTCCATATAACTTCTTCGAATTTCTTCGAGAGTTAAAGACGTCACAGCGTCTCTAATCTTCTCCTTTAAATTCTCTACATTCGGAAGAAGATTATTTGCATAAACTATTTGTTTCAAACGGCCCCCAAAGATAAAAAATCAGCCATAGTCTAATCAGGGCTCCTTGGTGGCATAACCGGGACCATTTCGGCCGATCCAGTTCTGTCCAAATTGCCAATTTAACCATTTTACAAAATTCCGAACATAATGGGTCGGACAACCATCTTGTTGAAAATAACACTTGCTAGGTAATTAATCGGTAAATCGTCCAACCTATCAACAAGAAAATTTTGCATCATATCCAAGTGCGTTTGCTGATTGACAGTCGTATCAAAAATATATGGTCCAATGATACCATGGTAAGAAACTGCACACCACACATTAGCTTTTGCCGAATATTGTCGGAAATTCGGATTATCCATGATTTGAGCGCCCATCCACAGACAAAAATCCAAAACGTTTCGCAGGATCTCCGGGTTCTAATGCGTGATTAAAAATGGGCTTGTAAGGATGGAACTTCCATTGTTTCAAAATCTTTTGAATGAGTAATATGCTAATTCCCAAGTGGAGTGATCTTCGCCGCAAAGAAAGTTTTGGATAGTTCACTATTGAGTCCATTACTAGAAGACGTATGTGCCCGCGGCGTCATCTTTATCGCGTACTATCTTGTTTTTTTTTACATCCAGTATGGAGCCAGAGTTGATAGGAATTTTTTGACCAATTTTCGTGCACCTTCATTTGAGATGTGAGATGTAAATATCCGGAAACTTTTGATTAAATTCTTCGAACTCGACAGATCACTTTATTACCTTTGCCATAGCATTGAATTAGGTAAATTGGTTGGTCTTTGGACAGTCGATGAAAATAAATAAATAACGGCAATTGCTATGACAACGAGAACTTATTTTTTGGGACTTTTTCAACTAAATTTACCTATTTTCGATTTTTCTCTGAAACTAAAAAAAAAATTGAAAAGGTTAAAATTGAGTTCGCCGTTTTGGGACATGCAAAAACCTTTATCAAGAATACATTTTTCTTGTAAAATGAAAATAAAAAGTTTTTCCTCTTTGCAACTCGACCCGTGGACATAATATATATATATATATATATATATATATATATATATATATATATATATATATATATATATATATATATATATATATATATATATATATATATATATATATATATATATATATATATATATAACAATCTAAATTTAGTAGGGCTTCCGAAGCCCTACTAAATTTAGATTGTTCTTTAACTAGTCGGACGTGACTATCCTTCATTATTTTTATATATATATATATATATATATATATATATATATATATATAAAAAATTATAGGGGTTGTATATATATATATTGATATGATATCTTGACTCATGAGAGAGACAATAAGTTTCATTATCAAAATAAATAATCAACGCCACTGTTTGCGGTTTCTGCATCAAAGAATTCAAAGATTACAAAGTAAAAACTTTAAAACTAGCATGAATTATCGATAGTAAACATACTATCAGTAAACAAATTTAAATTGAAAGACAGAGATTAAATAGTAACAATAAATATTGTAAAATGCTTAAATTTTAAAATAAGTAGGTTTAAAAATTTGTAAAATCTCACTTTATCTTCAGAAGCTAGACTTCTTAAATACAAAACCAAAGGTGGAAAAATCATATCAGGAATCCATCGTTAGAGTGTTTCTGGCTAATAGACAATCATAGGTTGATCCGGAGCTCATCAAACTGGAAAAACTTCCACAAAATAGGAAATGTAAATTCCACATCTGAAAATTTAAAACTTCAAATTAAAGCAAGAAAATAATTTAAAACTAAAATATTAAACAATATAGGTGACAAAAAAACATAAAAGGAAGTGAAAATTCACAAACAAACTGAAAAAACATTCTATAGTGTACATAGAGACTCTTTAAAAAGAAAAGGAGCACAAATAAAACTTAAATCTAAGATTTCTCGAAAATTAGTGCTCGGGTTTAAATCATAAACATTTAAATTAGATTAAACCTGAGACATACATCCCTGAATTCCATATGTTAATTGTAGTTTAAAGTTTCAGTGTTGACCATCAGTAACCATAATTTGTGTGCTGTCACTGGTTATTTAAATATTAGATTGTTAAAAACATTGTTTTCCTATTTATTATGCAGGCAGTTGAAAGAAAACACTGCAAAGAACATTTCAAAATGATTTTCAGTTCGGTAGGTAAAAGGACACTACTTCAAGGACTGAAGAAACATTGACTACGAGTTCTGAAAAATAAGAGTTATAAAGTTAGCATTTATTCATACTGAAAAGTAAATTTGTTAATTAGAATTAAGAGAGCTAGTTAGTAAGAAGATTAAGAAAGGTAAATCATGCCTCAAATCTAGTGTAAATTGTTTAAAATAGAAATTATGTGAAAATCATGCAACGTTTTGGAACTACTTAAATATAAAACCTAGAGAAATAAAAGGGACACTGAAAGAATCAGAATTAAATAAGGAATCTGTTTCAAACACTAAAACAGACAGAGAAGGTCTAAAAGAAAAATTTAAATTCATAATCAAATAAAATTTATGAAATTTTGACAGGTCTAGTTATCTAATTTCAGAAAAAAGTCATTAATTAACAAAGTTTTCAAGAAACAAGGAACGTTTCCATGAAAAGTTTGTTAGAAGTTGTTGATTTTGTAATAAAAAGAAGAGAGTTATTTTTCAAAATTGAGTCCAGAAATTATTACAAATAGTAAAGAAAATTCAAATTCAGATGAAGAAAAGTATGTAAATCAAACACTAATAAGTTGAGAAGTAAGAGGAACCAATGTTGCAAGGTTTAAAAAACAAAATAATTATCATCGAAATATAACCTTAATGTCAGCTGTTTGTCAAATTTGACTTACCGGATTTTCAAGTAAGCCATACGGTATTAATCCAATATTTTAGCATCAAAGTCGTCCAAGGCACATCAAATTGAACAAATTTCACAAGGAACAAAATTACCACAAAGGCACGGCACGAGAAATCGAGGGAGTTTGCAGGTAACCAGGATCACAACAGTGTAGTGCAACAAATCAGTGATTCGTATCGGGACGTCACGTCGCATACAGGTACCTGTTTTATCGATATTAAATAAAGCAAAGATTTCTTTCATTTTCTTAGAATAAGTATTTGTAATAAAAATAAAAGGGCAGAATTTCGTTTCCTAAATATAAGAAACCCAAGGCCAAGGTTCAACTAAATTAAAATTTTTGTAAATTAATCTGATCTACTTTTCTTAAATAAAATTGTTATTATTTGATCTATGATTTTAAATTGCCTTTTATTAAATTGAGCTAAAGAATCTGCACTGAGATAGAGTGACACCTATTGGTAACTCATGCTAATAAATGTGTGTTGGCTGGGAAACTAGGAAGCAGTGGCGCCGAATATAAAAATTTCTGCTTTCCAGATAATTATTTAATAAAATAATTAAATTAACAAATTTCTTTCTCTTTCTTTAGTACCCAGAAAACATATCAATAAATATATATATATATATATATATATATATATATATATATATATATATATATATATATATATATATATATATATATATATATATATACATGCATTTAGTACTCATACACCTCCGAATGTTATATGGTTAGGTGGTGTTTGCCTCCGATTTTACGCGTTCGCCTCCGATTTCGGAGGCGGAGACGTTTTGTGTTGTTTTCATCGCGAATGTCTTGATAATTAGTAAATTCGTGACTCATTATTATCAATAATGATCAGCTTTATTGGTGCGCATATAAGATTATGACAAAAAGGGAAGAAATAGAGAGATAGAAGCATTTAACGACACTTTTTTTGGAGGCGGAAAATACCTATAAACATATGTAAACATACACCATAGTCCACTACATTTTTTACCAGGTGGCGCTGCTGTTTTAAACACTTGATGTATATAGGTATTAAATGCTTCCTTACAATAAAGTAGCGATATCGCCTCCTAAACTTGGCAACATAGTAAAGAGGCATACTATTCCTAAATACATCTATAGTTATGGTAACTAAAATTATCTTACTAAAAATATAAATAACTTTTATACACAGAAATAATACTTTCTAGAGATCAATGGGTTTTTAAATTTTTTCAATTTGGGAATAAAAAACGTTTATTTTGTTCAGAAACAAATATTTTTGTACCCCTTTATAGCTTAGAGCAAATTAAAAAAGGTATTTGTTTAAGGTATTTATTTAACAGGACACGAACATTCCTTAACGTAACTAGTTGCCCTTAATCCACTATTTGTCACTGCTGCTGGCCTTATATAGTAAAAGTAAAAAAAAATTAGAAGACGATTTTTATTGGGGGGGGGGGGAGGGCTAAAAAGCAGAAAATAAAAGAATAAAAATAACACAGGTCAACATTTAGTTTAAAAAAATACACAGGACTCTACCTAGCTACCCAGGGGTTTTTGGGGTCGCTGATTCCGATGCTGAGGTCGGTTAAGCTCTATCACGTCAGGTTCAAGGACATCTGAAGGTCAAACTAAGAAAAGGTGGTTGAAAAAATCTGAGAAAATTTACACATAGGTTTTTGGGGTCGCTGAGTCCGAATTCGGTGTTCGCTTACCCTTAAAAGGCATCCGGAGGTCATTTCAAGGTTAATTTGAGAAAAACTTAGAGGAAACTGTTAAAAAATCTGAACAAACTTACATATAGGGTTTTTGGGTCGCTGAGTCTGTATCCGATGCCGGTTGACCTCTATCACGTCAGTTTCAAGGTCACTTGAAGGTCAAACTAAGAAAAGGTGATTGAAAAAATCTGAAAAAATTCACGCATAGGTTTTTGGGATCGGTGAGTCCGAATCCATTGTTCGCTTACCCTTAAAAAAAAGAGGCATCCAGAGGTCATTTCAAGGTTATTCTGAGGTCATTTCAAGCCGGCATTCGTCCGCCAGCTTTAGCTGCACATGAAGATTCTTCGGCTACCTCAGTGCAAATATATTTAACTCAATGAATCACCTACCTATTTTCTTCTGTGAAAGGATGGCCTTTAGGTATAGTTGCAGAAGCAGAGCGAACATGCAAGTAAAGAGTACCACGGGCGTTGGCTTCACTCACTTGGAGCTCAATCAGTGCTGGTTTTGCCTATGAGCTGAGTAAACGCCAGCTTAGGGCCTCGCATTTAGGGGGTCTCAGAACTCAGATTTCATACGCAGATATGCACGTTTATTTTATTAGAAGAGAAAGCTTCAACGAAAAACATACCTAGAGCTTAGGGCCTCCGGTTACCTAAAACCGGCCCTGAGCTCAATCCTGTCAGGGTCAAAGTAATTTAATGGTTTCCTGAGTCAGACAAACTGACAAGGAGGCAGACAGACTGTCAGATGGAAACATTTAGTCATTCAGTCAGACAGAATTACTGACAGAAAGGCAGGATGTCAAATAGATGGACAGAGAGAAAATGCAGGCGGATGATAAATACAGACTAACAAGCAAGCAAACAGGTGTGCAGGTATAAGGGCAGACAGATAAACAGACAATAAGTAGGCAGGTGAGCATTCGTATAAATTTTTTCTAATTTTTTTCACCTCCTATTCTTACTTTGGCCTTCAAATGACCTTGAACATGAGGTGATAAAGGTCAACCGACATCGGATTCGGACTCAGAGACCCCCCAAGAGCCTGTGTGAATTTTTTTAGATTTTTTCAAGAACCTTTTCTTAGGTTGACCTTCAAATGACCTTGAACCTGACGTGATAGAGCTTAACCGACCTCGGCAACGGAATCAGCGACCCCAAAATCCCTGGGTACCTAGATAGAGTCCGGTGTATTTTTTCAAACTGAATGTTGACCAGTGTAATCTTCCACCTTCCAAAGATATTTTAAAAACCTAGATTATTCTGGAGCAAAAATGTAAATATTTCCCTCTAGCAAGAAATAAAAATGTTTTAAAAAGCATTCGAGACCAAAACTCTAGAATATATTTGTTGGTTAATCATAAATTTTGCTATACTAATTAATGATAGTTTGTTGGAGTCATCTCAAATGCTTTTCAAAAATTTTTAAACAATTCAAAAATTTTTCTCTTGCTGGAGGGAAATATTTACATTTTTGCTGCAAAATGATTAAGTTTTGAACATTTTACTTCTTTAAGTATATCATCTCTTTGAAATATTTTATATTATTTTCTGCTTTTCTGCATTCCGTTGGTTCCAAGTTTTCTCCTCGTCAAACATGAATTTGGAGAAATACTCTGTAAGAATGTTGACGTAATGCCTCGGATGTTGCTGGCAGTCTTCGTAGAATCCCGGTAGTACTAGATTCTCGGACTAACTTATTGAAGATAATGAATCTTTGATGATTCAAAGATGTAATTTCTTTTTTCGTTGAGCTACGGTTGTTGAATATACGGACAACCTCTTCGAGATCTTTTCTTTTATTGACGCATTCCACCGTTTGCACTTTTCCTTTACCAAAGAAAGCTGAAGTGTTATCGCATCCACTGAACGTGTGGCCATACAGCTTTTTAAAACTTCCGAGGACTGCAAGTCACGAGAACTGTAATCTTTATTTTTTATTTATCTCTGAGCCTCTCTTAAGAAACGGATATCTTTATCTTCAGGTGCGAGGGCGATAATCAATGCGAGAAGATCAATATCTTGTCCGAGGATGACCACTGTATCGTTTCCATGAGATTCGTTTAAGGCGGTTTGAACTATGAGTACGTCAACGTCGTCTACAGCAGTAATTGTTTTGATTCCCTCGTTTTTAAATCTCTCCACCAATTGCGAAATAAACCGTTCCTTTTTGTGAGATTGTTTTTATCATTTTATTTTGCGTTTCAGTCAGTTGTCGTGTTCTCATGAAAAACAATTTCCGGTGAAATGCGTTTCAAAAGACGCTGCTGTCTTTCGATGCTCTTCATACTGCAGTCAGCATATCGGTCAAACACTACAGTCACTTTTTTGGCGTAATGTTTACGAATAAAGCTGCTTCGGCCATACTACCACGATGAATCAAATTGCTGCCATCAACAATGAACTGGCAATCGGAAAAATCTATTGGCCTCTCTCGTACAGCATTGAAAATATCATTCAGACGAATTCTTAATTTTCCTCATTATCCCTTTCTTATTGAAGAGAAGAAGTGGAATTGAAGCAAGCTCAGAGTTGAAATATGACTCCAAATCTTCTTTTGTGTGAACAGTACAGATTATCCTTTAATATAATTGTAAAGAAGGGGAAATACATAAACTACTTGCGACAAAACCCTCTATATATGCATCTAATAGAGAAAATTCTGCTCAATAAATTCATTCCTGCGCATTTTTTCTCGTTAAAGTAACCGGTTTTAAGATATTCTGAGTCAAAACTGGAATAGGATGGATTTTTTACCCTCTGCGCCCCAAACTACGCCTCTGTTCGGACGCTGTTAGCGAGAAATAGGTGAGGATACGCTACAAGGTTAATAGTACATTTTTTATGCAGAATTTAAACATGACGATTTTTTTATTTCCTATACTTTTTTCTCTTTCGTCGAACGGTTTACAAGATTAAAAGTGAAAAAACCAGCGTTAAGTCCCCGTAATATGGCCGAAGCAGCTCTATTCATAATCATTACGGACGTTTCACCCCTAAATTGTGGGGAACTATTCGGGTATCTATTTCGAACCCTATCTAGATTACGCATCCCCAAATATTATTACTTTATAAATTATTTCTTCTAAAATATCTAATTTACGTGGACTAATATGTAACAATTGTGTTACAAAATTGAAATGATTCAGTGATGTCTTTTGAAAAGCATTTTAAATAGTAATAATAATTCCCTTAAGAACATATTTTGAATTACATACATTATTCTACAATAGATATTTAGCGTGAACGGTTCATTTTAAAACAGATAATCGCACATTATCGGGTAAAACACCAATGTAATCTGATAGAGTATAACTTACACAATATGAATCATCATAATAACAAATGCACACGATTGCATAGCGCAACTAATTGCGCAAGCGCTAGAGCATTTTACACTATAGAAATCTGGCAACCTCGAAGGAGGCAAAGTCTACCGTTATATATAACAGTTTTAAATACATTGAGTCAGAGAGGTACTATTTATATAACGAGGTGTAAACATACCAATCGTATGAACAAAAAAGTGTATGTAAAAAAAAGATAAAAATCCTTTCCCCTCTCCGCGTGCCCTTGGTAAGTGAAATTTGGCGGTTATGTATATGTAAACAGAACTAATCTATCTATATTATTTCTAGTGGAGGTACGGGCGCCACAAATTTGTAAGGAGGCGGACAAGATACAAATGCACATAATATATATATACATATATATATATATTATATATATATATATATTATATATATATATATATATATATATATATATATATATTTATACATATATATATATATATATATATATATATATATATATATATATATTTATATATATATATATATATATATATA